>OY759275.1:13579807-13897307 GCA_963662155.1 Lamellibrachia columna
CATGCTAGGTGCCTCAGAGGGTAGAATATCAGCCAGCTCAATGGATTGTTGCAAGAAAATATGACTTTGTGCATTTGCTCTTGACACATGTACAATATTGCTTCATAGTTGCTGCTTTAGGTTAGGATGACCTGTACATCATGATTGTAACCAGTTTTTCACCACAAATCTCTCTCCCAAATGATGTAGGGGCGGGTATGTTGTGGTGATTCTGCTGAGCAGCTTTGCAAATGAGAATTGGGAAGAGTGCACGCAGCATGTGGTAGTGAAAATGCATCTTCCATAGGAGGAAGGCACCTCCCCTTTGTCGTACTGAATGCATGGGTTCTGGCTTCATCCAAATTGCCGTCAAAGTTGCCGTAAAGCTTCAGGTAGAAGAAACGAGTTGAGTGTTTTACTTCATCAGACAAGGATATATCAGTGTCTCCATACGTGGTCAATGCAGTTATATCTTGTGTAGCAGACATAACTACTTTATACGCCTTTTTATCTTTCCGCGTCGGAAGGGGTAACTCACTGTGTCACACCTACTCATGAGTGGGTGTGACCACACAGAAGAGCTGATGTAGCTGAAGACACCACTGACAGATGATTCTTTCCAGCCAGCTGTCTCGCAATCCGGTAACAACCTATGTATGTCGACTCTTTCTGCACCCAGAGTTCTTCTAGACCAGGAATACGCACACTGTGGTAGATGGCTATCACCAGAATGTCAGTGTCCGTGACTTGTATCACAGCATGTGAGAAGCTGTAGTGCTGCACACAGTAGGCTAGATGTGCAAAAATACGTATGAGATTCACGCGACAAATCTGGTAGGGCTTGTTGTCCATTTCCTTGAATTATGACATATTCACTGTAGATGCCTCCAAGGATAAGCTGCACATCTCTAGGGATCATTTTAGGATGTTTGCACCACGTTTCGGCTAGGTACCTTTGTCACTATGCTTTTTTCTTAGCTTTAGCAACGAAAGATTTCCATGTTGGTCTAGAAAGGTTATCCCGAATCTCGTATGTGCGACTTTCATCTTGTGTGTTCTGGAAAAAAATTTGGTATCAAACTTTAGCTAATAATAACATCTGTTTCACATCAAAATAGGTAATACTTATAATACTGCCACCAAAATATTTTTTTAGCATCTTATATAAAATTATGTTATGATTTGTGTGACTCATTTTTTGAGTCTCGGCATAACAATAGGGTCATTGTCATTATAGAGCTCATATTTCACAAGTAGGCCTACTCAAGTTATAGTGACAAACCACATGCCAACATATGCAGTGGATGTTTAGCTTTCATTTGGTAGTCCATGTGTCTACTTATATTATATACAGAGATTTCCATGGAGTAATATGTGCAATAGGCAATGCGTTCCCTGACGCAAGTCGCGGAAATTGTCAATTTAGGGTATTCTTCTTAGAAGAAAATTTCCGGAGGTTTTGCAAGAGATATAGCAGAGCAGGCCCCATGAGGCCTGCTTTCCGCACCAAATGTCTCCTCCGTTCCCCAAACCTGGCTCTAGATCCACGTCTACAGGTAAACAAGCATTTGTATCGTTAGTCAATGCGTTTTGGGCGCGAGCCGCTTAAAGTCAACCGACGGCTACTGCTTTTATCGAAGCAGTTGTCCCTAGTAGTTTGTAACAATAATACACGAGTGTTGTGTGTGGGGGGGGGGGGGTAGGGGAGGGGTGTTTGGTCTTTATTTGTTCATATTCTCTAGCTGAAAAATATGTTTATTGACGATCTGCATCTGCAAACAAATATTGCAGATGGAGAAACACTCAGTAGCTCGGGACGTACTATTGCTATTTGAATAGACGATTTACATGAGATCTATCCTTGACATAAGTGATCCTATGTGTGCTCAGGTGCAGCGGGATGAGGGTTTATCAACATCCACACCTGACAGTTCTTGTCAAGGACTAGATACAAACTTGACAGTTTCATGTATGGACGTCGATGAAGACAGACGAACACTGGTAGGACAAGAACAATGTTCTTATTAACACATTTAGTTTCTTATTGAGGCGGTACAGTTTCAACAGTTATTTAGCATCGATCAGTAATGTCTTTGTTTCGAACCTATTGCCTATGCGCAATGCCGAGTCAGTCACGAGTCAGGGGATCGGCTCCACACTGTGCACATCGTTGACCAACTTAGCTTTTGAAACAACATCGCACAAACGAGCTCTTCTATCGAACTGATGGCATCACACGCACGCACGTACGCGCGCGCGCGCTCACGCACGCACACACACACACACACACACACACACACACACACACACACACACACACACACACACACACACACGTGGATAGCCCCTTAATCATTCAGCCAATAATGTTCACAAGAAACAGTGGAACGATGGTCATTGGGAATGAAAAACAGATAATTTATTTCCGATTCAGCAAGACAAAGAAATGTTCCAAGTATATCCCGAATGCAGCGTATCTATTGAACGTTGAGGCATTTTGTCTTCGGTTTTATTGTTCAGCGTCATGTATTGACTTTACGGCGTGCGATTACGTCAGTTGTGTCAGACCGGTCGTAATATTACCGACCAGGAGAACTACACCATTACTACGCCACGATTCGACATCAACGTCCTCGAATTATATACAATAAAACTTCGTTTGTCCGGACACCTTGGTCCCCAGTGAACATGTCCTGATTAATGAGTTATCGAGTTTTTCCAATATGTTGCACATGCAATAGCTGTGTTCGATGGTGCCTTGAGACTTGTCGGGGAGCACACGTCCTTTGGAAGGAGGCTGCTTATCAGATGCTTCATTGTTTCAGTCTCGCCGCAGGTTTCAGGGTTGTTTGAATATCCTACTTTTGCATATTTTCTCTTGACCTGCCTATCACAGTCCGAAGGCTGTTCAACGTCTTCCAGGTAAGTCAGTCTTGATTCGCACTCGATTCGCACGGATGCACTCAGTCCCAGGTGATGCGTTCGTCCAGGTGACAATGAAACTGAATTTGATAACACAGCGACAAAAAGTAAAAACACAACCCTGATTGGTATATGACATCTCCTTGTACGGCACATAGAAATGTGTGGGCCCCAGACTAGTTTGTGCCTATTTCAATTGATGTGTGTTTGCTTTTACATGGAAGCAAATCGCAATATTTTGAAAAATGTCGTGTAGCCTTACTATGATGAATTATTTTTTAGATTGGGACGATAAAAGATCGAAGCTCAAGAGAATGATCATCGTTGTAAGTATAATGCCGCGTACAGGATAAAATGTCACGACATAACAAAAACAAAAACAACAACAACAACAACAACAACAACAACAACGACGACGACAACAACAACAACAACAACAACAACAACAACAATAGTACAAACCTTTATATATAACCTTTATAATAACCTTTATATATATATATATATATATATATATATATATATATATATATATATATATATATATATATATATATATATATATATATATATATATGTAATTTTTAGTCGTACCGGCTTCACTGACTATCACACATGGTGATCGCCGTTTCGTTTGCTCAGCCGTCCTATGGAATAATTTAACACCTTCTCTGAGGAAATCATTACAAGTGTTTAAGACACTTTAGAAACTTACCTTTTTAAACAAGCGTTTTATAACTCACCGATGAGGACATTTTATGTGCATTCATTAGATATTGTATATATTATTTTCTTAGCATATTAATTTTATTATTTTCACTTGTATTTCTAAACTTATTTAAAGCATAGTTCTTAAGAAGTTTTTTTTTATAATTGTATTTAGCGGTCTTATGGTTATATTCTGAGTCTTACTTTTATAAATTAACATATTTAAATTAGTTTTTATAATATTTTAGTATATTTAATTTGTTGGCAGTTTCATTATACTTTTTTAGTTTTACTTGCATTACAAACAATATTTAAAGTAGGGTTATAGAATATGTTAACATTGTTTAGCATTTGTGTAGACTATTATCAGTATAATTACTCTCTTAGCAATGTTATGGCCTGTAAAATACTACTATGTATGTAAAGCGACTGAGAGCAATCTCAATTGACCGGGCGCTATATAAGTAGTTTTATTAATATTATTATTATTATAAAGCGCCGTAAATCTCCGTAATAAAAGACAGACACGCATCAATGAAGCATTGGTAAAATGTAACCAATATAACTAAAAACTTAAATTACACAGTTCACATATTTGATAAAACGTATTTATTTCAATATATTTTCAAATATCTGTGTTGCTGTTGGTGCATTTGGTTACTGAACTTTTACCAATTAAATTACTAAATAACATCATATTTTGCATAAACGTCAACTGAACCGAAATAACATTAAGCTGATTGTCACCACTGCCACCTCTGATTTACGGAAATTTTGATTGAATCTTAAGTAAAATTCGCTTGCAAATTACAAGTAAATATCATACATCGTAAGAGGTACCCATGTCATTCACCCTCACTATTTGTTCCGTAAATCACGGATGTTTATGTTTTTGTTCAACCCAGTCAAGTAATTCTGCGTATGTTTACAGCGAGAGCACGTCAAGCTGTTGCTAATCGCTGCACTGTTGGGTGCAACGGTTGGCATTGAACGTAAAGACACCTTCGTCGAGTGCATACGAATTTGCTCCATCAACTTCAATAACTGCAAAACATACTTCAGAAGGCAAATAGAAAATCTAGGCGTGTGTATGTCCACCTACTACAACTGCATACAAGACTGCCTCAAAGACCACTGCCCGGACAAATTATAAACAGTTGATCGTCATGTGAGAATGTGGACTTTTGTAATGCTCGGATGTGATAAGGCAGCTCGGATGTGGCAAGACAGCTGGATGTGACAAGACAGCGCGGATGTGACAAGACAGCTCGGATGTGGCAAGGTAGCTCGGATGTGACAAGACAGCGCGGATGTGACAAGACAGCTTGGATGTGGCAAGGTAGCTCGGATGTGGCAAGACAGCGCGGATGTGACAAGACAGCTCGGATGTGACAAGGTAGCTCGGATGTGACAAGACAGCTCGGATGTGACAAGACAGCTCGGATGTGGCAAGGTAGCTCGGATGTGACAAGACAGCGCGGATGTGACAAGACAGCTTGGATGTGGCAAGGTAGCTCGGATGTGGCAAGACAGCGCGGATGTGACAATACAGCTCGGATGTGGCAAGGTAGCTCGGATGTGAAAAGACAGCGCGGATGTGACAAGACAGCTCGGATGTGGCAAGGTAGCTCGGATGTGACAAGACAGCGCGGATGTGACAAGACAGCTTGGATGTGGCAAGGTAGCTCGGATGTGGCAAGACAGCGCGGATGTGACAAGACAGCTCGGATGTGGCAAGGTAGCTCGGATGTGACAAGACAGCTCGGATGTGACAAGACAGCTCGGATGTGGCAAGGTAGCTCGGATGTGACAAGACAGCGCGGATGTGACAAGACAGCTTGGATGTGGCAAGGTAGCTCGGATGTGGCAAGACAGCGCGGATGTGACAATACAGCTCGGACGTGGCAAGGTAGCTCGGATGTGAAAAGACAGCGCGGATGTGACAAGACAGCTTGGATGTGGCAAGGTAGTTCGGATGTGGCAAGACAGCTCGGATGTGATAAGACAGCTCGGATGTGGCAAGGTAGCTCGGATGTGGCAAGGCATCTCTGATGTGGCAAGGTAGTTCGGATGTGACAAGACAGCTCGGATGTGGCAAGGTAGTTCGGATGTGGCAAGACAGCTCGGATGTGATAAGACAGCTCGGATGTGGCAAGATAGCTCGGATGTGGCAAGACAGCTCGGATGTGACAAGACAGCTCGGATGTGGCAAGGTAGCTCGGATGTGGCAAGACAGCTCGGATGTGACAAGACAGCTCGGATGTGACAAGACAGCTCGGATGTAGCAAGGTAGCTCGGATGTGACAATACAGCTCGGATGTGGCAAGGTAGCTCGGATGTGACAAGACAGCGCAGATGTGGCAAGGTAGCTCGGATGTGACAAGACAGCGCGGATGTGGCAAGGTAGCTCGGATGTGACAAGACAGCTCGGATGTGGCAAGGTAGCTCGGATGTGACAATACAGCTCGGATGTGACAAGACAGCTCGGATGTGACAAGACAGCTCGGGTGTGGCAAGGTAGCTCGGATGTGACAAGACAGCTCGGATGTGGCAAGGTAGCTCGGATGTGACAAGACAGCGCGGATGTGGCAAGACAGACAAACATTCGTGACATCGACTCTACAAACTGCACATTCAAGAACGTTCTGCAATATCTGCACAGGTCTTAGTTCCTCTCATGATGCAGTGTAACTAATCATGTTTATCACGTAGGCCTAAGTACAGTGTTCAGTTGGTTAAACACACATACTAAATAGAACATTCTGAATAGGATGCTGAGAACCCATTTACATGAACTCTGAATATAGTGTTTTAATCTATCGAGAACGTAAACTGCGAATTTGCTTTATAGTGAACTGTGACTTTATCTTAATGGTAACTATTGTTCAAATAGAGAAGCAACATCATGTACGGTATATCAACATCATGTACGGTATATCAACATCATGTACGGTATATCAACGAAGAAATGCATATCTCCAAATAATAAGCACTATGTATATAATCCTCCTTTGAAAGCAATGTGTTTTGATATTATTTCAGTGAATAACGTTTTGGAGATTTGTCATAAGTGGATATAGGAGAACTATCTAGCGACCTTGGTAAAACAATCAATGCATCTCTGTGTTGTTGTTCGTGGCGTTTTTTACGCGAGCCATCTAATGTCGATTGATGCCTTTCGGTATGTAGAAAACATGTATAGGTAGACTTATACCATAACGATCAATAATCGAATTGCTGAATATATAAACACTGCTAGTGGAAATGTTTTGTCTATATTTTATTTATTAATAATGCACGAATGTTGTGGGGTGGTTCTGTGGTCTCTATTTGTGTAGCTGGACAGTCCTTCAGTGGCATTAGACAGGCCACTGTTGACCGATTACTTGATTTACATCAGACCTGGAACCTAAGTGCATGTCGTATGCTCAAAGTCAAGGACAGTGGTTGTGGTCAGTAACCATCTGCACCCGCTAGGTTCTGTCAACAACGGTAAAATCGGTAAAAACTGGCGATTACAGGTAAGACAAGAACGAGATGTCTGAATTAATATTTTAACATTTTAGCTTCTTGTTCTCAGTCATTTCTTCGCTTTGGATGCACTGCATAGATACTGGGCCGTTTATTGCACTGGCAGATACGATGACGTGGATCTGTCTGACACCACAACCACCACCAACACCACCGCCACCACCACCACCACCACAACAACAACAACCACCACCACTACGACCATCACAACCACCACCACCACCACAACCACAACCACCACCACCACAACCACCACAACCACCACCACCACCACCACCACCACCACCACCACCACCACCACCGCCAACACCACCACCACCACTACGACCACCACAACCATCACCACCACAACAACTACAACCACCACCACAACCACCACAACCACCACCACCACCTCCAACACCACCACCACCGCCACCACCACCACCACCACAACCAACACGACCACCACCACCGCCACCGCCACCACCACCACCACCACAACCACAACCACCACTACCACCACCGCCACCAACACCACCACCACCACAACCACAACCACCACCAATACCACCGCCAACCCTACACAACCACCACCACCAATGCCACCACCACCACAACAACCACCACCACCACAACCACGACCACCACCACAACCACCACCACTACCACAACCACCATCACCACTATCACCACCACCACCACCACCACAACAACCACAACCAACACCAAAACCACCACAACCACCACCACCACCACAACCACAACTACCACCACCACCACTACCACAACTACGACCACCACAACCACCACCACCACCACTACCACCACCACCACAACCACGGCCACCACTACAACCACCGCCACAACCACCACCACCTCCACCACTACCACCACCACCACCACCGCAACCACGACCACCACCACAACCACCACTACTACCACCACAACCACCACCAAAACCACCACAACCACCAAAACCACCACAACCACCACCACCACCACCACCACCACCACCACCACTACCACAACCACCACCACCACTACCATCACCACAACCACCACCACCACCACCACAACCACCACCACCACCACCACTACCACAACCACCACCACCACCACCACTACCACAACCACCACCACCACTACCATCACCACAACCACCACCACCACAACCACCACCACCACCACCACTACCACAACCACCACCACCACTACCATCACCACAACCACCACCGCCAGCAACAGCAGTACCAGTAACTTTGGAGAGTACATGCGTGCGGGCTAAGAGCGCTGTATCTTCCTTGAGCACCACTATTTTGTAGCCACCCTTTACAGTAACCTCCGTCCCTGCTGAAGACCGCACCGGTTTCTAGGTTGGAGCCTAGATATTTTGTAGCCACCCTTTACAGTAACCTCCGTCCCTGCTGAAGACCGCATCGGTTTCTAGGTTGGAGCCTAGATATTTTGTAGCCACCCTTTACAGTAACCTCCGTCCCTGCTGAATACCGCATCGGTTTCTAGGTTGGAGCCTAGATATTTACATTATTTGTTGTAATACATTGAAACAATCTGCATAAATTTCTCCTCTCCAGTACGTCCTCTTGTTGACGTCTTCTTAGATCAACTCAGGTAAAACAGCTTTGGTAACTACGTTTCATCAGCTGGTTACACGTCACAGTCAAACGTAACTTCCTCTGCAACGGAAGAAGTTGGTGCGCGCATATAAATTCAGTGTGAAGACCTCCACGAACTCTCGCGCGAGAGAGGTTCCCTTGCTAAAGGAGGCTCAGATATGCATTCAGAATGCATTTCTGATGTTCAGTTTTAAATGTCTTGGCTGGTATAGGGGCAAATCGCAAGCTGTACAACATTAAATCTGCAAGGGGCACTACAAATTTTGATGGAAGCTATTGGCGCCACAGCCACCCCTGAAACCTAGGAATTACTACGCGGTGCTCGAGCGAGTAAACACAATATTTTTTTCAACGAAATGCCACCAAAACGGATATATTTAAGCTATATTATTATTAAATAATTATATTTTTTAACTCATTGGCATTGAAAATGTGGCTGCTGCCACAAAATTTAACTCGCTACGATATTCGCATTTGGGATTCATGATAAAAAGTTTAATCGTTAATGGCGACCATTTTAAAAATCAGTATGGCCGCTCTCAGACTCCCGTCAAAGTTAGCATAAAGCGAAAACATACGCACTATTTTTTAATCTAGTGGAAGTCACCATGTTCTGTCTCTAGTTAATGACCTTGTATAATATATTGGTATACACATTAGATCCATCGAAAGGGTCCAAACTATGTGCCTGTTTCAATTTATATGTGTTTACTTTATGCATAAAGATAAATCGTGATATTTTGACCACTTTGGGGTACTAATATTTTATGTCGCATAACCCTACTATGATAAACTATTTTTAAATTAAGACGACAAAAGGTCCAAGCTAGAGAGGATAATTGTCATGGTAAGTAGTATGCATGAAGGAAACGTCACGATATATTATTTAAAATGTATTTTTATTAATCCACACATACACACACATACCTATGATAACAAGGCAAACTACTGCGGCATGTACACTTAGAATGAAATGGATTAAAATTATATTCATCAGTGACATATTTGATGAAATAATATTTTGAAAGATTGAATGGTAAGTTAAAGTATGTTGAAAAATTGCTGAAACTTCGGATGTTTATGTCTTGTGAACCGAGTTGAGTAATTCTGCGTATGCTTTCAGAGAGTGCAGGTGAAGCTGCTGCTAATCGCTGCACTGTTGAGTGCGACAGTTGGCTTTGAACCAGACGACCCGTACATCCTATGTATACGCATCTGTGCTACCAACTTGAACAGTTGTGAAAGATCCTTCAAAGGGCAACCCAAAAACATATTCATGTGCAGATTACAGGTGCATGACACGGTGTCTCCGAGACCACTGTCCGGGCAAGTGGTAGACTGGTGAACGTCACGTGAGACTCTTTTTAATGATCGGGTGTGGCAACGCAGCTACTAGTCGACAAGGCAGCAAGGATGTGACGAGGCAGCGGGGACAAACACTTGTCGCATCAACTGTACGAAATGCACACCAAGAACGACAACGTCCTGCAAATATCTGCACATGTCTTATTTAAATAGCAATACGTTCATCCTATGATGCTGTTGTAACTTAATAGGACGTTCAGTTGGTTAAACACGAATGCATTTTGTTTACAAAAAATTATTAGAACAATTTTAATAGGATGCTAAAAAGCTATTTTACATGAACTGTAAATACAGGGTTTTAATTTATCGAGAATGCAAACTGCGAGTTTTGTTTATAACGAATAAGTACTAGTACCTATGCAAGCAATAAGTACTAGTACCTATGCAATCAATAAGTACTAGTACCTGTACAAGCGATAAGTACTAGTACCTATGCAAGCAATAAGTACTAGTACCTATGCAAGCAATAAGTACTAGTACCTATGCAATCAATAAGTACTAGTACCTGTACAAGCGATAAGTACTAGTACCTATGCAAGCAATAAGTACTAGTACCTATGCAAGCAATAAGTACTAGTACCTATGCAAGCAATAAGTACTAGTACCTATGCAAGCAAAAAGCACTAGTACCTATGCAAGCAATAAGTACTAGTACCTATGCAAGCAATACGTACTAGTACCTATACAAGCAATAAGTACTAGTACCTATGCAAACAATAAGTACTAGTACCTATGCAAGCAATAAGCACTAGTACCTATGCAAGCAATAAGTACTAGTAGCTATGCAAGCAATAAGCACTAGTACCTATGCAAGCAATAAGTACTAGTACCTATGCAAGCAATAAGCACTAGTACCTATGCAAGCAATAAGTACTAGTACCTATGCAAGCAATACGTACTAGTACCTATGCAAGCAATAAGTACTAGTACATATGCAAGCAATACGTACTAGTACCTATGCAAGAAATAAGTACTAGTACCTATGCAAGCAATAAGCACTAGTACCTATACAAGCAATAAGTACTAGTACCTATACAAGCAATAAGTACTAGTACCTATGCAAGCAATAAGTATTAGTACCTATGCAAGCAATACGTACTAGTACCTATACAAGCAATAAGTACTAGTACCTATACAAGCAGTACGTATTAGTACCTATGCAAGCAATAAGTACTAGTACCTATGCAAGCAATAAGTACTAGTACCTATACAAGCAATACGTACTAGTACCTATGCAAGCAATAAGTATTAGTACCTATGCAAGCAATACGTACTAGTACCTATACAAGCAATAAGTACTAGTACCTATACAAGCAGTACGTATTAGTACCTATGCAAGCAATAAGTACTAGTACATATGCAAGCAATACGTACTAGTACCTATGCAAGCAATAAGTACTAGTACCTATGCAATCAATAAGTACTAGTACCTATGCAAGCAATAAGTACTAGTACATATGCAAGCAATAAGTACTAGTACCTATGCAAGCAATAAGTACTAGTACCTATGCAAGCAATAAGTACTAGTACCTATGCAATCAATAAGTACTAGTACCTATGCAAGCAATAAGTACTAGTACATATGCAAGCAATAAGTACTAGTACCTATGCAAGCAATAAGTACTAGTACCTATGGAAGCAATAAGTACTAGTACATATGCAAGCAATAAGTACTAGGGCCTATGCAAGCAATAAGTACTAGGGCCCATGCAAGCAATAAGTACTAATACCTATACATGCAATAAGTACTAGGGCCTATACAAGCAACACGTACTAGAACATATACAAGCAATACGTACTAGGGCCTATACAAGCAACACGTACTAGGGCCTATGCAAGCAACAAGTACTAGGGCATATACAAGCAACAAGTACTAGGACCTATACAAGCAATACGTACTAGGGCCTATGCAAGCAACAAGTACTAGGGCATATACAAGCAATACGTACTAGGGCATATACAAACAATAAGTACTAGTGCCTATGCAAGCAATAAGTACTAGTGTCTATGCAAGCAATAAGTACTAGGGCCTATACAAGCAATAAGTACTAGGGCCTATACAAGCAATGTGTACTAGCGCTTTTACAAGCATTGCGTACTAGGGCCTATACAAGCAATAACTACTAGGGCCTATACAAGCAATAAGTACTAGGGCCTATACAAGCAATAAGTACTAGGGCCTATACAAGCAATAAGTACTAGGGCCTATACAAGCAATAAGTATTAGGGCCTATACAAACAATAAGTACTACGGCCTATACAAGCAATAAGTACTAGGGCCTATACAAGCATTAAGAACCAAGGGCCTATACAAGCAATAAGTACTAGGGCCTATACAAGCAATAAGTATTAGGGCCTATACAAACAATAAGTACTAGGGCCTATACAAGCATTAAATACTAGGGCCTATACAAGCAATAAGTACTAGGACCTATAGAAGCAATAAGTACTAGGGCCTATACAAGCAATAAGTACTAGTACCTATGCAAGCAATAAGTACTAGTACCTATGCAAGCAATAAGAACTAGTACCTATGCAAGCAATACGTACTAGTACCTATACAAGCAATAAGTACTAGTACCTATGCAAGCAATACGTACTAGTACCTATGCAAGCAATAAGTACTAGTACCTATGCAAGCAATAAGCACTAGTACCTATGCAAGCAATACGTACTAGTACCTATGCAAGCAATAAGTACTAGTACCTATGCAAGCAATAAGCACTAGTACCTATACAAGCAATAAGTACTAGTACCTATACAAGCAATAAGTACTAGTACCTATGCAAGCAATAAGTACTAGTACCTATGCAAGCAATAAGTACTAGTACCTATGGAAGCAATAAGTACTAGTACCTATACAAGCAATAAGTACTAGTACCTATGCAAGCAATACGTACTAGTACCTATGCAAGCAATAAGTACTAGTACCTATGCAAGGAATAAGTACTAGTACCTATGCAAGCAATACGTTCTAGTACCTATACAAGCAATAAGTACTAGTACATATGCAAGCAATACGTACTAGTACCTATGCAAGCAATAAGTACTAGTACATATGCAAGCAATAAGTACTAGTACCTATGAAAGCAATACGTACTAGTACCTATACAAGCAATAAGTACTAGTACATATGCAAGCAATAAGTACTAGTACATATGCAAGCAATACGTACTAGTACCTATGCAAGCAATAAGTACTAGTACCTATGCAAGCAATACGTACTAGTACCTATACAAGCAATAAGTACTAGTACCTATGCAAGCAATACGTACTGGTACATATACAAGCAATAAGTACTAGTACCTATGCAAGCAATAAGTACTAGTACCTATGCAAGCAATACGTACTAGTACCTATACAAGCAATAAGTACTAGTACCTATGCAAGCAATAAGTACTAGTACCTATGCAAGCAATACGTACTAGTACCTATACAAGCAATAAGTACTAGTACCTATGCAAGCAATACGTACTAGTACCTATACAAGCAATAAGTACTAGTACCTATGCAAGCAATAAGTACTAGTACATATGCAAGCAATACGTACTAGTACCTATGCAAGCAATAAGTACTAGTACCTATGCAATCAATAAGTACTAGTACCTATGCAAGCAATAAGTACTAGTACATATGCAAGCAATAAGTACTAGTACCTATACAAGCAATAAGTACTAGTACCTATGCAAGCAATAAGTACTAGTACATATGCAAGCAATAAGTACTAGTACCTATGCAAGCAATAAGTACTAGTACATATGCAAGCAATAAGTACTAGGGCCTATGCAAGCAATAAGTACTAGGGCCCATGCAAGCAATAAGTACTAATACCTATACATGCAATAAGTACTAGGGCCTATACAAGCAACACGTACTAGAACATATACAAACAATACGTACTAGGGCCTATACAAGCAACACGTACTAGGGCCTATGCAAGCAACAAGTACTAGGGCATATACAAGCAACAAGTACTAGGACCTATACAAGCAATACGTACTAGGGCCTATGCAAGCAACAAGTACTAGGGCATATACAAGCAATACGTACTAGGGCATATACAAACAATAAGTACTAATGCCTATACAAGCAATAAGTACTAGTGTCTATGCAAGCAATAAGTACTAGGGCCTATACAAGCAATAAGTACTAGGGCCTATACAAGCAATGTGTACTAGCGCTTTTACAAGCATTGCGTACTAGGGCCTATACAAGCAATAAGTACTAGGGCCTATACAAGCAATAAGTACTAGGGCCTATACAAGCAATAAGTACTAGGGCCCATACAAGCAATAAGTATTAGGGCCTATACAAACAATAAGTACTACGGCCTATACAAGCAATAAGTACTAGGGCCTATACAAGCATTAAGAACCAAGGGCCTATACAAGCAATAAGTACTAGGGCCTATACAAGCAATAAGTATTAAGGCCTATACAAACAATAAGTACTAGGGCCTATACAAGCATTAAATACTAGGGCCTATACAAGCAATAAGTACTAGGGCCTATACAAGCAATAAGTACTAGGGCCTATACAAGCATTTAGTACTACATACACTACATTGGACGTGTCGCCTGTACTTGATTGTTATGCCTGGTTCTTAGTTCTTCTGCTTGATACATGTTTAGACATAGAAATCCGTCGACGGGCCCATGAAAAGTGCCTAGTTCAATCCAGGTGTCTTTACTTTATGCATGGAAACAAAACGCGATATTTCTAAATATGTAATATTGTGTTCTTAGGAGTTCCCTTTAATGGGGAGGCCGGCTAGTTCGTATACTACTTCCTCTTTTTGCGAGGGAGCAACGGTTAATAAAGCTTGCACTTCACTGTGCAACTGTAAATCACACTCATTTAGGCCAACAAACTCCAATTAACTTCCAAGTAACATTAACATATCATTACTGAAATAGCATAGTGATAATGATGCTTCAGCACGCCCAAGTGATGTTTCTCTCAGACGATAAATTGGGTTAGACGAATTGGGTTAGAAGAAGTCTGAATTTACGTTACGTCTTTGTTAACGCACTGTATGAGGAAATATAGTGACATGGCTTTTTGTTGAATCTTTAGTAAGATTGACGCAATATGTTGGAGATATAAACATAAAATGCGTGTGTGTGCATGAGTGCGTGCGTGCGTGTAAAACGATGTTACTCAAGTCTTGGTATGTTTGTAAGTGGTATTATCTGGCACATATGCGGCAGATATACAGGGAGAAGCATCCAATGCCCCAGGTTGAACAATCAAACCATAGTTTTGTTGTTGTTCGTGGCGTTTTGGACGTGAGCCGTCTAACGTCAGTTGATGACTTTTGGCATGTAGAAAATACGGATATATAGCTTTATTCATTTGAAATATTCCTTGTCCAATCGGACTTTAAGAAAATGTTCTGACTTTATGCGCGGGAAACATAAAAAAGTATTTGTATTTGCATTAAACTTTTGGCCTTTTTAATTATTCCTTGTCCAATCGGACTTTTAGAGAATGTTCTGATTTATGCACAGGCAACTTAAACAAGGATGTTTGTATAGAGCTTTTAACCTTTTGAAACATTAATTGTCCAATCGAATTTAATAGTGCACGTGTGTTTACACATAAATGGTGTAGATGGATCCCTCAATAGCGTCAGACTATTAACCGAGTAGCTACTTTACATAGCACATGGAAAGTAAGTGACTTTACATAAGACCAGGAAAGTAAGTGACTGGCGTATGCTCATACTCAGGTGAAGTGGGTGTTAATCACCATCTACACCCGCTGGTTTTTGTCAATGACGATATACAACTTGTCATCTTTCACGCGTGGACGTCGATAAAGACAGGCGACTACAGGTAAGACAAGAACGAGATATTCTAAGTAACATTTTATCTTCTTATTCAGACTGTTTTGTTTCGAAAGTTCCTTGATATCGATCAGTCATTTCTTAGCTTTGGGTGTACTGAATAGTGCATGAACTGCCTAATGACCCTGTATGATATATGGTTAGATATAGAAATCAGTCGACGGGTCCATGCTAAGTGCCTTGTGCAATTCACGTTTGTTTACTTGATGCATGGAAACAAAACGCGATATTTTTAAATATATAATATTGTGTTCTTCGAAGTTGCCTTTAATGGGGAGGCCGGCTAGTTCGTATACTACTGAACTGCTTCGGTTGTTGTCCTGTTCCGCTTCTCCCTGTCGACAGCCTTCTATCTCCACTTTTCACCTTCCTCCGCCTTTTCACATCCCTCTTAACGCAATCTTCCCATCTTATGTTTGGCATGCCCCTTTTCCAGCGGCCTAGCTGTCGCATGGCCTCTGCTCTCTTTGGTAGTCACCATCCTCCATCCGCACAAAGTGACATTCCCATCTCATCCGGCCTCTTTCTCTTCCTCTCGTTAAGCTGATTTGCATCCCAATATCTTCCCTCAGGTCATTCATCCCCCTTCTATCCACCCTCTTTGCTCCTGTAATTCTCCGGAGCCAGATGTTCTCGCAAACGTGCAGTTTGTGTTGTTGGTCTGTCGTTGCCACCGTCTCAAGACCATACAAACATGCCGGCGTTACACACGCTCTCGATACTTTCCCTTTCAATAATTTTTTGTCTGTCCGTCGTGACTCCACTACCTTCAACCATGATATGTTCTGTCGTGTAATCCTAATCCGTTAAATTACGTTTTAGATTGAGAGGATAAACGGTCCAAGGTTAAGAGGATAATTGTCATGGTAAGTAGGAAGCTGCGTACACGATACAACGTCACAACATATTGCCTCAAATTTACTTTAATAAATCCAGCATACGTACCCCTAATGCCAAGTGTACATTGTTAAGCGTTTGTCATGTGTTTATTTGATTTAAAACGGATCAATCGTGCAATGTACGCTGGTCTTCAACTCAACAAAACTGTTGATTTGGCCGGCGCAACAGTGTATGTGTGTGTGTGTGTGTGTGTGTGTGTGTGTGTGTGTGTGTGTGCGTGCGTGCGTGCGTGCGTGCGTGCGTGCGTGCGTGCGTGCGTGCGTGCGTGCGTGCGTGCGTGCGTGCGTGCGTGCGTGCGTGCGTGCGTGCGTGCGTGCGTGCGTGCGTGCGTGCGTGCGTGCGTGCGTGCGTGTGTGCGTGTGTTTTGTTGTGCCATGTTCGCTGACCAGTCGCATAGAGTCGTGGAATGTGCGCTACCCCAATCGTTTCTAGTCGTACAAACACGCGACTTGCAACTAAGGTTCAGCAATGTACGCCTGGCTTTATAACAGGGTAAAGTACACCCGTGGGCACAATCATAATGAAATAGTTTAAAAGGATATTCACCACTGCCATATTTGTTTAATTGATATTTGGACAGATTGAATCGTAAGTTAAATTATGTTGTACATTTTTTGAAAACACGGATGTTTATCTTTTGCGTTACTTGTAAACCGAGTTAAGTAATTATGCGTATGTTTTCAGCGAGTGCACGTCCAGCTACTGTTAACTGCTGCACTGTTGAGTGTGACAGTTGGCCTTGGACCTGACGACCCGTACATTCTGTGTATACGAATGTGCGCGACAATATTGAATACTTGCGAAACAAATTTCAAAGGGCGAGCAGATAAAATCTCCGAGTGCAGATCCATTTACTTCAGATGCATGACGCGATGTCTTCGAGAGCACTGTCCGGTCGATTGGTAGACTGGAGAACGTCACGTGAGAATGTGGACTCTTTCAATGCTCGGAAGTGGCAAGGCAGCTCGGATGTGTCAAACGGTGCAACAGGAATGACAACAATATGACAAAAATATCTGCAAACTCCGTATTTAAATAGTAGTACGTTCTTCTTATGATGCCGTTATAACTAATCGTATCGATCATGTAGTCGTAATATCAACTGAAATCACATCACCACATGTCTATAAAAAAACAACCAAAAAAAAACCCAACCAAACCCAACCAAAGAACATTCTACCTTGAAGAAATAACCGCCAGGACGTTTAATTTGGTTAACTGGGAATCTAGTATATTCAAAGTAAATATCAGACAATATTGAAACACATACATGGAGGCCATTTATATGAACAGTGAATATAGAGTTTTAATTTCTCGAGAGGTGTAAGTGGCGAATGTTACTGGGAAAATGTGAAAAGTTCGTAATATTGTTCCAATAAAATAACATATTCCCAATCAGTGTGGTAATATATATATATATATCTACAAACAGTAAACGTGGTTAGAACATCACACACTCTAAATCGAGATTCGAATTTTATTGCTGCCATCTTCGCAGCTTGGATAATTTCGTCCATTCCACGCTGCTCTAGTTCACTCAGCTGCTGTATATTTGAGTACCTGGGTGTATATATATATATATATATATATATATATATATATATATATATATATATATATATATATATATATATATATATATATATACAGCTCAGTACGGGAAGCCACCATCATCGGCCTAATATTTTGTTCAGCGCAACAGTTAAGCTTATCGAATCATGAATAAACCCATAAACTAAGACAATAACTTAAACAAAGCAATATAAAAAATATAGAAAGAAACATCAGCTACATGCCACGAAAAAACGCTACATAGAAATAACATTTATTATTATTATTAATTTGTTAATGCTCTGGGGGTCTAATTCTTTTCATAATTTAAAAATAATGATCAATGACACCAGCCTTGACAGGTTTTGCCTCGGTACTTTACGGTGAATGAAGCGTGATACGCAAAGAAAACGTGTTATTTAATATAGCGCGAACATTGCGATCAAACTGCGTGCTTCACAACATTTATTTATCGTCCACAAATTCTGAGAATACGTTTCTTCTCAATTTCATCTTTGGGAAGTGATACAAACTACAAGTGTGGCTCTCAACATAGTGTTTGCAGTCAACCTCTCTAAAATGTTTGTTGAGAAGCAGCGAGCCGGTTGTCATGTCAACGTGACGTCACACTTCGGCGTTCTACTTGGCAACTGTCACAAAGTTCAACTGGTTGTTTGTTTGTCTGGTTATTCTCAATCATTTGGATCAACGACTATTTATATTTACATGATGAGATTACTATGAAAATGTGTACATATTAGCATAGCCAAGGGGCCAACAAATAGTTTGAAACGGTAACATTGTTAGTACAGTAAACAGAGGCTTAAATAACGCCGGTGGCGGCGCTACTTTGTAAAACGGGATTCGTGGTGACATCATATCTAAAAATGAAACTCGACCAGTAACAACCAGCAACACGAAATGCGGTTTAACAAATTTATCGTTTTTTGCTTTGAGTACATTTTCGACGATGCTTGTTTGTAGTCGTGGTTACGCTAAGTTCTTATTTTACACATTTTTATCAAAACCCTACCCCGGCATCACGTGATTCAGTGTAAAGACACTCAAAGACAAGTTAGTAGTCCTAGCCGACAGCAGCAAAAACTACACATCTAGAATGAAATCATCACCTCCGGCACACAGTGACGATAGTGTTCGATTGCTTCCATGTGGTCAAGCGTACATTACATGTGGACTTTGGCTGATGCCAAATGCCAAAGCAAGTGGCAATGTCATTGTACTACTTTTCGTGGATGGACCGGAAGTGACGTGCTAAAACACCGAAAATAATATTTTGTGCCGATCGGAATCCGAAATGGTGAGACGTCCAAACCTAAATCTCGGCAGACCGGAAATTGCGCGTTGCGCAGGACAGAAGCTGTGTGCTAGATCTGACCGGAATTTACGTTGATGCAATTGAAATGTGCGCTGAACCAAGCGAATGTGACGTCCCGGCTAATCACGAGAAATATGGACGGCTGACCGGAAGTGGTACAATCTGCCAGAGGCAATCGAAAAGATTTCCTGTTTATCCGGGCAAGTTAACTGGCATTTTGGATGAGAACCCGTCCCTATTCCCATGACAAAGATGGCGGCTCCGTCGATTACGTCACAGGTAACCGAAGCCGTCCTGCGTGAGACGCTTCGTGACGAGGCAGGGTGTGGTAAAGTCGGCCGGCATGCTGACGGCCTTGAGGACGGGCCCTCGGCCTTGCCCGCCGACGTTCGGCGAGTTGTACGTGATCTCGCGCGTCCCGTACTCAACTGACGGCTTCGTTGTCGAGAAGCGCGGCAGAAGGTTGACACCTCGCAGCGTGTCCGGGTCTCCGTTAGCGGCAACCGGCTTTCGGGCCAGCGTACACGGGCTGCAACGGCAGACATGGCGGTACAGATACAAAGGCCGAAAACATGAACGAAAACATGAAACCTCGATGCAATTATAATATTTATTAGCTCTACGCTCTATACACGGGTCTAGATATATTAACTTTCATAAACTAATAAGAAAGTTATATACATGAGTGATACATATACAATCTTAGTTTATATGTGAGGAATAACTGTACGTTAGAATGTCAACATTATCGTATGTTACTGCGTCTAAGCGGCGATGATTTGTTGTCATAACATTAATGAGATTGTGCATAATTTGTTTGAAGCCCTAGTTTGTTTTATGTAAGTAATCAACGCAATGCATGGTGGTAAAGTTAATCAGTGGTGCACATATATTGTAGTGCAATTACATATTTTAATAATTACAGCGCTCTGGCGAGTGAGAAGAAACTGACACGCCACCTTGCGAGTGTGAACTAAACTGGCATGACAACATGCTCCAGTAACGCCACATTTCCAACTTCGGCGCCACTCACCATATAACCTCTGAAACAACTTGATTATAAATTCAAATTGGACTTGCAGAATGGCGTAAACGATTGGTCGGCTGGATGACGTCATTGTTTTTTACAACTTGTTACGCGTAGCATTTGTGCACTTGACATACGTAAATCGAACGTTGTCAGGTGTCAGAAATTGATATATATATATATATATATATATATATATATATATATATATATATATATATATATATATATATATATATATATATATATATATATATATATATATATATATATATATATATATATATATATATATATATATATATATATATATATATATATATATATAAATTATTTGGACGATACTATAACAAGCAACGTACTGAAATTTCCGGTTGACACAAAAATGTTTAGAAAGGTTAACAATTATGGTGATAAACGCCATTTTCAAAACGATCTAGACAAATTAGTTAAAAGATCTGAAAAATGGCAGATGTTATTCAATCTGGACACAGGAACTTTAATGTAAACTATAAAAATGGGAGATACTGTTCTAGGTACTACTATAAAAGAAAAGGACTTAGGTGTAACAATTAGTGCTGATGTAAAAGTTCCAGAGCAGTCTAGTATCTTAACTTTAGGAGAAATATAACATGCAAGGACAAAAGGCTAATTATACCTCTGTATAAAACAATATACTTTATTTAGAATACAGAGGAGAGCAACTAAAATGATTTCTGAACTGAGAGACCTTATCTATGAAGATTGCCTAAGAAAATGTGGTTTAACAACCCCAGACACAAGGAGATTAAGAGGAGACCACTGAAATTTTCAAGATATTGAATGGGTATGAAAATATTTTCTCCCTCACAATAGATAGTGTACCTAGAGGACATGAGGTACCATTAGTAAAGGATCAGTGTAGATTGGATAGCAGGAAGTACTCGTTCGCACAGAGGATAATAAATGAATGGAACAAATTATCAACAGATTGTGTAACTGCTAGCAGCGTGAATATGTTTAAAAACTAGATTGACACATATCTCAGGAGGGCGGGTTACACATATATGAAAAATATTGTTAAAGCTTGTTAAATTGTTACGACGATGACGAAGGCGAAATACAAAATCATAAAACGACAAACGATCAAAAGTAAAATGCGAAACAAAGCGTCTTAATCGAAACAAAGGAAAACATCAAGTACCACCTATCAAACTACTGAAGATGAATTGAAATTGTCTATAGCCAGGTGTTCATCTAAACAGGTCAGTGAACTGAGATAACATGGAGTGAACGAAATTGTCCAAGCTTGGAAACGGCAGCAAGGATTCGAACCCCAGTCCCCTCGATAGAGAGTCTCACGACAACAACCCTAACCCGTGTTACATGCAGCAGCGAGTCCATGGGGGTCTTCGTGATCCCAAGACCCACCCAGGCCCCGGAGTGGGGTTCTTGGACACCCCCTTTGTTCATGGTATATATTATGGTTATGGACAACGTATATTAATATATCTACATTGTGTCAATGTTAAGACTCAAATGTTAGCCGGCTAGTATTAACTACCAACTATTTTTTCCGTACCAAATTTCGTAATTAATGAAAGCTCTTTGTCAGCTGTCGAGGATATTGACACTCAACTTGTCAATCCAATTATAATTATGTTATATCATGCAATCGTGGCAATCCCATAAATAAGTTTCTTAAAGAATCGTTGCAACATGTTGGGCAGTTGTTTGTTATTTTCGCTCATTTTCTGACCACCGCTCATTATTTGAATAGACAATTTACATGAGATCGATCCTTGACAAAAGCGATCCTATGTGTGCTCAGGTGCAGCGAGATGAGGATTTATCACCATCCACACCTGACAGTTCTTGTCAAGAACTAGACACAAACTTGACAGTTCCACGTAAAGACGTCGATGAAGACAGACGAACACTGGTAGGAAAAGAACACTGTTCTTATTAACACATTTAGCTTCTTATTGAGGCGATACAGTTTCAACAGTTATTTACCGTCGATCAGTAATGTCTTTGTTTCGAAACTATTGCCTATGCGCAATGTCGTATCAGTCACGAGTCAGGGGATGTGACGTGGATCGGCTCCACACTGTGCACATCTTCGACCGAGAGCCAAGCCAGAGTCCAAGGCCGAACACCAACACAATTTATTTTGCGTATGGCCATATGTTAGATCAAATTACGGGATTTGAAGAGGACTATTATTTTCTCCAAGCTCATCAGTTCAATATCTACTAACATATCCAGTCTAGAGCAGAAAATATGGAGTTATTATTTGGTATTAATCTTACCATAAAAATCACAACAATGAAAGAGCATCACATATATATATATACACTACGACCACCACAACCACCACCACCACCACCACCGCCAACACCACCACCACAATCACCACAACCACCACAACCACCACCAGTACCACCACCTCAAACACCACCACCACCACCATCAGTGTGAAGCCAATTAGGCCTCCACGAACTTTCGCGCGAGAGAGGTTCCCTTGCTAAAGGAGGCTCAGATATGCATTCAGAATGCATTTCTGATGTTCAGTTTTAAATGTCTTGGCTGGTACAGGGGCAAATCGCAAGCTGTACAACATTATATCTGCAAGGGGCACTACAAATTTTTATGGAAGCTATTGGCGCCACAGCCACCCCTGAAACCTAGGAATTACTACGCGGTGTTCGAGCGAGTAAACACAATATTTTTTTCAACGAAATGCCACCAAAACGGATATATTTAAGCTATATTATTATTAAATAATTATATTTTTGAACTCATTGGCATTGAAAATGTGGGTGCAGCCACAAAATTTAAATCGCTACGATATTTTCATTTGGGATTCATGATAAAAAGTGTAATCGTTAATGGCGACCATTTAAAAAATCAGCATGGCCGCCCTTAGACTCCCATCAAAGTTAGCATAAAGTAAAAACACACGCACTATTTTCTAATCTAGTGGAAGTCACCATGTTCTATCTCTAGTTAATGATCTTGTATAATATATTGTTATACACATTAGATCCATCGACAGGGTCCAAACTATGCGCCTGTTTCACTTCATATGTGTTTACTTTATGCATAAAGACAAATCGTGATATTTTGACCACTTTGGGGTACTAATATTTTCTGTCGCATAACCCTACTATTATAAACTATTTTTAGATTGAGACGACAAAAGATCCAAGTTAGAGAGGATAATTGCCATGGTAAGTAATATGCATGATAAAACGTCACGATATATTATTTAAAATGTATTCTTATTAATCCAACAAATATACTCATAATAACAAGACAAACTACTGCGGCACGTACACTTAGAACGAAATTGGTTAAAATTATATTCACCAGTTACATATATGATGAACTAATATTTTGAAAGTTTGAATGGTAAGTTAAAGTATGATGCAAATTTTTTGAAGCTTCGGATGTTGATGTCTTGTGAACCGAGTTGAGTAATTCTGCGTATGCTTTCAGAGAGTGCAGGTGAAGCTGCTGCTAATCGCTGCACTGTTGAGTGCGACAGTTGGCTTTGAACCAGACGACCCGTACATTCTGTGTATACGTATCTGCGCTACCAACTTGAACAGTTGTGAAAGATCCTTCAAAGGGCAACCCAAAACCATATTCATGTGCAGATCCACGTACTTCACGTCTCCGAGATCACTGTCCGGGCAAGTGGTAGACTGGTGAACGTCACGTGAGAACACGGATTCTTTTAGTGCTCGGGTGTGGCAACGCATCTGGGAGTGGACAAGGCAGCAAGGATGTGACGAGGCAGCGGAGACAAACACTTGTCACATCAACTGTACAAAATGCACACCTAGAACGACAACGTTGTGCAATATCTGCACATTCCTTATTTAAATAGTAATACGTTCATTCTGTTGTACCTTATCATATTCATCACGTAGGCCTGAATAGGACGTTCAGTTGGTTAAACACGAATGCATTTTGTTTACAAAAAAATATTAGAATATTTTTAATCGGATGCTAAGAAGCTATTTTACATGAACTGTAAATACAGGTTATTAATTTATCGAGAATGTAAGTTTTGTTTATAGCGAAATGTGATTTTATCATAAGTCGTGACTATAGTTCAAATAACAATGTAAAATTATGTACTCTTATCATCTTAGTAACACATATCTCCAAACAGTAAGTACTAGTACCTATACAAGCAATAAGTATTAGCACCTATACAAGCAATTAATACTAGTACCTATACAAGCAATAAGTACTAGTACCTATACAAGCAATAAGTATTAGCACCTATACAAGCAATTAATACTAGTACCTATACAAGCAATAAATACTAGTACCTATACAAGCAATAAGTATTAGTACATATAAAAGCAATAAGTACTAGTACCTATACAAGCAATAAGTACTAGTACCTCTATAAGCAATAAGTACTAGCACATATGCAAATTCACATGCGAGATTTGTCGATGACGTTTTGGAGAGCTGTCGTTACAGTAATTGTCCCAGCAGACACCGCCGCCACTCAAGTGATCAATATTCGCATATTAAGACTATTTACAAAGGACTTCAGATTTCAACACTGTCACGTGCTTGTTTCTCACTTGCCTACTTGCAGATCCCTTAGACCGGTGCACCATTACTCAAAGAAATGTGTGTCAAGGATTTCGGTATTCCATTGTGCAGCACTCTGCCAGTGCAGGGGAAGCTGTACTCAGTGAATATAATGTCAAGCGTAGTTGACTAATATCCACTAAAGTGTCACTTGAGCAGGTTGTTTAGCGTTGTTATATTTATAATTACTTTTTAATCAGTGCTAGACATTGTGTTCACATTTTTGTATGTAATAATGTGTTCATAGAAATTCATTAAATAAAATGATATATTTAAAATATTTTTTCAATATATTTACATTTGTTTTATCTAGAACCCAATTGTTTTCATGTTATTAAATTAGAAAAAAACAAAATAATTTTTGCACTTGAATTTCACATGTGTATGTTGTAAGCTTCCTAACAAATTGTGACGTAAATTCCCTAGGTGGTTTCCTCTCTCTGGCTCACGGGTTATTACGGCAATAAAAAAAATCAAAATGGCGGCCTAGAGGGCATCTTGGATTTTATAAAGATATCTTAATGATAGAAAAGTCATGTTTTCAAGTTTTTCAAAATCAAAATCGAATTCAAAGCCAATTAAAGGATCTTTATAGTCATGGTGCTTCTGTCAAGTGTGTCACGATTTTGTCCTTAAGCCACTGGACTAGGCGATGTATGCCCTACTGCTGGTTTGTTTATCTTGTTCCACAATTCGTTAAAATATTACTTTGTATCCTGTGTTCGTTCTTATATTTATTTTACAATTTTGTAAAGGATCACTTGCTTTTTGACTTAATTTTTTTAAACAACTGAAATGCTTCAGTAGACTCCCATTCATTTCTTACACCGAACACAAAACTAGCATAGCACAGCAAGTCGGTGAAACGACGAAAGCTCTCCTGGTTTGGCCACGTCACTCTGCACAACAAAAAACATCCTGCAAGGCACACTGAAGAGCAAGAGAAGACAGGGCCACCAGAAGAAAACACTGGCTGGTCAACATTAACGAATGGATCAAGCTAAACATACCGGTCCTGCTACGCACAGCAGAAGACAGACCAGGCTGGTGTAGAATCTCCGTTGAAATAGCATATATATATATATATATATATACATATATATATATATATATATATATATATATATATATATATATATATATATATATATATATATATATATATATATATATATATATATATATATATATATATATATATATATATATATATATATATATATATGTAGCAGGGTGACACCATGTTAATCGATAGGCGTCACCACCAGCTAATTAGTATTTTGAACAGCTGACGTACCAGCCTCGTCCTGGGGTAACGCGAAAGCCGATTTCGACAGCCACCTAGCTCAGTTGGAGCAAGTGCTGCATTTTTGATGTGTATGACTATCAACTGATAGACGACCCACCGAGACGCCCTACCACAAATGGTGCCAGAGGTGGGATTTGATAACGCGACGAGACCACGAAGACGAGGCGAGGTGGCGGAGACGTAGAGTCGAGTAAGGAGCCTGGACCCTGATGACAACCTCGAGCGACATCCTGACGTCCTCGACATCCGGTCTGACGTTTGACCGAGAGTAAGGCGACTTCCGGTCCGGCCCTGTTCGAGTGAGGACGGTAGACACTGATGACTACCTCGAGCGACTCAAGAGTGACATTTCCGGTTTAACACTATTCGGCCGCGACGATGACTAGCCCCGACACGCGACGATCGAGCCACGGGACGTGCCGTGACGCTAAGTGACTTAGATCCTGACTGCATTGACAAACGATTGAATTTTGAATTGATACCCGTTCACTGTATAATTAGGAAATGTATTGTGTATCCTGTCTGTGTAGCTATAGCAGCATTATAGAGATAGCCAGTATCAGAATTTTTTTTAGAGGGACTTTTTGACATTTGCGTGTTAGTTAGGCATGTTTTCTGAGTAAGATGTATCTGTAGTTGTGAGGGTGCAGAGTAGTCCTGTAGATACGAATGTTATTCATGGGTATAACGGGTATATAACTTTTGTTCCGTACTGGGAATTTGGTATACATCTGGGTTAATACTTAGTAGGGCAGTCTCAACTAGCAAGCAGACATGAGTATTGACGGGGCCACTGGATTTGTGCCACCCGACACAGTTCAGGGTGACTTGCAGGACCAACTGGTCACACTGCGAGAGGAGCTGTTACAGCTGCGGCTTGCAACCAATGACCGTCCACGCGTTGCGTACGTACCGCGCGAGCGGAAGGTGAAACCTTTCAGTGGACGTGGTGAGGTGACAGTGCAGGATTTTCTTGCAGATGTCGAGAGTCTATTTAGGGCACGAGCGATGTCTGATGAGGAGCAGTGTGACTTCATGACGTCACACCTCGAAGGTGATGCCAGACAGGAGATCCGGTTCCGGCCTGTGGAGGAGGTGCGTACCGCGACGTGTATCAGGCGGATTCTGCTGGAAGTGTTTGGCGAGAAGAGGTCGGTAACGCAGTTGCAGGAACTCTTCTATCTTCGTAAACAGGCTGACGGGGAGGGGATCCGTAGTTTTGCAGGTGCTCTGCAGCAACTGATGGAAGCGCTTTTGCGCAAGGACGGACATGCCGTCAACCAGCCTGACCGTGTGATCGCCGAACACTTCGCAGAGGGCTTGAAAGACCGCGTACTACGACGCGAGGTGAAGCAACAGCACCGGCTGCGACCGCAGATGAGCTTCGTGGAACTGAGGGAAGAGGCTATTCAGTGGTCCGAGGAGGAAGAGAGGCCGCCGCAATCCAGTCGACGACAGACTGCTGGTGCATTTGAGCTGGTCGCCGACGCAGGGGAAGCAGGTAACGTTACAGATCTGCAACGAGTGCTCTCAGAGTTAGAGAAACAGCAGCACGTCATCGAGGCGCTGACTGAGCGTGTGGAGAGGATGGAAGGTGTTGCGACAGGTAGGACGGGTGGACGACGGTCCAACTCTCCACAGAGGCCCTGGTCGGACCAGCGACCCGCATCTGCGCCGCAGAACTTGCAGACACGACGGCCATTTCAGGAGCGACGCGCATTTCAGGGACCCTCGATGCAGTACACACCAGACGGGCAGCCAATTTGTTACCGTTGTGGTGGAGTTGGCCACCTGGGCAGGCAGTGTCGCAATGAGGCGAGCACTGGACCACGCCGGCCCCAGACGGAGGCTTGTCCACCGGGTTTGCAGACGACGGCCCCTACGGCACACAGACGAGAGCACCCAGACGATGTTAGAGAGAACACACATCCTTTAAACTGACGCCGCTCGTTACCAAGAATCGGGTAGACGAGCTAGTGCGTACAGGCTCACACGCTACCGCGCCAACTGACGCGACCGTTGGTACTTGCCCTACGGCAACTGTCTTGATGGGAGGTGTGGAGGTCAATTGCTTACTTGACACAGGTTCTCAAGTAAGTACTATCACTGAGTCTTTCTTTCGTAAGTACATTGCTCGAAACGACCGAGAGCTGGCGTCTTGCAGTTGGTTGAAGCTCACCGCTGCAAACGGTTTAGATATACCGTATGTTGGGTACGTCGAGTTGGACGTGACGACCATGGGTCAGACCATACCTGGCAGAGGTATCCTGGTTGTCTGCGATTCCCCTGATACAGATCAGTGCGCGCATAAGAAGAGGTGTCCTGGCATTCTGGGAATGAATGTCATGGGAGAGCTTGACCTTGCTCTATGGAAACGATCCCTGAACACAGGTAGTTACAGAGCAGAGTCGGTGATGGCGTCGGTCATAGACGCGAAGCAACGGGACCGGAGAGGATTTACTCGTGTGGCAGGGTGGAGCGCAGTGCGAATCCCAGCGCAGTCTTGTGCCACGTTGATGGTTTCCGGTTTGCAGAGACAGGCTGATGCGACATGGGTCGTTGTAGAACCCATTGTGGGGGCACTTCCGGTGGAGGTGTCATTGTGTAGTACTTTAACTAGAGTACACCAGGGTGCTGCACCTGTGCAGGTAGTCAACACCAGCAGAGAAGACGTGTGGCTGAAGCCGAGGATGCGAATAGGTATCTATCAGACCATCGCGCACGTCAGTGAAGAGGACAGAATATGTTTTGAGCGAGTCAGAGTGTCTGAGGAGTACGTGAGCAGGACTGAGGACCGACCGCCAGGTGTAGTCGACACGCGTGAGGTACTAACCAGTACACTCGATGTCGGGCCACACGTCACCGCGGAGCAGGTTGCTCAACTGAGAGATCTCATCTCGCGGAACGAACGAGCATTCGCCCGAGATGATGACGACCTTGGCTATACAGACTTAGCCACGCACACGATAAGGACCACGACTGAGGTACCCGTACGACAACCTTTCAGAAGGATTCCGCCTACACAGTATCAAGAGGTGAAAGAGCACATCAAGGATCTTCTGAACAGAGGTGTTATCAGAGAGAGCCATTCGGCATGGGCTTCGCCGATCGTCCTGGTCAGGAAGAAAGACGATTCGCTGCGCATGTGCGTGGACTATCGGCTGCTCAATGCGAAGACCCACCGAGACGCATTTCCGCTGCCGCGCATTGACGAGAGTTTTGACGCCATGAGCGGCGCAAACTGGTTTACCACATTGGATCTGGCTTCAGGATACCACCAGATCGCGATGTCGGAGGACGACCGAGAGAAGACGGCCTTCACCACACCTATGGGGCTGTACGAATTCAACCGTATGCCGTTCGGGCTCTGTAACAGTCCCGCGACCTTCCAGAGGTTGATGCAGAGGTGCTTTGGAGATCTGTGTTACCAGAAGGTACTCTGTTACCTTGATGACGTTATCATCTTCTCCAAGACGTTCGACAGCCACCTAGCTCAGTTGGAGCAAGTGCTACAGCGACTGCAGAGGATTGGACTGAAGCTGAAGACAAGCAAGTGTCACTTCTTACAGCGGGAGGTGCTATACCTAGGACACCATGTGTCGGCCGACGGCATTGCCACAGATCCGGCAAAGATCGAAGCTGTGAAAGACTGGGCCGTGCCGAACACAGTGAAACAGCTTCGCTCCTTTGTAGGATTCGCGTCCTACTACCGTAAGTATGTGCAAGGGTTCAGTATGATTGCAGCGCCGCTACACGATCTAGTGACCAGTGTCAACAAGGAAATGAAGAAGAAGGGACGGTTGAGAGGAGCCTTCAAGGACAGTTGGAGTCCAGAGTGTGACGGAGCTTTCAAGGTTTTGAAGAACGCGCTCTGCTCAGCTCCAGTTCTCGGGTATGCCCAGTACCAACGACCATTCATAGTGGAGACGGACGCCAGCCACCTGGGTCTCGGCGCTGTCCTGTCTCAAGAACAGGAAGGACGTCGTGTCGTCATCGCGTACGCGAGTCGCAGGTTGCGACCACCCGAACGCCAGTATAGCTCGATGAAGCTAGAGATGCTAGCACTTAAGTGGGCGGTCACCACGAAGTTCCGTGCCGACCTTTACGGCGGAGAGTTCGTCATCTACACTGACAACAACCCGTTGAAGTACCTGAAGACCGCCAAGTTGGGAGCCATCGAGCAACGATGGGCAGCTGAGCTGGCCCCATTCAACTTCACGATCGAATATCGAGCTGGACGTTCAAACGGAAACGCAGATGCCTTGAGTCGACAGCAACTCGACTACGAGCCCGGGGCAACCGACTTCGACGAGGAAGACGACGTGCAGCAGATATGCGCAACATATGCATCGTGCACGCTACTCCCGCGAGAACTACGCCAACAGATAGAGAAGAATGACAGAGTACGACAAGAATTCCAGGTTGAAGTAAAGGAGATAGAGGTACAGTCAACCCAGTCACCTGCCTTCCCAGCGTTGTCACCTGAAGAACTTGCAGAGTTGCAGAGGAAAGACCCAGACATCAGCAGGTTCCTGATGTACTGGAGGGTCGGCGAGAAGCCGAAGAAGTGTGCACAGAAGGGTGTGACACAACTGCTGAGACAGTGGCACAAGATGAGGGAAGAGAATGGGGTTTTGTACCGCAAGGTGAGAGATCCACAGGGTGGAGAGGTTAAGCAGCTAGTTCTACCGAGTGTGCTGAAGCACCGACTTCTAGAAGCGGTGCACGACAAGATGGGTCACCAGGGTGGTGATAGGACGAGCAGCCTGGCGTGGCACCGTTGTTACTGGCCAGGTATGCACAGAGAGATTGATGACTACGTGAAGAACTGTGCGAGGTGCACACTAGCGAAGATGCCGCGACAGAAGACACGCGCGCCGATGGGACACCTTCTAGCATCGCGTCCCTTAGAGGTCTTGGCGGTGGATTACACACAGTTGGAGAAGGCAGCAGATGGACGTGATAGTGTTCTGGTACTGACAGACGTGTTCACCAAATTCGCTTGGGCTGTACCAGCACGTGACCAGAAGGCGAACAAGACGGCGCGACTATTGGTGAGAGAGTGGTTTCAGCGTTACGGAGTTCCACAGAGGATCCATTCTGACAGAGGCCGGAATTTCGAGAGTGCGACTATTGGAGAGCTGTGCAAGCTGTACGGCATCGAGAAGTCAAGGACTACGGCATACCATCCAGAGGGGAACGGGCAGTGTGAAAGGTTTAACCGGACTTTACACGACTTGTTAAGGACCCTTCCGCCGGCACAGAAGCGAAGATGGACAGAGCATCTGCCCGAGCTTTGCAACGCCTACAATGCGACGCCACATGCGTCGACGGGATACTCGCCACACTACTTGTTGTTTGGGCGCGATCCCTGGCTGCCGATAGACGCATTCCTAGGGCAGGAGTTGAGGGAGGACGATTGTGACAGCTCGATCGACGGATGGCTTGCCACACATCAGAAGAGACTGCAAGACGCGTATTCTCACGCAAACGAACGACTCGGCGCTGCAGCAGAAAGTCGTAACCTGCTTCACGAGAGATTGAAGATGAGTGAGCCGCTGACACTTGGTTGCAGGGTTTACCAACGCAACAGACTACCAGGACGCAACAAAATGCAGGATGCATGGAGCCCGGAGGTGTACAAGGTAGTACGGATACCCGCTTAGCCTGGTGGACCTTACCACATCGAGAGGGCAGACGGGTTCGGCCGACCTCAGACAGTCTGCAGGAAGAACATCCAGCCAGCGGGTCCAGGAGCGATTGTTCCGACTCCAGTGGCAGTCACTCCAGAGGTCAAAGACGACGAACGCTCTGATGAGAGCTCTGACGAAGAGGAGGAGGAGGAGGATTACCTTGTCGCGATCGTTCCAGTGGTTCGTCCGACGATAGCTCCAGCTTCAGTGGTCCAGCTGATTGCTGAGGAGGTTTTGACGGGAGAGGAGATTCACGATGAGCCTACCGTGATACCGGTATCGATACCAGTACCCGCACCTAGGAGATCGGGCAGGATGCGGAAGAAGGTGGTACGCTTCGAAGAAGTCGACACGCAAGTACCTACACCGGCCCCGCGGCGATGCAACGTCATTCCTGAACCGTGTGTGGGGGACCAATTGACCCCCATCATGACTAGTTTGTTTGTAGCGATGGCTCGCAGTGGTGTGGTCTTTTCGGGAAGCATTAACCGGGACGGTTAAGAGTTAGTTGGGGAGGACCCAGGAGGAATTTTTAGAGGGACTTTTGATACGCAGGAATTTGGGAGAACCCTAGAGTTCCAGCGGGATGTTCTTTTTTTATATAGTAACCGGGACGGTTAAGATTTAGTTGGGGAGGATGTAGCAGGGTGACACCATGTTAATCGATAGGCGTCACCACCAGCTAATTAGTATTTTGAACAGCTGACGTACCAGCCTCGTCCTGGGGTAACGCGAAAGCCGATTTCGACAGCCACCTAGCTCAGTTGGAGCAAGTGCTGCATTTTTGATGTGTATGACTATCAACTGATAGACGACCCACCGAGACGCCCTACCACATATATATATATATATATATATATATATATATATATATATATATATATACATATATATATATATATATATATATATATATATATATATATATATATATATATATATATATATATATATATATATATATATATATATATATATATATATATATATATATATATATATATATATATATTCGAGCTTCAAAAATGTTTCACTTATTTCTAGCTGAGAAAATAGCATAATTACGTATATAAGTATTTGTGAAAAATGTAAATCCTCTGTGCTTCTCAGTGACATGGCGTAGTCTTTTATTAAATCGACTGGACATACTGCATACACTATTCACATATTTGAACAGCAACTAACCTAATTCGACATGGACTAAATCAAACGAGGAGGTCTCTTTAAATGAATTGCACAACTAGCTAAGAAAGGAAGTCGCTAAGGCGGAAGTTCATGAGGGTGCACAATGCACAAGCCGCTCGCCTTAAGCGTCGTCAAACCTTAAGCCGGGCGTTTGGTTTGACTACTATCAAGACTTCGTTGACTACGTGATGTATTTTGCTTTAAGTGTCTGTTAAACAATTATGCAAAGCTCGAAGAGAATAATTATAATGTTATAACGTTATCAGGGTATATGCGGTTAACGATTGTTTTCCAGCACAATTCGTAGAAGCAACCATTTAAAACTATGCCCCAAATAGAAGCAAAACACCTGTTGGGTGAGTACATTGGACGTGTCGCTTGTACTTGATTGTGATGTCTGTTTCTTAATTCTTCTGCGTGATACATGGTTAGACATATAAATCCGTCGACAAATTAATGCAAAGTGCCTAGTTCCATTAATGTGTCTTTACTTTATGCATGCAAACAAAACGAGAAATGTCTAAATATGAAATATTGTGTTCTTCGTAGTTCCCTTTAAAGGGGAGGCCGGCTAGTTCGTATACTACTTCCTCTTTTTCGAGGGAGCAACGGTTAATATCACTAATATCACTGTGCAACTGTAAATCACACTCAATTAGGCCAACAAACTACAATTAACTTCCAAGTAACATTAACTAGAGAATATTATTACTTAAATACCATAGCGATATGGATGCTTCAGCACGCCCAAGTGATGTTTATCTCATACTTAAAAGACGTCGAGATGATTTGTTCTCAATCATTCGTAGACAAGACGATACATTTGGTTAGACGAATTGGGTTAGAAGAAGTCTGAATTTACGTTACGTCTTTGTTTCTTCGCGCATTGTATGGGGAAATAAAGTGACATGGCTTTGTGCTCAATCTTTAATTAGATTGACGCAATGTGTTGGAGATATTAACTTACAGTGCGTGCGTGCGTGCGTGCGTGCGTGCGTGCGTGCGTGCGTGCGTGTAAAACGATGTTACCCAAGTCTTGGTATGTTTGTAAGTGGTATTATCTGGCATACGTAGATGCGGCAGATATTCACGGAGAAGCATCCAATGCCCCAGGTTGAACAATCAAAGCATCTTTTTGTTGTTGTTCGTGGCGTTTTGGACGTGAGCCATCTAAAGTCAGTTGATGACTATGTAGAAAATACGGATATATAGCTTCGTTCATTTGAAATATTCCTTGTCCAATCTGATGTTGAACATGTTCTGACTTTAAGCACGGGCAACATAAAAAGTATTTGTATTTGCGTTAAACTTTTGGCCTTTTTAATTATTCCTTGTCCAATCGGACATTTGGAGAATGTTCTGATTTATGCACGGGCAACAAAAACAAGGATGTCTGTATATAGCTTTTAACCTTTTGAAACATTCTTTGCCCAATCGGCCGTAACAGTGCACGAGTGTTTACAGACAAATGGTATAGATGAATCCCTCAATAGCATTAGACGCGTCACCTTTAACCGAGTAGCTGCTTAACTTGGAAAGTAAGTGACTGGCGTATGCTCATATTCTAGGGCAGTGGATGTTAATCACCATCTACAGCCGCTGGATTTTGTCAATGACGATATAACATTTGTCACCTTTCACGTGTGGACGTCGGTAAAGACAGGCGACTACAGGTAAGACAAGAACGAGATATTCTAATTACCATTTTAGCTTTATATTCAGACTGTTTCGTTTCGAAAGTGTTTTGATACCGATCAGTCATTTCTTCACTTTGGGTGTTCTGCATAGTGCATGCACTGCCTAATGACCCTGCATGCACGTGGGACGGTCTCTGGCACAGGTCAGACAAGATGAAGTAGATCTGCCTGACACGGTGCTCATGACAGACGAGAATCCCAGCTTCCGCGCCAATCTCCTCACCCCTTTTCTTCACCTTACCCATGGGCTTACATATAATGTTGTGTTGTTCTTCGTAGTAAAAAGTTACGTTCTTATATAGATTTAACAAGATTGCCATCCCAAACCACAAGTTCCAGATGGCAAGTGGATAAGGAAGCCATTGGATTATCGAGAGTCCAAAAATGTGCTCATCTATGTGTAACCCGCCCTTATCAAATATCTGTCAATTATATTTTTAAACATATTTACACTACTAGCATTAACACAATCATTTGGCAGTTTGTTCTATTAATTTATCACCCTCTGTGAGAAAGAGTACTTTCTCAAGTCCAACCTACACTGCTCATTAACTAATGCTGCTTTGTGTCCTCTGGTTCTACTGCCTTCTTTAAATTTGAAGAACATATTCCTGTCAACATCCTCGTAACCGTTCACTATTTTAAATACTTCTATTTGGTCTCCTCTTAGTCTCCTGGTCTCTAGTGTTGTCAAACCACATTGTAATAAGCAACTTTCGTAACTAAGGTCTCTCAATTCTGGAATCTAACTATTGCTTTGTACAGGGGTACAATTAGCTGTTTCTCCTTATACATGAGAGTTCTCCTAATTAGCCTTAGAATTTGATTTCCTTTTGACGCAGCAATCCAACATTGCTCTGAAACTTTCATGTCAGCACTAAATATTACTCGTAAGTCCTTTTCTTGTGTGGTTCTACCTAGTACAGCATCCCTCATTTTATATTCTTCGTCCATGTTTCCATGTCCAATATGTAGCAGTTGTAGCAACTGGGTGGACTTCGTCAAGTCCGGGTGTGAGAAGTCCTGGGCTGAGGTTCAGGGAGATCGTTTTCTTTTTAAGTGTAGGTGATGTACAAGGATGAAGGAACATGAGGTGGAGTTAGAACAGCTGAGGCTGCTCGTTGTGGCGGTGGTAGGAAGGGAGCAGGTGGGTTGTGCTAGTGGTTCTTGTGGGGGGGGGGGCAGTAGATGGTAAAGTGGGGGAATACGACGAGAGATACTAGGAGAGCTTACCTCAGCATGGGAGGAGGCTGAGAGGAGGTAAGGTGACATGTCGTAGGGAGACATGACGTAAGGAGACGGGACGTAGGGAGACAGGAAGAAAGGAGACGAGAAGGAGAGAAATGGGAGGGAAGACAAATGGGTCGAAGGAATGGTGAGTGGGGGTGACAGTAGCGACGGAGTCGGGGGGGGGAGGAGACGATAGTTAAGGCGATGGGAGTGAGGGAGACGGGAGGGAAGGTGTCAGGAGGGATGGCGACGGGAGCGCAAGTTAGCCAGGCGATGGGAGGGAAAGGTGACAGGTTGAGTGAGAGAGAGCCTGATAACAGTCTGCCACTAAGTGACAAGGCTGCAGGACAGAATGTAATGGAGGAGATCCATCAGGAGAGCTATTCTGAGGCAGTGATAGAGGGGTGAGAAAGAGGGCGAGGGTGTTTGTGGGGGACTCAATAGTTATGAAGACCGACAGAGTCTTAAACAAGGGAGATGACATGGTAGTTTGCTTGCTTGGGACCGAAATAGAGGCGATAACTGAGAGGGTAGAAAACATCGTGTGTTCGGGCAAGGGTGGATCTGGTTTAGTACACGTAGGGACAAATAACGTAGAGAGGGAGGGTTCAAATGCCATAGTTAGGAAATACAGGAATTTGGTCAGAACACTAAAGCAGACGCGGTTTGAGCAGGTAATGCTGTCAGGGATTTTACCAGTAATAGGAAGGAGGGGTCATAGATATCGAAATTGCCGGGGATGGCAATTAACATGCTAGTCGAGAAGCTATGTAGGGAAGAGTAAGTTGGTTTTGTAGATTTGTGGGGAAGTTTTGTTGGAAGGGCTGATATGTACATGAAGGACGGGCTTCATCTAAGTGGAACGGGGGCAGCAGTATTTGCGGATGGACTCTCAGCAGTAGTAGACATTGGCATGGGTAGCACATCAAATATGTTTGGTAGTAAACACTATTGAAACTAGAAGCGCGGGGGGTTACTTAGAGATGCCTCAAGCAGGACAAGAGGCCACTAATACAGATAAACCAATAACAGAATGTCCGAAAAACATGTCTGAAGCAGGTTATAGATGCGTGTGTATAAATGCTCGGATTATAGTAAATAAGAAAAACGAATTAAACATTATGGTAGAAGATATATATCACATATTTGGTATTACCGAATCATGGGCCAACACAGACATAACAGATGCTGAATTAGGATTGCCAGGATACGTAATGTTTAGGCGAGATCGAATAGGAAGAAAGGGAGGGGGAGTTATTTTATATGTTAAAGAATCTATTCAGGCTTATGAAATAAAATTAGAACGGGAAGCAGATTACGATGAAGCTGTTTGGTTCAAAATAGTTTCATGAAATTCAAAATTAACTATTGGATTAGTTTACCGAAGTCCAAACATAAACGAAGAGCATAACACAAAATACAAAATGCTATAAAGGAAGTTAGTAAAGGGGAATGTATCATAATGGGAGATTTTAAACATGGACACATACAATGGAAATCTCTAGAGAGTACAGGGGGTGAGGACCAATAATTACTATTTTTAATTAAGGAGAGCTTCCTTACTCAGCACGTGCTAGAACCAACCAGGGGAGAAAATGTATTAGATATAGTTTTATCGTCACAAAAATAATTAGTGGACAATGTAAAAATACATGAACCATTGGGTAACAATGACTACTATCAAATACATTTTGACATCAATGTAAAATCAGAAAGTAAAAATAAAAAAACGTATAGGAGAAACTTCCACAAAGGTAACTATAGAGATATGAGAAAATACTTAGCAAAGCTAGATTGGAATAACATGCTGATGAATAAGACAGCAATTGAATGTTGGAATATTCTAAAATATGAAATTGAGAGTATCATCGATAAATTTGTTCCCTTGAAAAAAAACTAGGAAAACGGTTTAGAAAGAAACACGTGTCAAAAGAAGCTATTAGAAAAATAGTGTTTAAGTAAACTATGTGGGGGTTTATATGCGTACCAGAAAGGATGAAGACTAAGCAAATTACAAAGAGGCACTTAACCTAGCTACAACTGAAATTAGAAAATCTAAAAGAATCTGAAACAAAATTGGCAGGTAATATAAAAAATGACAGCAAGAGTTTCTATGGTTATGTAAGGAATAAACAGAAAGTTCGAGATAAGGTCGGACCATTGGAAAACAACAGTGGAAACATGATTTCAGCCGGATTTCAAATGGCAGAGGTCCTGAATGAGTATTTTAGCTCAGTTTTTACCACAGAAGATATCAGCTCACTTCCAGTTCCATTTACTAACTTTGAGGACAATAAATCAGAAAATTTATGGCAGTTATTTGTAACTCATGAAATGATAGCAAACAAAATTAAGAAGATGAAAGATAATACATCACCTAGAGTTGATGGGATACCACCAAAACTGCTTAAGGAAATTGTTGAGCAAATTAGTACACCACTTGCAAAATTGTTTAACTTGTCACTAGAAGAAGCAATAGAAGCAAACATTACGCCGCTATTTAAGAAGGGATCGAGGAACAAACCAGAAAATTACAGACCAGTGAGCTGAACATCAGTTGTATGTAAATTACTCGAAACATTAATTCGAGACCACATGGTGGAATTCCTTGTAAAACATAAATTAATAACTACATATCAACATGGGTTTCTAAAAGCAAGGTTATGTCTAACCAATTTCTTATGTTTTTTGGAAGAAATTACAAAGTGGGTAGATGACGGGTCACCAGTGAATGTTGTCTACTTAGATTTTCAGAACGCTTTCGATAAAGTGCCACATCAAAGATTGTTACTTAAACTAAAATTCCAAGGTATAGGTAATGATGTAATCAACTGGATAGAAAAGTGGCTTACACACAGAAGATAGAGAGTAATAGCAGATGGTGAGATTTGTTTTTAGTGGGGTACCACATGGATCAGTATATAGGCCCTATACTGTTTTTAATATATATATATATATATATATATAAATATATATATATATATATATATATATATATATATATATATATATATATATATATATATATATATATATATATATATGACATATCTAACAAAGTACTCAAATTTGCAGATGCCACAAAAGTATTCAGAAAGGTTACTAATGATATCGATAAACAAAGTTTACAGGATGATCTAGATAAATTAGTTAAATGGTCAGAAAAATGGCAAATGTTATTAAATTTTTGGAAGTGTAAATGTATACACATAGGACATGGAAACATGGATGAAGAATATAAAATGGGGGATGCTGTACTAGGTAGAACCACACAAGAAAATAACTTAGGAGTAACATTTAGTGCTGACATGAAAGTTTCAGAGCAAGGTGGGATTGCTGCTTCGAAAGGAAATCAAATTCTATGGCTAATTAGGAGAACTATCACATATAAGGAGAAACAGCTAATTGTACCCCTGTACAAAGCAATAATTAGACCATATTTGGATTATTGTATTCAAGCATGGAGGCCATATCGTAAAAAGGAAAAGACAAAAAAAAGAATACAACGAAGAGCAACTAAAATGATTCCAGAATTCAGAGACCTTAGTTACGAAAGTTGCTTATTACAATGTGGTTTAACAACACTAGAAACCAGGAGAATAAGAGGAGACCAAATAGAAGTGTTTAAAATAGTGAACGGTTATGAGGATGGTGATAGGAATATGTTCTTCAAACTTAAAGAAGGCAGTAGAACCAGTGGACACAAAGCAGCATTAGTTAAGGAGCAGTGTAGGTTGGACTTGAGAAAGTACTCTTTCTCACAGAGGGTGATCAATGAATGGAACAAACTGCCCAATGATTTTGTTAATGCTAGTAGTGTGAATATGTTTTATCTGATAAGGGCGGGCTACACATAAATGAGAAAATTGTTGGACTCTCGATAAGCCAATGGCTTCCTTGTCCACATGCCATCTGGAACTTGTTGTTTGGGATGGCAATCTTGTTAAATCTTGTTAAATCTCCTCACCCCTTTTCTTCACCTTACCCATAGGCTTATATATAATGTTATGTTGTTCTTCATAGTAAAAAGTAACGTTTTTATATAGATTTAACCACCACCACCACCACCACCACCACCACCACCACCACCACCACCACCACCACCACCACCACCACCACCACCACCACCACCACCACCACCACCACCACCACCACCACCACCACCACCACCACCACCACCACCACCACCACCACCACCTGAGATTATAATCACTTTCACGATATGCACCTACATATTTAAGGCCATTCATGACTTGGTCCGTATTATCTTAATCAAGCTGTAAAGCTTAAACGTGCTCTACTGTAATATTTTGATATGTTGTCCGGTCGATGGAACAGGTTTACCAACTCGTCCGTTTATTTCTCTACAACAAACTCGGTATGCTGGTATGAAAGTCTCTTGGAGCATGCTTGAAGTAACTCGGAGTTAGTGTTGCTAAAAATTCAATGGGCTGTTTGCGACATGTAACGAAACGAAGCTTACAGAGCACTCATAGTATCCATCCTCCGCTACAGACGCAAGAGCTGGATTCTGACAGCAGAGTGACGCATACAAATTATTTCAAAAACCAGCAAGCAAGGCACCTTAAAGGGCGAAAGAAGACGGGGCGGCCAAAGGAAAATATATAGGAGGTGAAAGGGGTTATTCTATTCCTACCATATATCGAGTCGGTCTGACTGGTCAAGTAAAACCTATCACATGTTGGATAATGGATTAATTCAACGACGGCGACCACAGTACGGCCTGTTTTGACAGCAGCAAAGTTAGTACAGTAAAGTTTACACTTTTGCAGATGTATATATATATATATATATATATATATATATATATATATATATATATATAAATTATATATATATATATATATATATATATATATATATATAAATATATATATATATATATATATATATATATATATATATATATATATATATATATATATATATATATATATATATATATATATATATATATATATATATATATATATATATATATACAAACATTTTCCAGAGGACAATGGCACAAAGTGAAATCACATGCACTATTTTGTAATACAAGGAAAGTGACTATGTTCTACTTCTGCCTAATGACCCTGTATGATATATACATGCTTCGGTTGTTGTTCTCTTCCGCTTCTCCCTATCGACAGCCTTCTAACCTTCTAACTCTAACTTTTCACCCTCCTCCGCCTTTTCACATCCCTCTTAACGCAATCTTCCCATCTTATGTTTGGCATGCCCCCTTTGCCTAGCTGTCGCATGGCCTCTGCTCTCTTTGGTAGTCACCATCCTCCATCCGCACAAAGTGACATTCCCATCTCATCCGGCCTCTTACTATTCCTCCCGTTAAGCTGATTTGCATCCCAATCTCTTCCCTCGGGTCATCCATCCTCCTTCTATCCACCCTCTTTGTTCATGTAATTCTCCGGACCCAGTTGTTCTCGAAAACTGGCAGCTTTTGTTGTTGCTCTGTCGGAGCTACCGTCTCAAGACCGGGCATGCCGACGTTACACACGCTCTCGATACTTTCCCCTTCAAATTTGTTTTCTGTCCGTCGTGAGTCCTCTACTTTCAACCATGATATGTTCTGTCGTGTAATCCTAATCAGTTGAATCACGTTTTAGATTGAGAGAATAAACGGTCCAAGGTCAAGAAGATAATTGCCATGGTAAGTAGGATGCTGCGTATACGATAAAACGTCAGAATATATTGCCTAAAATGTACATTGCTAAGCTTTTGTCATGTGTTTATTTGACTTAAAACGGATCAATCGTGAGTAATTATAGTGCTCCTTTCACCAAGCGAAAGAGTAGACCAGTAGGGAGGGTCCCTGTGACTTCCGGTCGCAGAGCCTTCTGGGTACCCTACGCGCCCCCTAGCGGCGACCTATATACCCCTAGAGCGCCCCTGGCGACTGGAGCTAACCTTAACCGTCGTAACCCCAACTTTTGATTGGAGTGCTAACCCTAACCCCTATCGACTGCTGGAGTTAACCCTAACTGTCGTAACCCCACCCTGTATACGTTTGCGATATTAACCCTGACGGAGTGACCACCCATACGCAGCAATTAAGAATAGGGTCATTAATTATCAAAGATCAAAGGGACTAATGGAGACGAGAAACCAACACAACACGGTATGGAACGAGTGCACACGTATTTTATTGAACCACACAAGCAGCATGACGATACATCAAGGGTAGCGTGTAATATCACCACTACGACTACGACTACGATGAATATGATGAATATGATGATGATGACTTGACTTGCGGATGTTGACCATCACGCCAGAGGTCGCAAGCTTATGGGTGTCTCCACCTCGCCAGAGGCTCGAGGGTGATCGATGATGACGAGGTGACTTGCGGATGTTTACCATCACGCCAGAGGTCGCGAGATTACGGGTGGTGCATCCACCTCGCCAGAGGCTCCATCGATATACTACTACTACTACTACTACTACTACTATGACGAGCGATAATACAGTCTACCTTATCGCAGCTGTTTAAGCCAATCAAACACGCGGGTACTAACCTTCTAACTCTAACTTTTCACCCTCCTCCGCCTTTTCACATCCCTCTTAACGCAATCTTCCCATCTTATGTTTGGCATGCCCCCTTTGCCTAGCTGTCGCATGGCCTCTGCTCTCTTTGGTAGTCACCATCCTCCATCCGCACAAAGTGACATTCCCATCTCATCCGGCCTCTTACTATTCCTCCCGTTAAGCTGATTTGCATCCCAATCTCTTCCCTCGGGTCATCCATCCTCCTTCTATCCACCCTCTTTGTTCATGTAATTCTCCGGACCCAGTTGTTCTCGAAAACTGGCAGCTTTTGTTGTTGCTCTGTTGGAGCTACCGTCTCAAGACCGGGCATGCCGACGTTACACACGCTCTCGATACTTTCCCCTTCAAATTTGTTTTCTGTCCGTCGTGAGTCCTCTACTTTCAACCATGATATGTTCTGTCGTGTAATCCTAATCAGTTGAATCACGTTTTAGATTGAGAGGATAAACGGTCCAAGGTCAAGAAGATAATTGCCATGGTAAGTAGGATGCTGCGTATACGATAAAACGTCAGAATATATTGCCTAAAATGTACATTGCTAAGCTTTTGTCATGTGTTTATTTGACTTAAAACGGATCAATCGTGAATAATTATAGTGCTCCTTTCACCAAGCGAAAGAGTAGACCAGTAGGGAGGGTCCCTGTGACTTCCGGTCGCAGAGCCTTCTGGGTACCCTACGCGCCCCCTAGCGGCGACCTATATACCCCTAGAGCGCCCCTGGCGACTGGAGCTAACCTTAACCGTCGTAACCCCAACTTTTGATTGGAGTGCTAACCCTAACCCCTATCGACTGCTGGAGTTAACCCTAACTGTCGTAACCCCACCCTGTATACGTTTGCGATATTAACCCTGACGAAGTGACCACCCATACGCAGCAATTAAGAATAGGGTCATTAATTATCAAAGATCAAAGGGACTAATGGAGACGAGAAACCAACACAACACGGTATGGAACGAGTGCACACGTATTTTATTGAACGACACAAGCAGCATGACGATACATCAAGGGTAGCGTGTAATATCACCACTACGACTACGACTACGATGAATAATTATGATGAATATGATGATGATGACTTGACTTGCGGATGTTGACCATCACGCCAGAGGTCGCAAGCTTATGGGTGTCTCCACCTCGCCAGAGGCTCGAGGGTGATCGATGATGACGAGGTGACTTGCGGATGTTTACCATCACGCCAGAGGTCGCGAGATTACGGGTGGTGCATCCACCTCGCCAGAGGCTCCATCGAAATACTACTACTACTACTACTATTATGACGAGCGATAATACAGTCTACCTTATCGCAGCTGTTTAAGCCAATCAAACACGCGGCAATCGTTAGCTACTAGATCGGTGCCGAATATGTTAACAAAAGTTCTCATCGGAACGTTAATACAACGAAGCAATACAAAAGCAACACAATATTGTCCACAAAAGTTAGACAGAGGACTCTGAAGCCTCTTGGTGTTATGAGTCCAATCGGAATAATGTTCGTTCAGGAAGGTGCGCAGCGTGTCGTGGCGGCAGACCGTACGAACAGTAGTAATCGCCGCGTCCGTCGGCGTCCAGGTACAGCGCTATCCAATGTTCGCCCGGTTCGTCGCCGTCGTCGGTGTTGCACACGAAGGTCGTGGGCAGTCCGTCTTTGGGTACGACGCCGCGAAATATCGATCTGACGCGCGGGTCCCTCGCCAGTAGTCTAGCGATCTGTAGGGTGTCCATCTCAGTAGTCGTAGATGACGTTGCGGTTCTTGTCGATTTCCAGCACGGACTCGAGCTCGGCGTAGACGACGACGTTCACGGTGTTCAGCAGCGCGTTGCGAAAATGCAGTTCTATGCGCAGGTTGCCCTTTTGTACCAGATGGAAGCAGGGATCGGGGTCAGGTCGAAACCGAAGAAGGTGTAGCCGTGTCGGTAGTCGCTGCGAGTCAGTCCGTTCCCCTCGTCCTGCCACATCTTGCCGGTCGAGGAGAACAGACTCATGTAGCTCCTGACGAAGAGGTCGTCTTCGAAATTGGGCTGGAAAGGTTTGGAGGGTATATGTCGTTCGTCCACGTACGCCGCGTGGAAGTTGATGTCGTTGTTCTTGGCGTGAAACGGATTCTTGGTGTACACGCCGTTGTAGGCATCGTTATCGATGCAGCACAGCACCAGACGTTTCGGCAGGGTACCGAAGAACAGGTTCTCGTACGTGTGCGACCGAGTGCCAGTAGGAATGGAGTACACCTTGCACTCGACGGATCGCATCGGATACTTGACCGTGCTCTTCTCCAGAGCCTTGATGTGCGCCATCTGTACGGTTGGATTCAGGGTGGCCTTCTTTGCAAACAAGGTGGCATTGACGATTTGTATTTTGTAATCGGGGTTGAGCCCACCAGCCATGAGTGCAGAAGCAGGCTTGCTACGAACCAGTCGTATCTTGACATCGACGCCGTTGATCAGGAATTTATCTTGCAGAAAGAGATCCATGTGGAGACGGCCCATCATATCGACCAGGCGACTCCTTACGATGTTCTCTCGTCGAGCCACGAACCCTGCGTTAGCCGCATGTCCGTCGGCTATCTCGACGGCGTCCATGCGAGTGGCCGTGTCCTTGTGCCACAGCTGACTCGTCAGTAGCGTGTCCTTGGCATCGGGACCGTAGCTCAGCAGCGTCTCTATGTAGGCGCGATACGCATACGTGTTGGTCGAAGAGGTCACGAGCGTGCCGTTCAGGTAGAGTTCGACTTGACTGAACAGCGCATGCAGCCAGTTATTGACCGGCGCCACGGGGTCGGCCAAGTCGAGATCGTCCCCGTTGGCTCGTGTCACCTTCGCCTGCACGTGCAGCATCGTGTTGGCGAGATCCAGGTAATCGTCGCCCGATCCGGGTATGAGGAATTCTATCAGTCCACCCGAGTCCAGAGAGGACATGGGCTGATGTTCCACTACGTGGCTGTCGATGATGCTGTTCTGAGTTGGGAGTACGGTAAAGAGATCCAGTTCGGTATTGACCCCTTCGCACGACTGTCTATGTACGAAAGCCATCGTCGTTATCGAATATGTCGGCTTCACGTTTCGTGGACGTCTTTCTCTTGCGTCGTCTCTTTGCTAAAGTGACTCCTTTCTTCGCCGGCGCACGTTTTATATGTTTACGAGCTCGCACGCCAGGGGCCAGAAGGCCACGCATCAGATTCCTACCTGCATCCGCGATGCATCGTTTGGTTGCCTTTTTTATCTCTGTCCGGACATGACGTCGTCGGCTGTGCGCACGCCGGTCTTCAACGCCCCCTTTCCCATCGCCACGGCACCTCTCTTGATGATTGGCATGGCGCTGCAGACCTCCGAACAGACTGCCTAGTCCGTGACCTCGTTGGTATTGGGCCCCGGCGAAGTAGGGCAGTGCACCACTCGCCTGACGCGCGTAATAGTCGTTGTAATTCATCTTCAGAACAGTCCGGTCCTACGTCGTCGAAAATGAAGCGTCACCGTCACTCTACCGTACTCGAATGGCACGCGCCGTCCGGTGTAGTCTCTTATATCCATCTCGATCGACTTGAAGTGCGAGTACAACAGAGGCACGTAGTGAATGTTAGTGAACCTATTGGATACCGTGGCACCGTTAATTCCGCCAACCGGGAGGGCTCGCAACAAAGGCGCGACACTGTCACCGACTATGCGAGACTCCACGACGTCCGTGTAGACGTAGATGGTATCGAACCCGCGAGTCTTGTTCACCACGTCTTCGGCTACTTTACGGAAGGGGTACGGAGCATCAGGACTGTGTGTAGATGGCATAATCACGGTGGCTGACGGTGTGACACCGATATTCGATCCATCTAGTCTCGGGTGAACGTACTGACGTATGCTGTCTGCTGCTACCGCTGCTGCTGCTGCTGCTGCCGGCGGACTGGTGACGACCAACTTACGAAATCCTAACATAGGTCCCAACGCACTGTGGTACGGTATGGTGAACACGGGGTCGGATGACATGTGCAACGTCATTTTTTGAGTGATGATGCTGTAGCTCAATTTAGCTCGTGTCTTGTCAGTCGCCATCAGTCGCAGATCCCTGTTTACACGGTTCATCAATGTCACAGGACCTCTGTAATACCCAGAGGCTAACTTCATACTCGGGACAAGACCCGTAGGATTTTTCTCACTGAGGAAGAACCAGACATCTTGGTCTGTAACGTTGTACCAAGTATGCGGGTACTGTATCTCTGCCAACCCGCATTTCCACTCGCCAGTCAGATCGATACGTCGAGGTAAGTCGGTGATGTAATGGGCCAACGTATTGTCGGGATACATCTTCATGGAAGCGTTGCTAGGCAGTGTCAGGTAGAAATCAGTCGCCATTGCGTCGCAACGTGGGATTGGGGAGCAGGTAACCCAAAGAACTACTCAACAGGGCCGTCCACAGATTAGAATTCTCGTGACCTGTGGTTAGGTTGTAAATACTTACCAGGATGACCGTGAACAAGACGAGGACCTGACACAGAAAGACAATTTCCTCTTTAGGACACACGGTACCGAACAGATGCCAAGGAATGCTGCTGCTGCTGCTGCTGCTGCTGCTGCTGCTGCTGCTTCTGCTGCTGCTGCTGCTGCTGTCCTATGCGTTCTGCGCGTCAGTACTGTCCTCTGCTGCTACTACGTCCTCTTGTTCCTCCTCCTGTTCTATGACGGTGGTGGTGGTGAAGTTTCGTGTTGTCGTGTCTTGTGTCATTTCTCGAATGAAGTGTCACCGTACGCGTGGCTAGTCTTTATAGTAGAGTGGACGAGTGCCTTGGCATCGATCCAGCTGTTGAATTTGGAGGGGTAGCCGAACCATTTCACCAAAGCCTCCGTTCGTCTACCTACCTTACGACGCTGCAGTACCGCTTCCACGTAGTACAGTTTATCGGCGGGTACCGACACCTTCTGCAGCTCAATTTCGTAGAAGGTGCCTTCCAGCACTTCGCCGAGATCGTCCCTCAATCGATACACGGGTGGATCGGAGGGATGAACCTTGTGTATCTTGAACATCTCTTCGCTCCAATTCGCCGCGTAGCCTTTTTCGAACTTACCTTTGTACTTGCTGATGCGCACGCGATCCGACACGCGCAACTTGGGCACGCCCTTACCGTCGTGTCCGTACAGACGCTGCCACACCTGTTCTTGATTCTGGTAACTTACCTGTGACGGAGCCATACCGATACTGCGGTGGGGGTGTTGTTGTACGATTGCACCAAGTCCCGAAGGACGTCGATGTATCACCACGTCTGGTGTTTCGTGAAGTATCGCCACATGCAGACCTTGATCTGTCTGCAACGTCTGTGGCCAGCCTTTGCTGAACGTGCTGTCAAGCGCTGCTACCAACGACGCCGCGGACTAGTTCTTCATAGGAACACACCAGGCCACTTTCGAGAAGACGTCGATCACCGTGAGGAGAAATGTCATACCGTCGTTTTCTTTTTTCAAATTCTGATCGACGAGATCGGCCTGCCACTGCTGACGTGGACCACCCACGATGACGCATCGTCTCTTGAAATGACGTCTAGCCGGTTTGTGTAGGGTATAGGCGTCCTGTTCTGACAACCATTCCGCGACCCTTTTTCGTGACATGCGCGCGACGCGTCGCAACGCATCGACTCCACCGTAACTACCTACCCTTTTCGGGTCGAAGTAGACCGTCCTCAGTGGTTGTTCTTTCCTAGGCGCCATTAAAAGAGTTCCGATGGATTGGCGGTGGTGGTTGTGACGTTGACTCCGTAGCACGGTTCTCGATGAGTGACAACGAGTACGCTGTTCGAGCTATAGCGTCGACAATCAAGTAAAGTCCACCGCAAAATACTGCAACGATGACGCAACGGTAGTACGTGTCCTGTGGATCGCTCGACATCGGAGCGCACACTATGCAATGGACACGTGCTGCATCGTCTTAAATATCTTCCCAACTAGCCAATGACGCCAGAGCCTTGCGTTGATGTTCTGGAGGTGGGGTGAGCATGGAATGTTCCATCTGACTGCGTCGACGAGCGAGGGGTGTCCAACTGAGCGATCTTCGTGCGCTACCACCAGAGCGAGGGATAGTCGGTATTCGACGACGGCGACCTGGAGTGGATGTCATCGTCGGCGTCGTCACCTGACATATGTAGGCTCTCCTGGTGACGTTACCGACCAACTCCATGGGCAGGTTCATGGCACGGAGTTGTCTTGCGAACGGTTGCCATCCCGTTGGATCGGTCTTTCTCTTACGCAACAGATCATTCACGAGATCCACCACGTTACTTCCGGCAACCGGCACACCCTCGTGGATCAGTTCGCCGCGAGCGGTCCACGCAATATCTCTTTTGAGATGTTCCATCAAACGTCTGGCTTTGGCTTGCATGGTCTTGGGAACGGTGTCCACGACGTCGGCCTCTATCTCGCTAGTAGCGCTAGTAGCAGGAGCTCCTACTGCTCCCTCCGCCACCCCCGCCCCCGCCCCCGTCCCAGCCTAGTTCACCGTGACCACGCGTACCGGTTCCTGGACGTTGTACCGTTGCAATACCTGATTATACAGTGTTACCTTGGTCCTGTCGTCGAGGTCCTTTCTGTCGAGGATGGTCTTTATCTCGTCATCGAGGGCTTGCACCTTCTTACCTAAGGTGTCCGTCGGGGGTGGTGGTGGTGGAGGTGAACGAAGCGTGTCCAACATTCGTGGGTCCACCAAGGCCATCTTGCGTGCGTGTTCCATCTCTCTCTACCTCTTGAGCAGCACCTCTCGGAGCAAGGGTAGAAAGACCGCACTTGCCAACGGTGCTAGGAAGGCCGATAGGAAACCTCCGCTCTGTCCCTCGCCGACCTGCTGTTGCAGCAAGATGCGTCTTCTCCTGGCAGCTGGCGTTCGTCTCTGAGACAACTCGCAAAACTTCGTCCTGTATTTACTCAAACGTCGCCTCTGTAATTCGCTCAATGGAATGTTCTTTTTTAATATGTTGTAGGCACACTCGGCTAGTGCACACAGCAGATCGGCGTCAGCGTTGGCGATGATGGCCCTTTTTAGTTTGTTGCTCTTGATTCTGTTCAGTGCCTGTATGCACACAATGTGTCTCTTCACCAGCTCAGACATGATGCGAATGAAGAGACTATCCATGCGTGCGGTCTTTTTATACCTTCGGCAAGTACACGTACTGAACATCGTCGTCTGGAAAGATGGCCGTGCGCAGACGCATGTCCTCGGGCGTGTCCTGTTTGAGATCGACCAATAGATAACCGTACGGTACCGACGTGGCATCTTTAAAAGCCTCTTGAACGAACTTGATGCGCCCCGGATACATCTGTCGGGCCAAGTGCTACATCTGCGATGTATCACGAGGATTCTTGAACACCACCATATACTGAGAATTCAGACTGATGGTACGACTCTCTTTGTTTTGGGGAAACAGGTTCTGTACGAGATACAGCACGGACGTGTTCCTGTGATGACTTTTTTTAGTGAACAAGGTCGTGACCCGTTCGTCCGTTTCTGCCATATGATCGTCTATGACGATTAGGTTCTTCGTCAACGAATCGAACATGCTCGCACTCGGCAACCCTTCCTCGAACCGCACGTCGACCAAGTCCATCGTTGCGTAAGCCTCTTGCCATTCTCCGTAACACCACGTGATCCGTTCGGGGGGTGGATCGATCATCGCAATAGCGTGACGCAGCATACGCGTCACGAAAGTACTTTTGCCGCATCCCGTCGGTCCGGCGACGATGCACGTGAAAGGATGTTTCCACCGTGCTTCCATGATCGCTTATGAAAGACGACCACAGTGCATCGCCTTTTTCTACACGTCCACCGGACCCGTGCTCACCCCGTCCTCGTGCACCACGCGTTTGGCGTAGAAGTAGGTGACAGCCGCTCGTTCCTGCACGTACGTCAACACGGTCGAGTGATGCACACGGAACCCGCGGTTCTTTCCACTTCCGCTCCGACGGTTGGTGAGCACCTCCAGGAACGCGTTCTTGTCAATGTCGTTGTGACGTTTGCTCAGTCCTTTGGTGCTGTATTTGTCGGTGGGTCCGAAACAATAGTACGTCTTGCTACACAACCCCACGAACCTGTCACCGGACCACTCCACCTTGAACAGACCAGGTGTCCTCTTATCGTACGCCCTGCGCGTCTTACAGCACGCCTCGTCGCCGACCCACGGTCTATTGGCGAGTCGACAGCGCACGTACTCGTTCCGATGGTCGTCGCAACGTTCGGACGGCAACTATTCGGAGCGGTGCCGGAAGTAATGTTCTCGTAGTTCCGGGGTCACGAGGGCGTCGACGGACTCGGCGGCCAAGGCCAAATAGGCAGAGTCCGTATTCATCTCGCAATACTGAAAAAGAGGGCGCTCCAGGTACCTGTCGATGAAGTCGTAATAGAACTGCAACATGCGCATCTTGGCGTACTGTAGAACGAAGAATCCCACGTGCACGGGCAGGGTGTACGTGACGGTTTTCTTGTTCATCTCTATCTCGTACGCATCGTCGACGACGACGTCGAGTTGTCGGAATCGTCTATCGTTGACCATGAGAGATGCTGCCTTCTCCGTGCAGTAGTTGACGTCACGATGTCGGTCCACGTTGGTGATGGTCTTTCCGTAACCCGAGTTCCCCAGCAACTTTATGGTGTCTACGATGATGGCCTTATGCGAGTGGACGTCTCCCTCGCGTCGCGCCGTGGACACTGCATCGCCGAACCGACGGAAGCACGGGATGGGGTCGTACTCAACGACCTGATACACGTGCGTCACTTCGAGACCGTGGTCCATATACCATCGCAGCAGAGGAGTGGCGAGCAAGATCTTATCGCCTCGATAACTACCCACGAGCATGCGTCTCGGAGTCGCCATGAAGTTGTGCTCCTCTGCGTATCGGCGCATGAACGGTCCGAGATCGTCGCGTGTCAAACGGATGTTCTTGAACATGGGCTGCATCTCGACAAAGTGTTCGCGCAATGCTTCCGGTACGCAAAGATCACACTCGATCAGACCGAACACAGTTCCGGCACGCACGCCGTTCGGTATCTGTTGCGACGTCATCGTCCATCGTGCGTGACGTCGTCGAGGAAATGCAGCATCCAGACACTTTTTTCAAGACAGGATCTCGTCTCGTCTTTTTCCACTCGCATTCCCACAACTCGACGACCTTGACAAAGCGACGGGGGTAGACGGTGTTCTTTCGGGTCTCGGCGAGCAGTTCAGTCATGGATTTCCCGTTGACCTCGTTGACCTCTTTCCCAGTGCACGGGCAGCCATGGAAAAAAACATCCGTGGTACTGATAAGCCGTTTTCGTCTCGCTGCACCACCCGTCCACCAACAGTTTGCCTATTCTCTTCTCTCTACCGTTGATCTGGTGTCGTATGTCGCGTCCCGTGCGTTCGGATTCCCAAGTCAACCATTCCGCAGCCATATGTCCGTACAACTGCGCCGATTCGGGTCGGGAGTCGTTCTCTTCCCGTCGTCGCGTGTACCATCGCATAGGCATGTCTTGCATGAGTGACCACAAGTACAGGGCGTTGGCATCGTATCCGACGATGGACCGACACGGACGAGCGGCCTCTCCGTGGTGACCCCTTTCTCGTGATAGCGGTGAAAAACGAGCGAAGGTCCGACCGCCAACCACGTGATCTTTGACGAGATGATGAAGATCTTTATTCTTCTCGTTGAAGATGGTAAAGTATGTCTTCTCTGGAAGGTCGTTGAACAGGTAGAGCAAGGTCAGACCAGGTACGCTGATGCCTTGCTTGAACATGTCTATACCACGTTGATGATAGAATGCAAACTGTCTGTCGATGGCCTGCAGAAAGGGAACCACGTCCCTGTTGTTGTACCAGACGAGAAAGTCTCGCAAAGTCGTCATGGAGTTGTCGCGCCAGGCCTCTTGACAACTGGCATAATCCTCGTCGGAAATACCTTCGTTCTTCAGTCGACTGAAGAAGGCCTGTTTCGATGGAAGTGCGGTGTCGTCGAGTCTCTCCAGACGGTCCATGTACTCGTACGGGAAATGACCTTTCGTCACCTCACATCCGTACGCCTTCAGATACTTGTCGTAACTGAACCCGGGGGCTATGTAATTGATCATGTCTAAGAATTTCAGCTGATCCGTCGAAAGACACATGAACGTGTTGTTGCGTTTGATGACGTAAAAAGACCCGATACCCTCGTTCTCTTCTTCTTCTTTGTCGTCTTGTTCTTGTTCTTGTTCCCCTGTCTTTGACGTGGAGGATAGGAAGTAGGGTATGAGGAATTGTTTGATGGCATTGAGATCATACTTACCTGAATTGAACCCGATGACGGGTAACTGATATCCATCCATAAAGTTGTCCCATCAGCTTTTTGTATGGATTGGTCGCCGGACGAGATTTCTTCTTGTCGATGACTGATCGTGCAGCCTCCTCCCTTTCGTCCCAGTTCGTCAGTTCCTCTGCGAGCTGTTCCAAGACATCGAGTGTTTGATCTTATCGTACGCGTCGTCACTCATCGCTTGTAAGATATCCATCATGGCGCTCACCAACTTGTTGGTGTCTCCATCCGTGACGAGACATTGCACTCGCTCGTGTCCGGGTACGTTGGATGCAACGCTGACGCTCAGTGGAACGTGACGCGCCACCCAGTGCACCTTGTCACTATCCGACGGAAGTTGTTCCGTATCGAACCAACACTCGAAGTCAAAGGTGGCTCGATACGGATAGTCGCGCAACGATTCAGCCACGCGAATGTTCTCGTCGTCCAGACGTTCGAACACCGATGGAGTCGAATGGTACACGCCACCAGGATAGACTCGATGCACACCCCCGTGCACGAGCGCTCATGTCTGCGCAGCATAGATGCTTTATTCCATAACGAGTCACCGCACTTCCGACATCGATACGAGTGACAGTACATGCGGACATCTTGGATGAATGAAAAATGTGTCTCGTGAAGGTTGAGATACATTGTTTCGGGGTACTTGCATAACGATCGACGGACCAGTTCGGCAGTCGACTTACCGTCCTCCGCATCCGGTTTTACGAGCTTGTATACGCACACGTTCGTTTGGAACGTGGTCTCTACGCGATAGAGGTCATCCAACGTAACCCCTGCAAATTCTTCCATGGGTACGTGGTCTCGATCGTATGTCTCGTACAGCGTCTTCACCGCCGGTTCCAATCGATATAGATCGCATCCTCGATGCAGGGCCAGACATCGGAAGAGACACAGGTTATCATTGTACATCTTGTTATGGTTGGGTTCCGTTTCCAGACCGATGACGCTTTTCTTCTTCTTGATGTAGGGCGGAAGAGGGATCATGCCTACACATCCTATAGGGTGATCGATGATGCGGTTAACGAAGAAAGTGACATTCGTCACGAGTTCGCACACCCACGCAGAATCCGATCTTTGATTGATGGCCCATTGCAAGACGTCGTTTCTCGGATGCGTTCGAGAAAGTCATCAAAGTCCTTGCTGTTGGTGACGAGACTGGGTTCGTCCAGGTAGCGTCCACAGCAATTACACGAGGAATGATAGTACTTGTATTGACCCGTGTTCTTTTTTCTCAGAACGAACCCTTAACTGAGGTTAATCTTGAACGCATTGGTCTGTTCCTGAAACATGATCTTCAAAGACGGTTCTAGGGCGGTCGTGTCTAGCGTGGTTAATCTGTAATCGTACCTGCATTGGAGAGGACCTCTCGACACGTGGGTCCTTATAGCAGACCAGTGCGCAAGAACGACATCTAAAAGTTCCGTCGACAGAGTGTCGGAGAAGGGAAGTCGATCGGGTGGTTCTAAGGGGTCTTCTTCGGTAACGAGTGGGTGGTGGGATGGGGTAGTGTCTTCTCTTTTTGATCTCTTTGATGCTGGCGGCTCGGTGACGTCGGCACACGCGGTTCGTGCGTGTATGGTCAGATAGTCACGTCTTTCGAACTTCCGTCCACATTTCTTACACGTGTAGCCGGTGGTGTTTCTTCTTCTACTACTACTACTACTACTACAACTACTACTACTACTACTACTACTACTACTACTACTACTACTACTACTACTACTACTACTACTACTACTACTACTACTACTACTACTACTACTACTACTACTACTACTACATACCGACCTTACGTGACGATGTAAGTTGTCCAATCTCCCGAAGGTGGTACCGCATTTCTCGCATGCGTATTTCGCTCTCTTTGCGTGGTCGCTAGGTGGCACCACTGTTGGTGGTGCCACCGAGTATGAATGAAAGTCCCAAGATGGCGTCGAGTGACAACTCTGCACGTGACGTTGTAGTTCTGCACACGTGTCGAAGGCGAGCCCACATTGACGACATTGATGTCTTTTCATGACGATGACCGCGTCTACAACTGAGAGGTAATGGACTCTCAGCGCGTCTATATAGTGCGTGTGGGGTGGTGGAGTGGTGGGGGTATTTCTATATTTACTAATAAGACGTCAATGTATGATAAGACTCGTTCCTATAACAATGGCTACTATTGTCCACTATGTCCACTATAATCGACTACGGGTTCCCTTTCGACTATGGCAGAGGGGTGTCACTCGTTGGAATAATAATATATCAATGACGGCACAACACGTTCCATTACATTTTGACACTTTTTTATTCAATAAAATACATATGTTGTGTATGAAATATATATATACTGTACTGGTATGAAAGGATAGACTTCTCTATATATAAGATGATGACATATGACGGTGGTTTGCGGGTTTGTTATTACCACGACAGTGACCAGTATGATGGAACTAACTTGTGGGCTTTTACACCACGACAGAGGTCACGTGAGTGAATAATGAATTATATATATAGAAGTCGGTCTCTTCATACATAAATAATACTATATACATATTTCATAGACAAAATACAAGAGGATAAAGAAAAATAAATGTATTGAAACAAAATGCATCACATCAAGTCAATAATGATATATAGGATTAAAGACAATATATATGATTAAAGACACTAACAACAATTACTACTTACTTAGTCTAAAGCTAATGATATATAAGATTAAAGAATATGATTAAAGACAATAATATATAGGATTAAAGACAATAATGATATGTAAAAGACACTAATAACAATAACTAACTAAAGAATAAGATTAAAGACAATACTAATATATATGATTAAAGGCAATATTGATATATATATATATATATATATATATAACATTAAAGACATTATTAACAATTACTGTGTGTGTGTGTGTGTGTGTGTGTGTGTGTGTGTGTGTGTGTGTGTGTGTGTGTGTGTGTGTGTGTGTGTGTGTGTGTGTGTGTGTGTGTGTGTGTGTGTGTGTGTGTGTGTGTGTGTGTGTGTGTGTGTGTGTGTGTGTGTGTGTGTGTGTGTGTGTGTGTGGCGTGTTCACAGCAACCTGCGCATATGTTGACAGTGGCTTCGGCTACTGTCAGAGGTGTGTGATGTGATCTGTACATTATATGGTGAGTTATCGCTCCTGTAAGCATAATGTTCGCAGTTTCTGGAGTCATAATGTTCATGGAAGGAGTCTGAGTCGTTGATGGTGGAGTGTTCTCGCAATAGCAGTCACACGCGCATATTGCTGGATGTGTGTCAAAAGATATCGCCGTGTTGGAGGACGAGGACGGTGGCGGCGGCGACGATGATGGTGGCGGCGACGCTGGGCTAAATTCGAATGTTGATGGTGGTGATGGTGGCGTCGACAAACTAAACCCGAACGATGTTGACGGTAGTGGTGGTGGCATCGTAGTTGACGACGATGGCGACTGCATCGTTAGAAACGACGGCTGTGGGGAGGTGGTGACATTGGTGCTGCGGTTGGTGCTGCTGCGGTTGGTGCTGCTGCTGCTGCTGTTGCTGCTGGTCGACGCTTTTTGTTGAGCACCAACCACAGGTCGTTATCCGCTAACGGCGGCGTGATTCGTTTGCGCGCCGCCGTTGCCGTTGTCGTTGCCACCTTCGCTTTGTCGAACAGATCGTTGTCGTCGTCTCTATCGTTATTGCACGCCTCGCGCAGCTGTACGAGGCCGTTATGTATCTATAGACAGGACAACAAAAGACACACCTGTTTAATCACTGTCAGTAACATCGTTCTTACCTGCATATCGACTGGCTATGGACGCTCTGACCGCGTCTGCCATATCGAGACTCCATTGCATTTTCCCAAACCTCTCCTCCAACGCTATGACAACCCAACGCAAGATGTGCATGATAAGACCGGAAGACGGTACGTAATACTCATCTTCGGATAGATCTAATATACGAACCACCTCGTTACACGCATAACGAACGCACGCTGCGTCTACCGCCGCGTCGAAGGTATTTTGATTCATCATGGCTTCCGCGCGATTCCAAATTCTATCTATGTTCATTACCGTCACCTGAATATCATTCATTACCGTCACCTGCATATCACTACTGCTGCTACTACTGCTGCTACTGCTTATGACAATAGCTGCATCGTTACTGCTACTGCTGCTGCTTACGACAATAGCTGCATCGTTACTTTGCTCGTCTGCTATAAACAGAGTCGGTTCGGTAGAGGAAGTGATGGATAGTGAGGATGGTAATAGATTACGATCTTCACATGCATCTAACCACTCCTGTACCTTTTTGTTTATGGTTATTTCGTCGGGACCTGTGCTGCTGTCAGCGCTGGCGTCGACGACAGCATTCTCTTTGTCTTCCTCCTACAAAGAGAATGCTTCGTCTAGTACTTCCAGCTCTGACGCGTTGTAGTTGACGTAGTTGTTGTTTATGCGTTTTTTAATGGTCGCCATGACACGGACCCCCTCAGCACCGACAGCGCAGCCGACCGGTCTTCGTCTGACGTATTAGCGACGTAGCCGTTAGCGGCAAAACCAAGTACTTTCGCTGCCACTTCGTTAAACAAATTGACCCAGATTTCTGTGCCGATCCAGTCCTGTAGGAGGACACGCAGGTTGTATATGTACGTAGGAGCTCTCTGCCATTTGTGAACTGGACAATAGTAGCCTTGTTTATGCCTCTGGACGCATTTGGGACACTGCGAGCACGATATATACACAACATATTTCTCCTGCGTGGCACAAGCGACTATAGTTAACGGTCTTGCAAATTTGTAAGTTCCAGCACTTACATCTGACTGCAATCGTGTCAGGTTCATCATCATCTGTTCTTCTTCTGCAAACTGCTGTGCGGCCATGACTTCGAAGACAGGAGGCAGTCGATCGATCGAGAGAGTTGGTTATGGCAGTTAGAGCTGCGAGGCTCTTATATAGCAGGGGCGCTTGCATGGCGTGCCTTTCTTATCTGGTATGCGTTGCGCTATCGCCGCGCATTCCTATCGTCTGGGCGTTGTTGACGAGCGCGCATTCCCGTCGTCTGGTTTTTTTCGAACGAACTCGCGACAATTCACGAGTATCTGACCCAACACGTTCTGTCCAGGCTATCCAGTGTAGGTGAGCATGCTCCAGAATCCTTCCCTGCTTCTCACGCATTCCATTAACGGCGATGGATATGTGTCTAACAATCGTTTGCGTAGTGTCGTGTCGCGAAATTTAATCGCAACTAACGCGGTCATTACAGATCGTCTCTGTTTGTTCCATTGTACACGTAAATGCTCCTTCTCTCGAATGGTCTTGCTAAGGTATTTCGCCTGTAGTCTGGTTCGTGTGGCTAGCATCTTTTCCGCCGTCTCGACATCGCCATAAAATATACATTTCCTGTACTGGTACGCAGCTTCAACGGTGTTAAAAATATGACCCCATGCATCTATCCTACACGCGTAGAAGTTAGAGAGGAAAGTGTTTCCTCCTCTGAAGTATATAGGACGATTCATTCTGATTTTATGTTGTTCAAAATTACATGCACTGTATTTAATACCGGTGATATTATACAACATTTGCCTAGGATTCGTTGACTTGGTTTTTTATGCGTGATAAATGGGATTTCGGATTCAGCGTGGGTTAGTTGACACTTCTGCGGCGGCCTTATCGCTGTGAGGGATTGCTTATTGGTTTACGTCGAATGTCTGGAATTCGATGCAACATTGCAACATTTTTTACACGTGATAGATGGGATTTGACTTTCAACGTCGATTCTCTGACACTTCTGTGACAGACTTAACGAACATGTTTTTCGTTGTGAGGGATTGCTTATTGTTCTAGCGGGTTTGGGAGTTGTTTTTCGCATTCCAGTTTGATAAATTTTATTATTATTGTTTCCTAGCGGCTGTCTGGCGTTTCTTTTCGCATAACTTTCTGACTTTGACAGATTTGTTATTGTGTTATAGCGGCTTATGTCAGCTGTCTGCATTGTTTAACGTTTACTATATAAGGCCGTTCACAGACTAGGTATTTCTTTATACACTTACCGTCGTTCTGTTGCTGTTCTGTTGTTGCTTCTGACGTCACGATGCTGTCTAACATTGCGCTATGCTCCGATATGCTGGTCGTCTACTTTGAACTCGGGGTCGCGTTGAGCCTGCTACTTCATCGCTCGTAAGTACATAATGTCTGTCGTTGTTTGCACGATTGGTAACTAATACATACACCTATGCTTTTAAAAGCTTTTAAAAGCATCTACATAACACATAGTTTAACTTTAAGAGACACCTTTTATGCGACTGTAGCCTATTTCACAACGCCTGGTAGCCTGTTGCTAGAAGTCTACTCATAAATAACACACGAGCCAAGCCGGGTCATCGGGTCACTGTTATCGTCTGTGTGTGGCCTACTTCCACACGCCGCTTGCTAGCCGGCTGGCAGCCTAGCCATAACTATCACACGAGCCGAGCCGGGTCGTCAGGTCACTGATATCGTCTGTGCGTGACCTACTTTCTACACGCCTGCTAGACTACTGCCACCGGTCTAGCAATAAAAACCATCTGGCCGACTTCCCTAGCGAGCCGGGTCGAAAGTACGCCTTTCGTCGTTCTCGTGCTTTCCATAGCTTATTAACACACGCATGTGTTATTTAAGAAACGTATATAGCATACTCTTAACAAAGTCTCGAATGTACCTTTAACAATGGCTCGATTTTCATGTGTCTTTCACTCTGGTTTTCAGCTTCCATAGACGACAGTGGCCAGCTGTGATGGAGGAACTGGGTCGCTATATACCGCGCATAGACAATGATGACGACGACGACGATGATGGCTACGACAGCCCTGCGGCTACAGAAAGTTGGAATGATGAATGTAACGATTATGCTTCCTTTCTTGAACACAGACAAATGTGGGCTGCTGTTATGACGGAACTTGGGATGATTCGTCCACTCGAGCGAGTTGAGATGGCAATGTTGCATGCATGCAACGCCCGAGGCGAGCCACGACAACGGCCTACCAAGTTGATAGACAGACGCGGGAAGTCGCTGCCACGCCTGAACTTCGATTGAGATCGAAGAACGACGAACACTATGTTTTAATATAATATATCGATATTTTTAAATAAAGCGAAGAACGATGAACAATATTTATATGACTATGCTTTAATATGATTTGATATATGGCTATTTTTAAATAAAGCGAAGAACGATATTTATATGACTATGCTTTAATATGATTTGATATATGGCTATTTTTAAATAATTATATTACTATGATCTGATGTGTCGTTATTTTTAAATAATAAAGTTTCTTTGTGACTTCATTCAATGAGGTGTTGTGTCGATTTTGTCGGTTAACGACGCTAGTAAAAGAAATATGACCACGTTTCACCCTGCTACCACATACAATAACGAACGGATGAATATTTATACACACACACACACACACACACACACACACACACACACACACACACACACACACACACACACACACACACACACACACACACACACACACACACACACACACACACATACACACACACACACACACACACACACACACACACACACACACACACACACACACACACATCCATGTAGGCTACAGAATGCAGATAGGGTAACGCTGGCTACAACGAACCGGGTGGTTGTAGGCTATAGAATGAGGATAGGGTATCGCGGACGACAATGAGCCAGGGGTTAAATGCCTTGGGGTACAATTAAAATTATCTCGCTCCTTGATGGTTTGGGGTAGCGGTCACGTTAGGATAGCGGTCACTCCGTTAGGGCCAGGGGTCACCACTGATGAGGTCAGGTCGGGATCATGTCAAAAAGTTGGGGTTACGACGGTTAGGGTTAGCTCCAGTCGCCCGGGGGCGCTCTATGTGTATATAGGTCGCCGCTAGGGGGCGCTTAGGGTACCCAGAAGGCTCTGCCACCGGAAGTCACAGGGACCCTCCCTACTGGTCTACTCTTTCGCTTGGTGAAAGGAGCACTATAACTACTATCGTGCAACGTACGCTGGTCTGCAACACAGCAAAACTGTTGATTTGTTCGGCGCAACAGGTGTTGATCCGATTTGAAAAGTGACTCGAAGCAACAAATGTTGCGCAATGTTCGCTTGTCTAGGTGTGTGTCAGATTCAAGCCAAACCACCACAATAGGGGCGCGCGTGTACGTAGTTCCACACAATAACGTTAGGATCGTGGCGGTGAGCTCACAAATAGCGACAACTTTGTTGTGCCACGTACAGTGACCAGTCACATAGAGTCGTGAAATGTGCGCTAACCCAATCGCACAACCACGGTATGGAAAATCGTTTCTAGTCGTACAAACACACGACTCACAACAAAGGATCAGCAATGTTCGCTTTATAACAGTAGGTACAATCATAATGAAATAGGTCAAAAGGATATTCACCACTGCCATATTTTATTAATTGATATTTGGACAGATTGAATCGTAAGTTAAATTATGTTCTAAAATTTTTGAAACCCCAGATGTTTATCTTCTGTGTTACTTGTGAACCGAGTTAAGTAATTACGCGTATATTTTCAGCGCGTGCACGTCCAGCTACTGTTAACTGCTGCACTGTTGAGTGCGACACGTGGCCTTGGACCTGACGACCCGACCCGTACATTCTGTGTATTCGAAAACATTGAATATTTGCGAAAAAAAATTACAAAGGGCGAACAGAAAAAATCTCCGAGGGCAGATCCATTTACTTCAGAAGCATGACGCGATGTCTTCGAGACCACTGTCCGGTCGATTGGTAGACTGGAGAACGTCACGTGAGAATGTGGACTCTTTCAATGTTCGGAAGTGGCAAGGCAGCTCGGATGTGTCAAACGGTGCATCAGGAATGACAACAATATGACAAAAATATCTGCACACTCCGTATTTAAATAGTAGTACGTTCTTTTTATGATGCCGTTATAACTAATCGTATCTATCACGCAGTCGGAATCTAGCATATTCAAACAAATATCAGACAATATTGACACACATACTTGGAGGCCATTTATATAAACAGTGAATATAGGGTTTTAATTTCTCGAGAGGTGTATGTGGCGAATGTTACGGTGAAAATGTTAAATTTTCGTAATATTGTAACATTGTTCCAATAAAATAACATATTCCCAATTAGTGTGGTAATACATTTCTACAAACAGTAAAGGCTAAACATGTTGTGGGAAGCGATGGCGCAGTGGTTAGAACATCACAAACTCTCAATCGAGATTCGAATTCTTTTACTGCCGTTTTCGAAGCTTGGATAATTTCGTCCATTCCACGTTGCTCCAGTTCACTCAGTTGCTGTTCCTGGCTGTATATATATATAAATATATATATATATATATATATATATATATATATATATATATATATATATATATATATATATATATATATATATATATATATATATATATATATATATATATATATATTACATATCCACCACTATATATATAGTGGTGGATATGTGAACAAAATAATAGTATTCGTGCAGTAATTGTAGTGTGGCTGAATGCTTCTAGAGAAGTCGAGTTGGAGTTGGAATGAACAGGTCTGCCAGGGGTGAGGTGTAAAACGCTTTGAACAGTCACAGACTGGATAAATAAGAAAGGACCTGTTGGCACCAGTAATACCTGAACTGTGTTGGTTTTATTTTTGTGGAATGTGAACCATCGAAGTTTTGCCTGTAAAGCGAGGAGACACTAATTTGCTACGATCTGCGACACCGTTCCCATAAACCTCCTGACCTATGACGTTTATATAACACTTGCATTGTGTTAATTGGTAAATGTACGATATGGATTATGTCTCTATAGAACCGGTTGCAAAAGATATTGCACCGTTAATTATGTAAACCAAATGTGAAGGGGAACTCACAGAAACTCAAAGGAGGATTACAAATGAAAATCCATGGAAATGTTCACAAAATATTTATAAATATGTACTTAAATGTGTATGCCTAAATGCCCGCAGCATAGTATAGAAGCGTTAGACATTATGGTAGCGGATACTGATCCTCGTGTAATAGTTATCACAGAATCATGGGCAAATAAAGACCTATTAAATGCCAAATTACCATTAACAGGCTATATAATGTTTAGGAAAGACAGGCGAGAGAGAATGGGAGTCAGGGTAAATGTGTATATTAAAGATTCTATCAAGGGCCCAGGCATATATGAAATGAACTGAAAATAGAACTGAAAAGCAAAGCAAATAAAAATGATGCAATAACGTAGTTACTAGGAACTCAACATTAACAATGGGATTATTATATCGTAGTCCAAGCATAGGAAAAGAGGAAGATGCAAAGCAGCAAAACTCCGTAAGGGAGGTTTATAAGGGGGGAATGTGCTGTAACGGATGATTTTAGCCAACGACACATACAATGGAAAGCATTAGATATGCTTGTGTGTTTCTATTTAGTATACAGGATTGCTTACATAATCTAGTTTTTGGATGGCAATCTTGCTAACTCATGATAAAGTGTGCAGGAGCGCTTTTACTAACGCTATTCAGTATATACAGTACAGGGTAATAGAGAGCGGAAGTGATGACGTCACAGGTCGTGGTAGCTAATTCTAAATGCAAAGCTGCTCAGCACGGGAAGCCACCGTCATCGGCCTAATATTGTGTTCAATGCAACAGTTAAGCTTATTGAATCATGAATAAACCCATCAACTAAGACAATAACTCAAACAAAGTAATATAAAAAAATATAGAAAGAAACATCAGCTACACGCCATGAAACAACGCTACATAGAAATAACATTTATAATTATTATTAATTTGTTAATGCTCAGGGAGTCTAATTCTTTTCATAATTTAAAAATAATGATCAATAATACCAGCCTTGACAGGTTTTGTCTCGGTACTTAACGGTGAATGAAGCGTGATGTGCAAAAAAAAAGTGTTATTTAATATAGCGTGAACATTGCTATCAATCTGCGCGCTTCACAACATTTATTTCTCGTCCACAAATTCTGAGAATACATTTCTTCTCAATTTCATCTTTGGGAAGTGAAAAAAATTAAAAGTGTGGCTCTCAACATAGTGTTTGCAGTCAACGTATCTAAAATGTTTGTTGAGAAGCAGCGAACCGGTTGTCATGTCAACGTGACGTCACAGTTCGGCGCTCTACGTGGCAACTGTCACAAAGTTCAACTGGTTGTTTGTTTGTCTGGTTATTCTCAATCATTTGGATCAACGACTAATTATATTTACATGATGAGATTATTATGAAAATGTGTACATATTAGCATAGCCAAAGGGGCCAACAAATAGTTTGAAACGGCAACACTTATAGTACAATAAACATAAGCTTAAATAAAGCCGGTGGCGATGCTATTGTGTGAAACGGGATTCGTGGTGACATCATATCTAAAACCGAAACGCGACCAGTAACAACCAGCAACACGAAATGTGGTTTAATAAATTTATCGTTTTTTGCTGTGAGTACATTTTTGACGATGCTTGTTTGTTGTCGTGGTTACGCTAAGTTCTTATTTTACATATTTTTATCAAAGCCCTACCCCGGCATCACGTGATTCAGTGTAAAGGCACTCCAAGACAAGTTTGTGGTCCCAGCCGACAGCAGCAAAAACTACTCCTCTAGAATAAAGTCATCACCTCCGGCACAGTGACGATAGTGTTCGACTGCTTCCATGTGGTCAAGCGTACATTACATGTGGATTTTGGCTGATGCCAAATGTCAAAGCTAGTGGCAATGTCATTGTATAATAATAATATGTTGAGCCGATGGAAATCCGAAATGGTGAGACGTCCAAACCTAAATCTCGACAGACCGGAAATTGCGCGTTGCGCAGGACAAAAGCTGTGTGCTAGATCTGACCGGAATTTACGTTGATGCAATTGAAATGTGTGCTGAACCTAGCGGATGTGACGTCCCGGCTAATCACGAGAAACATGGACGGCTGACCGGAAGTGGTACACTATACCAGAGGCAATCGAAAAGATTTCGTGTTTACCCGAGCAAGTTAAATGGCATTTTGGATGAGAACCCGTCCCTATTGCCATGACAAAGATGGCGCGTCCGTCGATCACGTCACAGGTAGCCGACGCCGTCCTGCGTGAGACGCTTTGTGACGAGGCAGGGTGAGGTAAAGTCGGCCGGCATGCTGACGGCCTTGAGGACGGGCCCTCGGCCTTGCCCGCCGACGTTCGGCGAGTTGTACGTGATCTCGCGCGTCCCGTACTCAACTGACGGCTTCGTTGTCGAGAAGCGCGGCAGAAGGTTGACACCTCGCAGCGTGTCCGGGTCGCCGTTAGCGGCAACCGGCTTTCGGGCCAGCGTACACGGGCTGCAACGGTAGACATGACGGTACAGATACAAAGGCCGAAAACATGAACGAAAACATGAAACCTCGATGCAATTATAATATTTATTAGCTCTACATTCTATACACGGGTCCAGATATATTAACTTTCATAAACTAATAAGAAAGTTATATACATGAGTGGTACATATACAATCTTTGTTTATATGTGAGGAATAACTGTACGTTAGAATGTCAACATTATCGTATGTTACTGCGTCTAAGTGGCGATGATTTGTTGTTATAACATCAATGAGATTGTGCATAATTTGTTTGAAGCCCTCCTTTGTTTTATGTAAGTAATCAACGCAATGCATGGTGGTAAAATTAATCAGTGGTGCTCATATATTATAGTGCAATTACATAGTTAATAACAGCGCTCTGTAAAGCATGATATTCGCGCCCTCTGGCGAGCAACAAGTGAGAAGAAACTGACACGCCACCTTGCGAGAGTGAACTAAACTGGCATGACAACATGCTCCAGTAACGCCACATTTCCAACTGCGGCGCCACATCACCACTGAAACAACTTGATTATCAATTTAAATTGGACTTGCAGAATGGCGTAAACGATTGGACGGCTGGACGACGTCATTGTTTTTTACAACTTGTTACGCGTAGCATTAGTAGTAAGTGGGAAGTGCCGGCCTCCGCGCGGGAACTCGGGATTCGATTTCGAATAACGGTACGGGATTGGCTAGAAGTTCGGGGACCATCTCATATCTTATGAATAATTAATTTAGTTTAACACGGGGAAGATAGACCTTGCTCTTGCTCCTTCTCCTCCTCAGTGATGTTCATAAAGCACCCACTTACTACTAGCATTATGCACTTGAGATACGTAAATCGAACGTTGTCAGGTATCAGAAATTGAGACATTTCTTGGCATTAGGGGTCTGCCAAATGAAATATAGATGTGTAAAATCTGCACATAAATATAAACTGTGGCAAGGGTGGTATGATAAACGTTTGCGTATCCTCGGAGGTTGCAGTAAACTGTCCTTTATATGCACTCGTCAAAGCTGAATGTACGTACTTGTGTGGCGGCTGGGCGAGCCAGTACAACTTGTCGTGATGAGGCCCGTCGTACTTGAAGCGAGGCGGGCCGTGTTCGTAGTACCGCCGGCCGTAGAAGCCGCGGGGCGGGCCGCCTGGCTCGGGATCCGGGTAGTGCTTCGTCACGGTGTGGGGCAGGTCCCGGAACTTGCCGCGGTACACAGGCTTACTGTCGGCAGGGAAGATGCTAAGATTACTACTTAAGTTAAAAGCCCATGGCATCAGAGATGGCATAATGAACTAGACAGAAAGTTGGCTGACTGACCGAAGACAGCGTGTTGTAGTAGATGGGGAGGTTTCAAACTAGAAATCAGTTATGAGTTGGGTACAACAAGGATCAGTTTTGGGACCTTTATTATTCTTATTATATATAATTATATATATATATATATATATATATATATATATATATACATATACATATAAGTAAATGTATATGTGTATGTGTATGTGTATGTGTATGTGTATGTGTATGTGTATGTGTATGTGTATTTGTATTTGTAAGTGTATGTGTATGTGTATGTGTATGTGTATGTGTATGTGTATGTGTATGTGTATATGTATATGTATATGTATATATATATATATATATATATATATATATATATATATATATATATATATATATATATATATATATATATATATATATATATATATATATATATATATATATATATATATATCAATGATTTGGACGAAAATATAACAAGCAACGTACTGAAATTTCCGTGTTTAGAAAGGTTAACAATTATGGTAATCAACGCCATTTTCAAAAATGTTGTAGACAAATTAGTTAAATGGTCTGAAAAATTTTATTCAATCTTGGGAAATGTAAATGTCTACACTCAGGACACTGGAACTTGGATGTAAACTATAAAAATGGGAGATACTGTTCTAGGTACTACTGTAAAAGAAAAGGACTTAGAAGTAAAAATTAGTGCTGATATAAAAGTTCCAGAGCAGTCTAGTATCGTAGCTTCAAAGGATAATCAAATTGTTGGGTTGATTACAGAGGAGAGCTACTAAAATGATTCCTGAACTGAGAGACCGTATTTATGAAGAATGCCTAAGAGAATGTGGTGTAACAACCCTAAAGACAAGGAGGTTAAGAGGAGATCATTGAAGTGTTCAAGATGTTGAATGGGTATGAAAATATTGATAGAAATATGTTTTCTCCCTCACAAAAGATAGTACAACTAGAGGACATGAGGTAACATTAGTAAAGGATCAGTGTAGCTTGGATATCAGGAAGTACTCGTTCTCACACAGGACAATAAATGAATGGAACAAATTATCTACAGATTGTATAACTGCTAGCAGGGTGAATATGTTTAAAAACATGATTGACACATATCTCAGGAGGGCGGGTTACACATATATGAAAACATGTTGGACTCTTGATAAACTAATTGCTTCCTTGTCCATTCGCCATCTGGGTCTTTGCCTTGGATGACAATATTGTTAAATCTTGTTAAATTGTTACGACGATGACGACGGCGAAATACAAAATCATAAAACGACAAACGATCAAAAGTGAAATGCGAAACAAAGCGTCTTAATCGAAACAAAAGAAAACATATAAAGTACCACATATCAAACTACTGAAGATGAATTGAAATTGTCTACAGCCAGGTGTTCATCTAAACAGGTCAGTGAACTGAGACAATATGGAGCGAACGAAATAATCCAAGTTTGGAAACGGCAGCAAGGATTCGAACCCCAGTCCCCTCGATAGAGAGTCTCACGACAACAACCCTAACCCGTGTTACACGCAGCAGCGAGTCCATGGGGGTCTTCGTGATCCCAAGACCCACCCAGGCCCCGGAGTGGGGGTCTTGGACACCCCTTTGTTCACGGTATATATTATGGTTATGGACAGCGTATATTAATATACCTACATTGTGTCAATGTTAAGAATCAAATATTAGCAGGCTAGTATTAACTACTAACTATTTTTCTGTACCAAATTTCGTAATTAATGGAAGCTCTTTGTCAGCTGTCGAGGCAATTGACACTCAACTAGTCAATCCAATTATAATCATGTTATATCATGCAATCGTGGCAATCCCGAAAATAAATTTCTTAATGAATCGTTGTAACATGTTGGACATTTTGTTTGCTATTTTCGCTCAATTTCTGACCACCGCTCATTGCCGCAGCTGATAGAATAGACATCTGAAAGTAATTATTCCATGTGAGCAGAGAAAACGGTCTTCTTTTTTTACACGGACCCCCCCCCCCACACACACACACACACTCCTGCCAACACTCCTAGCCCGCCTCTGACACGCACCCGTAGCGCGGCTCGTCGAGGTAGAAGCGGGTGGTCGTCGTCTCCATTGGCATCCTGTCGAAGCGGTTCTCGTACAGTGGGTGCGGGCGCCGATACTGTTCCATGACATTCGGCCAAGTCCGCGGCTGGTCGACCATCCCCGTCGCGTACTCATGGTAGTTCGGGTGCCACCATATGCTCTGGTACGCCATCTTGCCGCTCTTTCGACACTGGCGCTGGCGACGGTCACGTGGCCTACCTCACAGCGGTAGGCGAGAATCCGCCTGCGTAGCGAAAGGTTGCCGCGTTAATAAATTCCTATTTTAATTTAATTCCTATCTGAAACCCAACAAAATGTAAACGTTTGACATATGCAAACCAAAATACGACTTCATGTTCACCATGACAAACACAGATGGAAGAGTGACAGATGTTGGAACTGTGGTCTTTGATATGGTTGGATATTATCAAGACACTGCATGGCATTGGTGACATAAACAAAGACGACCTCTTCACAATTAACACTCAAAGAACACGCGGCCACAAAGCACACGCGGCCACAAAGCACACGCGGCCACAAAGAGAAACTACACAAGACTCGACATAAAAAATATTAATTCTCACAACGCGTATTTCAGGATGGAATGACCTTCCACCATCAGCCGTAGAAGCCCCAAACATTCTTGCTTAACAAAACTTGACGATCTCTGGAAGAGGGACAGATTAAAATGAAAAAAATATTTATTTATATATGCACAAACCAAGCCACGTTTGTCTCACATCTATACATTACGTCGAACAAAGGAGGGTGTTTAAAAGGCTAAAGGGCCTTATTTACAGTTACGTTATTACTGTATTAGAACCAAAAGATCCAGGTAAGAAAGTGTCAGGAGTTGTATGCGATTATGGTATAATATTATAAGAACCACTTATTAACTTTACCTCCATACATTGCGCTGAACGTTTACATGTGACATCGAAAACAAAAATATACAAGACTGCAGTAAGACCTGTCTTAACGTACGGTGCAGAGACATTGGCCATCCGCAAGAATGAAGAAAGGGTGCTGGAAAGGACAGATATGAGAACGCTGAGATGGATTGCAGGGCTATCTTTGATGGCGAGAAGATATTACGAAGGCATAAGAAAGAAGACTGATGTGTTATGCATAACATATGAACTAAGAAAGATCAGACTGGTGTGGTTCATGTTGTACATAGGCGGAATATGATTCGGTAAAAACGCACAGAGGCTGACGGTAAACGGTGCAGCAGGGAACAGCAAAGGACAAGAGTTAGGGACGCGGTGAGGAGAGACACGGAGGTGGCCCAGGTTGTGGAGGAGGACACAGTGGACAGGACATCATGACGGAGGAGGATCCGAGCGGTCACTCTCAATGGGAATAAAATCGTCGAAGGAAGAAAATGATGATGAAAAAAGTGATTTATTAAAGTTGCCAAGTGGTTTTGGTGATCATAATCGTAAATAAGCGAATTGATGTTTTAGCAAATTATAAACTTTCTGTATGTTGTGTTATTGACATTTTTGTGAAGAGTAGGCGTCATTTTCCAAAAAGTACTAAGCCATTGTCGTCACTTACGGGCTTTGTAAAAATATTCAAATAATCCAAAGACAAAATTCGATGAGGGTAGGTGGGTCAAGGGTCTACTCGGATTATCACAAAATAATTGGAAACGTATATGTTGTTAGATTTTCTTCCCTGTTGAAATGTTACAGTAATCGACTTTCTATTCACTGCATTGACAATTCGTGTACAATGCCTCCATTTTGGTTCTGGATAGGGGTGTTTGGGGGTCAGTCCTATCCCTCTTTGGATATTGAATTTTTTATTTACAAATGCCCCTTAGAAGGGAACTACTCTGGGTTGTGTCCGACATGTTCGAAAATGTCATGTGAAATCGGGTTACGCACAATAATCCCCACGCATGCGTAAACCCATTTTGCAGAATTCAGACCAAAAAAAATTGGGGCTGTTCAGAAGAAAAAATCACGCCACCTTCGGTCATATTTTATTTCTAAAATTCATATCCATACCTCGCCAATAACAACTGTAACGTTGCATGAACACTGCAAGACAAAACAACCGAGTGTCATTTATTAATCCGATAAGGAATCGATTGTTGAATTCCGCAGTATTCCCTGAACAGATCGTGCCTACCGAGGCAGTAATAATTAATAATTAGGTACAAAACATAATTATCCGCTAGATTACATAACTGTGGTTTACAGAATAGTGTTTGCCCACAATACACGGTTGTTGTCTATGACCGGACGAGAGTCTTTGATTAGGCATTTTTAAGCGACTGCGTCGAATCAACAGAATACAATAATGCTGCATCGAATGATCGCGTTTAACGCTCAATAGAACGGTAAACTTTGAATTACGCTAACAAAAGTTGGCCAACATGCTAATGCACATTGCAAAGTTGATTCGCAGTATGATAACATTCACGCCTGTCGAAGATTCGTGTTATATAAGTATCGCTGTCTGCCCTAGTAATTACAGTTTATGCCGACATAGACGAACTCGGTCTTATCCATAAAAACTAACGTATAATTATATTAACTACTTTGGACCCAGAGTCGTGCACAGAAGACAACGCCACCCAGTGTTCGAAATGACCACTGACTCTTGGGGTCCCCTAAAAATATTGGTCACCCCAAAACAAATCTATCTTCTTAAAAAATCTTCTTTTCAGGCACTGTAATGGCTATTAGCGCCTATTTTTGTGAACAGAACAAATGTGGGACCACCCAGGCTTACATTATTTTTCTTATGGGAGGTCCCTCGTGCCTTGTGGGAGTCTTAGACCCCCAGACCCTCTCATTTCGAACACTGACGGAACCAACTGACAAACGTGCATGCGCGCGTGTGTGTATTCGCATGAGCGTGCACTTTATGTCATAAGTGATCGCGTGTCTTAGTGTCCGACTTCTAACGTATTGTGTGCAGCACCCAACATCTAGAGTAATCTAACGCCAGACGTCACTGATTTTTTTTAGCGTTCCGGATATATCGCACACACGCACGCACGCACGCACGCACGCACGCACGCACGCACGCACGCACACAAACCTCTTCACTCCCACTGGAGCGTAAGGTGTCTGAGTATAGCGGAGAATGGGACCTGGAATATACAATTCATAATTGCTCCCATCACTACGCACTGACAGCAGCATCGTGGGCCGTTAGGTGCAGCGGGCGAGGAAAGGGGTATTCCCCTCCTGTTAGGGGATCTGGGGGTCTCATTGATTTTGTTTAACTTAGAGCTCAGAAATGCATTCAGACTGCATTTCTGAGGCTAATGTTTACATTTCTGGTCTGATGCACGGGGCACATCACAAGCTGCAACTTGGCCAAAAAGCTTCGAAGAGGCACTACATATTTTCGACCCCCTTTCCACCCCCTAAATCCGCACATCGGGGCAGAAGTGCAATAGGTGTACAATTATAGTTATGGATCGTCCGTTCTACTATTGACAAAGACGTGCGCCACTCATTCAATAAATGATTATTGGCGTATCGCCGACATTGTTTGTTTGAGGCTATAATATCGATTATTGATCTCATTACACTCCGTACGCCTACTTCAGGGCAGTTAATCAAATGCTAACACAGTTGGCTGATCGTCGAATCTGTATGTGTAGACGCCAACCTCACAGATCACACGGCGGTAAACAGCTGGGTCATTCTTTGACTACAGCCAAATAGTCGGTTCCCCGGGGGATGGCTACTGAGCGTTGAAAGCAAACATCGCCGACCAGTGTGTGAAGGTAGACCGAATAAAGTAAACAAATACTTTCACTTGGTCAACCTACCCGCCTGGTCGTCTCACCGATGAAACAGCTGATAAATCCACAGAGGGATACTCAACCGACACCAGTATGGCGTGATACCCAGTTATGGTTTGCCGATTAAGTACAGTATTGAAGCGCATTAATAAGTCAAGAAGGCAACATATGCTTACCTTTCACAGCGCCGTGTGAGCGCGATAGCCCGCTAACACTGTTGACACCGACAGTGTTTTGTATACACGCCCCGTCGCTTGACCGGCCAACATAACCAGCACAGCGAAGTGGAGTGCCGACACCAACTTCTGAATACGACTCCACGGGACACCACGGGCGACCTGCGCTGACCGACTGGACACGGCTTAATTACACTCTCCTGCCGGCTCGATTACTGAACAATTAGCACGGCTTCCATTTGATGCTGCGCGGCTCCGTTTGTTGGCGCTGTGGTATGCGAGACAAGATGGCGTCGGCGGTTGCTTGGTTACGGAATAACACAGCGCGAGGGCGGCAGCTCGCGCGCGAATGTTGACGTTGGCGGTGCTGGTGGTGAACCGATCAGCTGTCAATGACATGACCGCATTCGGGACATAGCAGGATCACCACAACATGTCTGTGTGAACAGGGCACAATTTAGACAGATTAAAGCGATTATAATTGTGGGGACAGGGGAGACTCCCAATCATGATTTACACGGAGGCATAATTGAATTTTGGAAAATCAGACTACTGCATCGCGAGACAAATGAGACACATGCATAGGAGACGCACGCACAAACGCACGCACGAACGCACGCACTGGGATATTTACTGTTTACGCGATTACTCGTCTCCTCGTACGATGCCGCGAATGAATTACCCAGAGTCCACTGGCGTAGTTGCCTTCTCGCGCTATTGTGCTTTCTGTCATTTGTGTTAGGTGGGTTTAGTCATAGCTAACAAGCTACGCCTTTTGCATACTTGGCAATTATCGAAATACAAAAAGCAATTTACAGTATAGTGTTACATTACAGTCGGGGATCCACACTGCAAAAAGGCATATATTAACGGATGGAGCGGACATAGTTTAGTGTGGAAAGCAGACCTAATCTTTGTGTTAGATTGGTGAATCTATATGAATAATCACGGGGTCTGCTCTACCATATCTCTTGCGAAACCTCCGAAAATTTTATTTTAAGAAGGGTATCCTAAATTGACAATTTCCGCGACTTGTGTCAGTGAGCGTATTGACACATTGCACATATTACTCCATGGAAATCTCTGTATATAATATATGTAGACAAATGGATTACTAAATGAAAGCTAAAAATCCACTGAATCTGTTGACATGTGGGTTGTTACTATGTTGTTACTTGAATACTTGTGAAATCAGAGCTCTATAATGGCAATGACCCTATTGTTATACCGAGACTCCAAAAATGAGTCACACAAATCATAACATCATTTTCTATAAGCTGCTAAAAATATTTTGGTGGCAGTATTATAATTATTACCTATTTTATATGAAACAGATGTTTATTACAGCTACAGTTTGATGCCAAATTTATGTCCATATATTATATACAAATGTAGTTATAGTGTTAGCAACATGACAACCCAAAACAGCCGAATAAGTACGGCTGGTCATTTACATGATTAAACAGACATATGAAAACACTTTATGTCTAAAACACAACTTCATCCTACCTTTTGGACCAAAATGCGGATGCGATGGGACACCAAGAACGTGATGCCGTCGTACAAGCTTTGTGCAAACCTACTGGATGAATGGATTACGATTTTCTTCAACCACAACTATTTTGATTACTTACTCAACGTTTCGACTGCAATCTGCAGCTTTCATCAGGAATTCTGGGACGGCAAGTTCTTCCTCTGCTCGCCAGTTGTCATAGTAAGCAGACCGTCCCACACGTGGCTCATTCTATATTCCCCCCGCGTCTCGATTCATGACTGGAGTTGTCTTTCGGATCCATATGTCCTGTTTGATCCATCTTGCGTTTCTGTTACACTCTGTAAATCACTATTTGCCCCCTCCCAGTCTATGATACAACTGTTCCTGTCTGCATGGTCTGTTATTGCAGATTTATGCTCTATCATCGTTGACACTCTCTTCTGTTCCCTGGTAAATCGTCTGGTTGTGATGTTTTAAGCCTCCTTCTTGTATTCTTCTAGTCTTGTTCCAAATGTTCTCCCTGTCTCGCCGATATATGTGTGGTTACAGCTCTTTCAAGGGATCTGGTATACACAGTCTCGGAGCTAGTAGGTCTGCCAGTGACATTGATACATTGTACCCAAATGACCCTGTATAATCCACAATAGGTCTGAGAGGGTTGCCTGGCTTATGAATTTTCGGAGTGCAGTACATCCTCGACACATTCTCAGCTGTCGGGCATAAGTATTTATACTGTTCTTCTGTGATTTTGTCATCTTCCTTCAATTTTCTTATGATGGACACTAACTGTCTCTTGTATTTTTGCGTAGGGTCTTTCTTCAGCTTCTCGTACGTTTTATCGTCTGATGACACGGTGGTGACTATCTGTTCATACTCGTCAGTGTCCATAATCACTGTTGCTTTTCCCTTGTCTGCTGACAGAATCATTATACTTTTTCTTTTTCCAGCTCTGCTAGTGCTTGTCTCTCTTTCCTGTTAATGTTCGGTTTCGGTAGTTTCGCTGTTTTCATAATCCCAGTCATCTGAGATCTTAATTGCTCTGATTTGGTGTTCGGCAGCAATCGGCATGCTTGTTCCGTAGCGATGATGAATTCCTCCACCGGCAGCTTGTCTGGTGTAACCGCGAAGTTTAGTCTTTTGCCGAGAACCCTAGTTTGGTCGTCGGTTAGCTTGTATGTTGATACATACAGTACCCACTTCTTTAATTGAATGTCGGACAGATTGATGTTGTTTCCTCTTGTCGTTGTTTTTAATTTTCAAATTCTCTCTCGCGAACTCTCGTCAAGTGCGAGAACACATGTTTACTCACGTTGCTTGGCAACTGTTCGTTGATCTCCGGTACTAACTCTTCTTTCCGATCCTGTAATCCTCCTGACTTGTTGTTAATTAGTCGCATTCTTTCCCTTATCATGTCCTTTTTGGCTTTCTTGATAATGTCCCTTGCGTTTTGTGATTTTATGCCACACTTTATCTTCAAACTGGGAGGTATTCTGGTCTGATATTCGTGAAAATTTTCATCAAGTTAATATATTATATATATATATATATATATATATATATATATATATATATATATATATATATATATATATATATATGGCTCAACTAATCCTCCCTTGGGTGGCTCAACTAATCTTCCCTTGGGTGGCTCAACTAATATATATATATATATATATATATATATATATATATATATATATATATATATATATATATATATATATATATATATATATATATATATATAATATATTAACTTGATGAAAATTTATATATATATATATATAATTAAAAAAAAATTATAATTATATATATATATGGATTACGATTTTCTTCAACCACAACTATTTTGATTATTTATTCAACGTTATATATATATATATATATATATATATATATATATATATTTTTTTTTTTTTTTAATTATATATATATATATATAAATTTTCATCAAGTTAATATATTATATATATATATATATATATATATATATATATATATATATATATATATATATATATATATATATATATATATATATATATATATATATATATATATATATATATATAGTTGAGCCATATATGGATTACGATTTTCTTCAACCACAACTATTTTGATTATTTATTCAACGTTATATATATATATATATATATATATATATATATATATATATATATATATATATATATATATATATATATATATATATATATATATATATATATATATAACGTTGAATAAATAATCAAAATAGTTGTGGTTGAAGAAAATCGTAATCCATATATATATATAATTATAATTTTTTTTTTATTATATATATATATATATAAATTTTCATCAAGTTAATATATTATATATATATATATATATATATATATATATATATATATATATATATATATATATATATATATATATATATATATATATATATATATATATATATATATATATATTAGTTGAGCCACCCAAGGGAAGATTAGTTGAGCCACCCAAGGGAGGATTAGTTGAGCCACCCAAGGGAGGATTAGTTGAGCCACCCAAGGGAGGATTAGTTGAGCAGCGGACAAAGAACGAACTTCATCAGGAATTCTGGGACGGCAAGTTCTTCCTCTGCTCGCCAGTTGTCTTGGTAAGCAGTCGAAACGTTGAATAAATAATCAAAATAGTTGTGGTTGAAGAAAATCGTAATCCATATATATATATAATTATGATTTTTTTTTAATTATATATATATATATATAAATTTTCATCAAGTTAATATATTATATATATATATATATATATATATATATATATATATATATATATATATATATATATATATATATATATATATATAGTTGTGGTTGAAGAAAATCGTAATCCATATATATATATAATTATAATTTTTTTTTAATTATATATATATATATATAAATTTTCATCAAGTTAATATATTATATATATATATATATATATATATATATATATATATAATATATTAACTTGATGAAAATTTATATATATATATATATAATTTAAAAAAAATTATAATTATATATATATATGGATTACGATTTTCTTCAACCACAACTATTTTGATTATTTATTCAACGTTTCGACTGCTTACCAAGACAACTGGCGAGCAGAGGAAGAACTTGCCGTCCCAGAATTCCTGATGAAGTTCGTTCTTTGTCCGCTGCTCAACTAATCCTCCCTTGGGTGGCTCAACTAATCCTCCCTTGGGTGGCTCAACTAATCCTCCCTTGGGTGGCTCAACTAATCTTCCCTTGGGTGGCTCAACTAAACCTCCCTTGGGTGGCTCAACTAATCCTCCCTTGGGTGGCTCAACTAATCCTCCCTTGGGTGGCTCAACTATCCCCGTTTCAACAATTAAGCTTTTTTAATTAACTTCTCATTAATGCGCGAAGTGATGTAAATAATCTTCTTCCCTGTGCATAGTTAAACCATTTGTAAGCACACAGGCAATAAAGTCTGGTCGCATGTATTGATAGTTTACACGCCAGCAGACATTAATCACAATCACAAAGAGTTTAAAAATATATAAATAAACATACTTTTAACTCACATTTTCTGACCGTTGTGACAAATAGTACTTATTGTATGTCAATCGTATTTTAATAGCATTCTCATTCACCTGGTGGTACCAAGTAACTTTCACTTCACTGCTGTAGTTTCCTGGGAAACATGGGTGGCTCAACTAACCCAGTGGCTCAACTAACCCAGTGGCTCAACTAACTCAGTGACTCAACTAACCCAGTGGCTCAACTAACCCAGTGGTTCAACTAACACTGCCTTCCCCTACTCAACGTCACTAATAGTATGTAAACTAGACCCTCCGTTATTCGACACTAAGAATAAAATTAACATTGACCGGAAACCGTGTGTTTAACATAGGATTCTCAGAACGAAGCTGCCGTGCATTATCTGGATGGCTATATCACGGTAATAAGTCCACCTGATTAGTCGAGAGCATTTTACCGTGATATGCCAACCTAGATAACACACGGCAGCCTCGTTCTGAGAATATATCTGACGTTAGAATAATTTCGAACGCCACCGGGTACGCACGTTGGCGTAGACACGTTGGCGTAGACACGTTGGCATAGACACGTTGGCGTAGACACGTTGGCGTAGACACGTTGGCATAGACACGCGATTGTTCGAACGCTTCGCGTGTTTTCTGTTATTGTTCTGATTTACGTAATCTGCGTCAAACGTCCGCATCAGTTCCTCCAAATGGCAGGAATGCTTCGTGAAACCGGCCCAGCAGCATATTTACAAATGTAGGAAGTGAAAAAGTATGCTCAAGTGTTATTTAACCGCTATATAACGGGAATAACATACTGATTGTTGATGTCACTCGAGTGTCACCAGCCATTTAACATCACTCGGGCCTGCGGCAAACGTGATGTTATCTGACTAGTAATACTCACATACTCTCGTGATAAACAATGTATTATTGCCTAAGTAGCGAATCGGGTTGAGTTGGGCCGTAACGATTAACGTACGTACGTCATCTCTGTTCATAAAAAGCCAGGGTGCAAAAAAAACCCATAGAACGGGGGACCATCTCAAAATCGCTGGCACTTTATTCGTATGCCATTAAACCGGAAGTAAAATAATGATCTGTTCCCACTATCTCCATCAACCCAGAGTTCCTGGTCAAAGAGATCCGGTCCGGTCCGCAAAACAGAAGCTGTCATTCTTTCTACGCACCATCGTCGAATGGAACAGACTGCTTCGAGAAGTGGTGTTTGCAACCACCCTGGACTCTTTCGAGGCCAGGCTTCAGCTTTAAGTTCAGCGCCACCATACCTCACAACCTGCGCCTAGGGTCTGGAGTGATCTCCCCATCACTTTGAAATCATCTGAAACTAAAGCTAGCTTCGGAAAAAATCTCAAAAACATATTTATTCCAAAATGCATTTCCACCTTTGAGCTAAGGTTCCTGAGGACATAGGCGCCATAGAAGTTTATTATTATTATTATTATTAACCCTGACCGCACATGCCTGCACTTTTCCAAAACCAACGTCCGCCTCACTAGTCACTACTTGAAACCCGGGGGAAGGGTGTTACCGGGGGGGGGGGGGGGTGTCACCGGGGGGAGGGTGTCACTTACCGTGTTTTCACCGGGGTTGTTTTTCACGCATTCTTACAACGGACAGACCCTGAACGAATCGTGTACCACGGGGTGTCATGGGTCCAGACAGAACCCCTGACGGAGGAAGGAGCCGGGCGATCGGCAAACCGCTTGCCGACGCTACACGAATGCACTGGACGATCCGGCGAAGCCTGTGACGTCACGTACGTTACGTCACAACCGCCGAAAAAAGAAAAACACACCGGGCGTTTCAAACCCACGAGAAGAGTACAGGGGTGCGGACGTTGTCGCCACTTCCGTTGCCGGCGTGCGGGTGTGTATGCATACGTGCGTGCGTACGTGCGTGCGTACGTGCGGCTTCGCACACGATGCTGGCGCGGGTGTAACAACGCTCGGCGACATGCGAGGAGGCGCGACGACGGCCAAGCCGGGCTCGTAACGGTCTAACTGAGCAGGAGAAGCATGAAGTCACGTCCACTGCGCCACAACCATCGATACCGCACCATCGCGTTACTCTGGGGAGGTCGTCCAGCACGGCCACTGACGTCATGTTAACGTCAAAGCCGACTAACTGAGCGATAATATCTGAACGAATAACCATCGGGAGCTTATAGTCGTTCTCGCATTACTAGCGTTGTACATTAGTTTCCAGAAGCAGGTAAGCAACCAGACAACAACAGTTTATTGGACAGTTCACACAAAGTGCAGCATTTCTAAATGCTACCAATATCCCCGTGAAATGTCAATCCAATGTCCCCGGGAATCGAACACAATATATCGTCGGCTGATAATTCAGGATAGCAATTCTTTCTGGGGAATGCATTAGGGCTGATGTCGAAAACAAAACACTGACATTTGGAGAAAGATGTCACAGGCTCCTGTGTTTCGGTTTGCAATTCCGCTGAATCTATGCACGATTCGTAGCGTGATACATATGGATACTCGAACTTCATGGGAAATACAGTAGATGTATAGACAGATCTCCATCGAAACCTGGCTGGTTGCGGTTTGCCTAGGTATATTTGGTACCGCGTTGTCTAATAGACGACGACACTCGATCTGAATGATATAGGCTGAATACCCATGACCAATTGTAAACGGATTTATGCACAAGTAGACAAAAACGTAATCTACCCCCGTCAATAAAACTACTATAATTCTAGAGTTACGTGTCTCGCATTTTTATTTGGCCGTGTTGACGACTTCAGTGTACACGTACTGGCCACATTACGGGCTTTTATGTTGCCGATAAACTCTGTTTATTAAAAGGAATAATGATCAAAGGCCACTGTTCAATGTTGCGAGCACATCTGATTTTCAAAACTAAAAAATCCAAAACTCCAAAAACTGTCCACGTGGAAAAAGCCGTGTGACTCTATCTCAAAGCAAACGTCATCACAGCGGTGGCGTCACTGTCGCGCCAAATCCTCGAAAAACTGTTTACTTATCGCGTTCCATCCATCGAAACGAACAACTCAACACGTACAGTTTCAATTCGTTTAGCTTAGAGTTGTTCGTTTAATGTAATTTGCTTAATGACGAACAAATAAATAAAAAAACTAGTTGCCTGTTTATGACGATTCCGCAGTTCTGTGTTTGTGGAAGTTCATTGACGTGCAAGAGCAGGGATGCACAAGCGATTTTTGCCACGATTTGTCTGGCGATATCATTTCGCACGATAACGAGCAACTAAATTGTATGTGTATTTAGACGAACGACATTTCTAGACATTGAGACCTAGATCTTGATCATAGGTCATAAAGAGTACACCTGCGCTGCTTCAAAATCGGAGGCAAATCTTAGATCAATGATGCATTTCCAGTTTCACTGTTGACACTACTGCGCATGTGCATACTGGGAATTCTATATCGAAAATTGGCCTCGCAACGGTGGTTACACAACCGATTCTTGCACCGTGATATCGCGCGACACAAATAGGAAAGGCTTCAACAATAAAATCTATCCATATATTAGTTGGGGGTCTGAAGTTTGTTTTATTTTTAGTCGAGTTCGGCGTAAAACTCGATACAGTTAACTCATTAGACCCCACAACGGCCGCGGCCGGCCACTCTGTGTAGTCCTGGGGCCGGTTTCATGTCGCCTACTTAGCGGCTAAGAAAGTTTACTTAGCACTAAGATGACTGTCTTATGAATTTACGCGTTTCATGTCATCTACTTAGACTACGCAGTGGGCGCAACACCCTACTTAGCCTGCGCCTCCTACCCCCGTGGCGTAAGTCAACTAAGTAGTTCTTAGGGACTTTCAAAATGGCGGCTCTCCGACAAGTACGTCGACTAAATGACGCAGCGAGATGAGGATTACGCTGGAATGGAGTGTTTAGAGACAAAACACACCCTTTCGAAATGTACGGTGATGTCAAGTGTTTAATAGGTACCGTTTTTGTCGTGATGACATCATAGACTTAGTCGATTTGACCGCTGACAACGTTTTTATTTCTACACAAAAAGGCTGGCTCACAGCAACGCTCCAAAGTCTTGTCGCCTTGCGCTTATTTGCGTGTACAATATAATAACTTTTAAGTGGTTGTCGGCGATTTTGTTTGGCATTAGCAACTAGCAAGGCAACAGTGTCTAAAGCAGTCCACAGAGTGGCTGCTTCGTTCGCCCGACTCGTATCGCGATACGTTCTCTTCCACGAACACTTGACACATCAGCAGGAATCCTCATTAAGGGTTGTAAAACCGCATCAGAGACTGGAACTGTCATTCATCAAGCTGTGAAGCAGACTGTTCACTGAAGATTTTGGATAAGAACATGGAAAACTGTATTCTAGTTGCCTACAAGCTACAGCGTTGACAACTGTGAATTTATAATGAATTAATAATTAATGTATTGAACTTTTATTAAAAAAAAACCTTATGTACATTAATAAAATAAGTTGTGTTAATCAGACTGTGCTTTTCTTTTTGATAACTTTAATACAATAATAAACACTGGAAGTCTGATAATTATTTGGACACTGACACTATTGAATGGCATAGGCCTGTTTGCTGACCTCCTTAAACGATGTATATAGCCGGCATAGTAAATAATAAGCAATCGCTTTCTGTTTCTTTCGCAGATTGGTCGCATTGTTCCTCAATTTATACTGTAAAATTGCGGCATGCTGCGAGTATTAACGCTGTCGACTGTGTCGCGTGGTTTCGCCAAGTCACTAACGGGATTATGGGAAGGGGAATCCCGGGGATTGCCCGTTGATAACGACTCATCTAACCACGTGATAGCCTTACGCGCATTCTTAGTTAAGAAATAGGTCAGGCGCGCTACATAAAACTCGACTTGCTTAGTTTTACGCAACTACTTAGCTATGCAAAATTTTGAGTTTATGCACATGCGTAGCGCTAAGTAACTGCGTAGTTTAAGTAGGCGACATGAAACCGGCCCCTGGAATGGCGCCGCCGGCCGCATACAGGACCCTCTATTCATAAACATCCTGGCGAATAACTACTGAACTAAATGCTACCAAATTTTGCCACACCCTAACGGATACATTTTGCAACAACAACTGCTTGTTACGTGCATGTGTTGCCGTTTCGGAAATCTTGATTTTCATCAGTTTTGTTCATGCTATCTCAAACATTTTTATTTCTATATTTTTCATGATAAAATATGGTGTAACCTGAAAAATAACCGTCAGAATTTGATAATGTTTTCAGCGGTGCAAAGCTAACACATATAGCTACATTTTCTTCCGTGAGTTGCATAGGGGCATAGCATGAGATCATTGTCAAATGTCAGTCGCAACTATCAAAGTTTTAACAAATGAACTATTTTGTCTTTGCAAATTGTGATCAAATGTCAACATTTTATTAATATATCCTATTTCTATGCATACATGCATGTTGAGAAATTACTACTCTAAAATAAACACAACTTGTAATTGTCAATATTGAATAGTTTTTTTCTACAAATTTGTTAACACAAGGAGGTAAAATTGCTCGAAATTTGCCATAAATCCTGTGAACATGGTGGCATGTTTTAATAAAATCCTGGGGCCTAATGGGTTAAATAATGTAAAACATGCAGGACATTCTAAATATATAACAACACGAGTCATGACAGAAAGTTGGGTTAATACATAATTGTATTACACATGCTACACCTACTCTCCAGTGACGATCTAGCAGACAATACGATCACCAAGTCACGATATCCTATAAGAACTCATCGCATTCTGCGAATGAGCACAAGTCAAATAATATAGGGCAGTATCTAATAAAGCGTAATAATGATGGGTTGGCTCATTAAACCAATCGTTGTCACATGGCAAACTCCCCACCAGAGGCGCCACTCACCATTTCACCACTGCTAAAACATTGGATGTGCAGATTCTGCACATTTTAATTTTATTCGGTAAATGCCAAATGTTTGTCAATAAATCTAGAAGTTTCAATTGCATAAAACTGTGGAAAGTTTGTATTGAAAATGTGTCTAGTTTTTGTTTGAACTTATGCTACTTTACTCAAGTGCACTGTTGTAATGATGTACAAAGCTGTAAACAAAAATGGCCTCGCCCAGGCAACCAATCCGTTAACCCCCCCAAACTATGCATTTTGAATGTATAATCAAGTTGTGATGATATGCTGAGTGGCGCCACTGTGTTGGGAGTGTGGTCACCTGGGTGCATGTCGACTCCGCCAGGGAAACACCCTGAATCGATAGGTGGCGTTGTAGGTTATCTCTTCAAATCTTCAAGTATATACTATTATTGTTAAAAAGTTATAATTTACAATGTTGCAGTTTGTGACGTCATCTCCCAAGGTGGGGTGATCTAAAACGCGTGTATGTTCAATAAAATTGTGCAGTTCAGGGTTAAAATGGACTTTACGATAACGTGATAACTTTGAGGGCGGTTTTCTGAAATCTACAGCAATGTTGGGCACATATCGCTAATCTACTGTTTACTTCCGTACTGATTGGTATATTTGAGGACTTTGACACTTCTGCTGTCCCCAGATTAAAATTTCGTCAATGGGAACATAAATAGTGATCCGTGCCTTGTCTCTGCCTTTAGCAATGGAGAAGACGATCGTATCGTCGACGATGACGACGACGTCCGATCACAACTGCTCGAGCGGCCGTGTCGCCAGTCACCCGATGTGTGCGCGCTGCCACCACTGCGCGCTGTGCAACTGTCGCGAGTGTCAGCTGCGTCTGTGCGTCGAGTACTGTACGGCGTGTCGCTGCTACTGGCGTCCCACCTACTGCACGGTCTGCGGCAAGCACACCGGCTACACCCAGACCTGCTACCCGCCGCTGTACGGCTGCACCAAGCCGTGCCCCACGCCCGCCAGCGCCTGCATCCCGTCTTGCTGCCCGCAGACCTGCTATCCGCCAGCCTGCTCCCCGCCCGCTTGTGTCGCCTGCTCACCGCCTGCCTGCGTCCAGACCGTCTCCCAGCCGTGTGGCAGTGGCAGGCGTACGGGTTATACACAGACCTGCTACCAGCCGCCGGCCTACACACCAAAGACGTACTGTGTCATCTGCCACAAGTACGTCTGAACTACATGACGGCTACGTTCATCGGCGCTGGACACCGACGAAGTCGCCGCAACTGGCTACAACGAACGTCCGAATCAAACGGTTGCAGTGGCCTAGAACGACGTCACTCCCATCGGACGCAGCCAACACCGCACAACCCGTTACGTCTTAGCTGACGTTGTCTCCGGCAATGAAACCTGCGGAAACGCGCCGATAAAAATCGCAACAAGCAAGAAAAAGAAAGCAGGATTGACAATATAGCGAACTAGAACGACATCTCATCTGGATGGACAATACTAAACATCTCGGGCTGGTTGTCCCAACGATCTTTCACTGTCCTTACTATAAGCCCAAAACAATCCTTCCACGCTCACCCATAAGCATAATCCCATAACTCTGAACTTTGTGTGACATTTTCAGTCGATTCGGCGCTAGAGACTTCCAACACATCTGCTCTAAGATATCATATGTAAGCTGCTTAAAGAGGAACTAAAACAATATAGAGCAAACGTTTCTGAGTAGTTATGTTGCAAAACAAGTCACGTTGTGCGTTTTAAAGATTCCTCTTTAAAGTAGACGGTCAGGGTCATCGCATGCGTGAAACTTGCATTACCCCCTTATCCTGAGTTGGAATGGTGAGGCAGGTCGGATTGACTTTTAAACACATCTCCACTTTTGTCGATTTTCTGAAAGGCTGTTCTCAATGTGGACAATATGTTTCTGTTTCTCTCAACGAAGAATGCAGTTAGACCACAAAGTTTGATTGGTGGTAGTATAACAACCCCCCGAATTAACTTTAAAAACAAACCACACAAAAGAGCACCCAGTACGCCTGGAATCAGTACAACTGTGAGCACCTTATATAATACATTTCACTACACGGGCGCATTCATGTCATTTATTTACATATAGCGTTAACTTCGCAGACTCCAAACTGTATGTATATAGACAATCAGCAACACATTGATCCTAACGTCAAGCCGACCATTCACGTTCAAGAACATTAATGAATGGTTTGACAAAACCAATGTCACAGATCGTTCAGTTTCAGTCGATTGCCAAGATAATCATTTCATCAGCAAGATCTTCGAAATTGCAGTTCCTTTTCATGAACATGTAATCATTGTCACATTTGTAATCATTGTCACATTTGTAAACATTGTCACATTTGCGGTCCACCGTTTTCCTTTCTTTAATATACGTGTTAACATAATTTCGATCTACCCCAAACTGTCCAGCTAAAATTGCCCCTAGCGTGGTCTTTATCTATCGGAAGTCCGTCGAGAAATCGTAGTCTTCGGCGTCTCCGGCTGCCCCGAATCCATCGAAGGCGTCCGTAAGTGCGTTTGACAATTGGCCAGCGACGACATCTGAAAGAACAAAACCATTATATACGTGCGTCGTAATGAAACGTCATGTTGTAAACAGCTCGACTTTATCGAAACACTACTATGCTAGATTCTACGTTTTGTTGCCATGTTTTCAGCACCATATCAGAGTAATTTCAACATTTTTGCAACCACTCAATTATGATACTAGGATGTTTTCACACAGAAAGGTTAACTACAAGTCTATAATGCAAATCATGTCGGCTACTCATTGTAGTATTGCTATGATGCAACATATGTAGCAAAACATATTTATTCCATAAGAGTTTCAATGCGCACTGTTCCCTGGGCCTTGAGCTCCTCTGCTCAACATTTACTTGGTTAAGAAGACACACTAGGTGGTACCAACAATACTGAGGATCGCCACACTCATTGTATTCAGCCTAACACCACTTCACGGAATGAGTTTCTAAGGCAAGCCAAGAACCTGTCGTGCGGAACCGACCTGCTCGTTTTCGGTTCTTCAGCATCTTCTTGAAGTCTTTCTTGCGCTCTTTGTTCAACTGCATGAGTCCATGTTTTGCCAAGGCTGCCTGCTGCTGACTCTTCACCGACTTCTCATTCATATTGCTACACGATGTTCGGCGGGATCGGCTTTCGGTTGGCATGACAACCGTTGTCTTCTTTAGCTGTGGGAATAAAATAATTTCGCTCAGAACAAATCATGACTGTTTTTTCTCTGCAAAGATGATTCCAAGTTCCCAAAACACCAACGTAGGAGTAACTAAATACTGCAGATAACTCATTCTGATTGACACACAGCCATTTTTATATCATTACACAGTCAACAAAGCCATTTGTTTGCCAGGAATATTGACCTAAAACACCATGTCAAATATGTATGACAGGATCTACCAAAACATGAGAATGACGGGTCATTTGAAAGTAAGCCATCTTCTACACATCCCATATAAGGCTTTCTCCAAATATTCCAGCCAACAACTTACCGCTGTCTCTACAGCTGTGTGTTTCTCTTCAGTTTCCATTTCATCATCTTCACTTTCTGCTTCCTCATCTTCCTCTTCATCCTCCTCCTCCATGTCACTGTCACTATCGAGCTGAGCTGGGACAGGACCCAGACTGTCCACTACCATGTCCGTCACCGACTTCACCCGAAGATCTATCACAGAGTTCAACAACATGGCACTACATCGTTAACACACGGTGTGTATACATGAAACTCAGTTTTTATACTGTGCTGTATCCGGTCCATGGGACCATTCAGAGCACCTGGCAGACCTGTTATTCAAACATCAACTCGATTTCTCCAGGAAGCATTCAGCCACACCACAATTACTGCGCCAAACTACTCGTTCATTTACCCCCACCACTGTCTACAGATAGGAACTTTTATACTGCTGAGTGAACTGAGGCAACGTGGAGTGAATGAAATTAAGCAAGCCTTGAAATGGCAGCAACAGGATTTGAACAAGTCCTCTCGGATAATAGTCCCACGTTCTAATCACTGCGCCCCAACATAAATATATTTAAAACATAACAGTCACATTGAATACACTTTCGAGCAAAAATGCGATCTTAAAAGTACGGAAAATACTGAATATCCATGGATACCAACTGTGGATGCTTATGCAAATTAAGGCCCACAAAACTAAAAAAGCATGTTTCTGGGTGTGGATTCGCACCTTTTAGGGTCTCCTGCTCGTCATTCAAAAGAGCGTCAATGTCAAACTCCTTCCCCAACTGGGTGACGATCTCAGCACTGAGATGTGACGCGGCAGTATGTTCCTCTGGTGGCTCTGTGTAGAACGTTATCTTTCCCCTGGACAACAAGAATATGTCATATATACTCAGGGGTGAGATTTAGCAAGTCATGGAAGGTAGCCAGTTGGGCTACCAACCTTGCAAAGTGAAGTAGCCCGACAGCTTCTAAGGTAGCCCACTTGCTAATCAATACTTTGATGATAGAAAGTAAATACTTTGAAGATAGAACGTGTGAACGACATCAACTACAAATAAAAACATCAAAAACAAACAGTTTTGAAACATTTATTTTCATGGCAGGATCAATACAATATAATACATAATACTGAATAAAATACAGTACACCAACAGTCTACACAAAAAGTCTTCAAGGACATCAGGTCCTGTGAACTGATTAGTTTACTGGACCTGCTGATTTTTCACAGGATAAGGATAATTTTAATTGTCCCAACAGCAGAAAAACATATTAAAATTACATAAATTACATTAAAAGGCTATATAAATGATTCCTTATACATATATTCCTATATTAAAAAAAGTGTGTGGTGATGCGTTGTGCTGACATGTTTTGTGTGTTGTGTTCACCTGTACACGTGTAAGCATGTGTGTTGTGTTCATCTGTACACGTGTAAGCATGTGTGCAAGTATACAAATTCAACAGTTGAATTGTATTTGCATGAACTGTGTTACTCATTCATAATTTATTTAATTTAGTTTGCATATATAGCAATTTAACATAGTGCATGCGACGTTATATTTTTGTAGCATGTAGTGTTTGGCATAATTTGAGAAGCCTTTTTTATGAGTCACTATCTTGTCTATAACTGAATCAGGGATATTACATTTAATAAGTAGACAGGTAGATTTTGATATATTCTATATTTGTAATAAAATCTAAGTTCTTGTAATTTTAGTGTTGAGTTTTTTTAAAAGTGGTTCTGTACGTAATTCGTATTTGCTAAATGTTATAATTCGTACTGTTTTCTTTTGTATTTTCACTAACCTGTTTCCTTGATATCCCCATTTCGTAATACAGTAATTAATTTGAGGTAGTATCAATGCATTATATAAAATAATACTAATTTCTAAAGGACCTGATTTTACCTCCAAATATTACAAAAATGGTGTCACGCGCACCATGTGGATATATATATAAGTGGCGCCAAGACTATTAACATGACCGGTTATTATTTCAGTGTAGAATGACTGTTCAATTACATGTTGAGCATCGATGTGGTTGATTGAAAATACAATGAATGCTCCCTATTGATACGGTTTGGCAACATTTCTTGCAATGTCAAATGTGTCACAAACACATGATTTATGGTTCACATATTTGCGATATAGCAAGGACAACACATCTGAGATGTTTATTAACATTTTGTTTGTTTTTGCTGTGTCTAAAATATTGTAGCTCCATAAATATTTGGAGTTGCCAAGCGGGCCACTGTAATAAAAAACTGAAGTCACCCAAAGCCATTGGCGACTGGGTTTCTGCTAAATCTCACCCCTGTATACTGGCAACAAATATTTTATTCCACATAAATCGTATGTTGTGATAACTCATACGACATCATTTCACATGAAAATGGCATCATTTAGTAGTAATCATCCCCACTCTGATTACGTCATTTGAACAACTGACAAAGCAAGAGGGCAGCCGAGAAAAAACAATGGACTGATGTCACAGAGACACTTCAGGAAACACAAGCTCACACCCAGCAAGACCCACCTATTTGTTGAGCAAAGGCTACATCTCATCGCGACGCTTTGTGGCAACAGTGGATGGATAGAGCAAAGTAAGCAAGAACAACTGACACAACATTAGTCATCGTCCCAATGAACATAATAATAACTAATCATGTCAAATTTTATACATAAGAACGATACCACTCACATGTTCCAGTCTTGCAGCATCATCTTTGCAGCCCGATTCACATCTGGGACGCCATGTTTCTTCAGCCGGCCTTGTCGCCGTGCCAACAGGGCAACGAACTCATTGACATCGGCATAGTCTGCGATGTTATAGTGCAGCATCATCTGAAATGGACGAGGGAGGTTGGAGATGATTTCATCACTACTTAATGTAAGCCAGACATGATATCTAGGTGTCTGTGTGGTGTTATATAATTTGGTTTATTTGTTAGAAGTAGTTTGGTTAAGACGTTTCATGCCCACATAGTTGGGGTAGGGTTAAAATGGTGTTTGGTAAGCCTCCAAATGGTTACTGGGAAGGCGCCAAGGTTCCACTGCAGGGAAGGTTATGAGTGCTTACTTGGATAGGTCCAAGTGCTTATTCTAGAGGCTCCAATTTATCATAGGAAATGCTCGGAGTGGTTATTAAGAAGGCTCCGAGTGGTTACTAAGATGGCGCTGAGTGGTTACTAAGAAGGCGCCGAGTGGTTACTAAGAAGGCTCCGAGTGGTTACTAAGAAGGTTCCGAGAGGTTACTAAGAAGGTTCCAAGTGGTTATTAAGAAGGTTCTGAATGGTTACAACAAAGGCTCTGAGTGGTTACTAAGAAGGCTTTGAGTGGTTACTAAGAAGGTTCCGAGTGATTATTAAGAAGGTTCTGAATGGTTACAACAAAGGCTCTGAGTGGTTACTAAGAAGGTTCTGAATGGTTACAACAAAGGTTACTAAGAAGCCTCTGGATGTTTCTGGGAAGGTTCCAAGTTTTTACCTTCTCTTTGCTGCATCTCTTCAATATGACTGCCACTGGTGCTATCGGATCATCCAAAGATTCCAACTGAAAAATAAAACAAATTTTATTCTAAATCCTCACGCATTTTATTTTACGAACACAAATGTCAAGCATTAGGTTACTGACAATACAAAAGAAGATGAACACTAGTAAATTTGAAGCAGACTGCTGACCTTAACACAGTTGCGTAAGATGGCCTGTTCGTCTGATCCAGCTAGGGCCATAACAATTCCGGGACAGTCGAGTAGTTTGATGTGCTTGTCTAGCTGAACCTCCTGCATTGCTCTACAGCACATGGTGAACAAGTTCAATCAGTGACAACAACACATGGTGAACAAGTTCAATCATTGACAACAACACATGGTGAACAAGTTCAATCATTGACAACAACACATGGTGAACAAGTTCAATCATTGACAACAACCATACAAAAGTACTGGAAACACAGATAACTCCAAACCAGAATATGATGATTGAACGACAGATGCAAACTGACCATCATTGCTGTAGCTATTATCCTTCACATAACTATAAACGGAAATTCCTTACATGGCACACCTGGAAACGTTTACGGTTTTGTAAGGAGATACTTTTTGCAAATTTGATTTCGCGGATTTGTGCTACCAAGACCTGACATGAACTGGGATGATGCCATATGACAAATGGGGAGTTTTTTGTGACCATTGTTTCTAGTGATTTTGTGGAAAATGCGATAATCTCAAACTTTAAATGCTCTTGAACATTTTCAGGTGCTCAGTTTAAAGCATACTCAAACATCGGTGTTGTCACAAATGTTATGTCAACTTGTGAATATGATCAGCGAACTTTTGTTAATAAATAAATTAACCATTCCTATGTATTGATATATACGATTTAGTAATGGCAGGGTCTTGGTCAAGTAACATAACTTGGTCAAGTAACATGACTTGGTCAAGTAACATGACTTGAAAGAGCATACTTGGTAACCCCTGGCATGGCTCCCACGTGACAGGCCTTGCTTCTCTTTAGACTGTTGATGATGCTGCTCTTTCCTGTGTTGGGGAAACCTGCAACGTAAATCATATCGAATGAAAGGTGTGCTAAATGTGATTCTGATGCCCTTACTTAGTAAGAAGGCACTATTGGTTATGATCAACGACGGGCATTTGTAGAACCAAATGGGAACATGTTTTTATATCACCGGTTTTTCTGTGTAGGGTATTTTATTTCCCCCGTTCTCTCTGCCTGGAGGACATGTTGCAGGTTGAGAGAATCTGCCACTTGACCAAAAATATGGCAAACTATTCGTCCATTCTCTTGCCATATACTAGAAACAAGTTCTTTTGTGTAAGTGCACAGTAATGTATGTAAGTTCGCAGTTATGTATGTAAGTGCAGAGTTATGTATATAAGTGCACAGTAATGTATGTAAGTTCGCAGTTATGTATGTAAGTGCAGAGTTATGTATATAAGTGTGCCGTAATGTATGTACGTGCACAGTAATGTATGTAAGTGCAGTTATGTATGTAAGTGCACCGTAATGTATCTAAGTGTGCAGTAATGTATGTAAGTGCACAGTAATGTATGTAAGTGCGCAGTAATGTACCCTTCCGGGTCTATTCTATTTGTACCAGTCTGGATTCTTCGGGTACACCTCTCCACAAAAAATAAAATAGGTTTATGAAGTAAATTTTATAGCACTAACCAACAATTAATATTGAACAATAGGACAGGCAGACTTGGTTTTTATTATCCAGACCTTAGCTTTTAGAAAACAATTGCACATTTCTTGCATCTTCATTGTCACTAAACCAACACTTCAACATTAATTTTTACTCACACATTTGCCTAATTTTCTGCCAGTTTTTCGCAGCGATCAGCTACATTTGTACAACATGCTGCATTGCAATAACATTCAACAGCCATGGATGTATTCCCTTACCAACTACACCCACTCTGATGGTCGTCTTGATGTTCTGGTTTCTACAGTAGTTTCCGAGCAGCTTCATGAGAACGCTGGCACCGAGGCAACAGCTGGACTTGCGTAGTTCTTCGCTCGCCTTTCCCAGAAGGACCTTACTGTGGGACTTACATATGAAACAACAAAGAAATTATTAATCTGACACAACGTCTTACAGAAAACAAATGTTCAGTGAATAAAATGTATATTTACCTACATTCGGAATAATAAATATGCCTGAGTAAGTTAGTAAATGAGATATTAATAAAGTGGCAGAAGACCACAGTTTCACTAACTATTCTATGCTGAAGTATAAGTGCATAAAAAATTATTTATATTATATAATGTTAAAATATATATATATGTATATATTGAAACATGAGGATTATCATTCATCCTGTACTCTTACTTCGTTGTAAATGTTTTGTTCTGTGTAATCATACTTGTAATTGTACTTGTAGAGTCACAATAGTAAACTATTTGAGGTTTTCAACCATCTGGCCATACCAAGGTATTTCAAGAAATAGTACCTAGTATCAGTGTAACTCACCAGGTTGTCCTTTTGTGTCTGTGTAGACGCCTTGAAGGCAACTGTTGGTAGTTCTTTACGCAAGTATTTCAGCCAGGCTTCAACATTTTCTTTTGGCACCAAGTCTGCACAAAACACATATGAAAGTTAATGGCAGAACGACACGACAAGCTAACAGCATCGTAAACAACATTAAAGGCAACGTGTGGAATGTTTCTTGTTATGCGGACAATGACAAAGAAATATTACCAAAGAATAACATCGTACAAGCTTGGAAGTTTACGACTACCAGGAGAAAATCTGTCTGATCAAATACTACCAATAAATAAATAACAATACAAGTATTAATCTAGAGAAACACATTTTTCTCACATTAATAAAGCCATATTTATGTGGGATAATATTCAATATTTTTTGCTAAACAATGGAGGATGAATCTTATTCAGATTTTGGGGAATATGCAATATTTAGAGTTTGGGGAATATGCAATATTTATAAAACCCCACCAACTATTGTTATAAGAGGTGTCCACACCTATCTTATTGAGCAGTAGGACTAGTTTCTTTGTGGCCCCAGAACTGAGCACAGCTTCCTCCATCTGCGTGCATCGACTGCCGAGGGGGTCCCGCGCATCCAGCACCTCGAGGATGACATCCGCCGCATCGATGACCTTCACAAGGTCATCACAATGATAAATACACAGCAAGAAATACAGGGAAGAACACCAGGGATGCAAAATGCACTGAATGACCAAACATGCAATGCCAGACAAAAGACAAATAAAAAAGAAATGCTTTCTTTTTCTTTACTATTGAATTTTTTATTTTTAAAACGTCTTTAGATCTGTGAACAAAATCTTGGTGCAAAATTTGCTGTGCGAAATATTGCTAGACTCTTTCCATTGCACCAGACAAACAATGTGTGTCTTTCAATCAGCCACAGTGATCATCTAAAACATGGTGGCCATCTTCGAAAAAATCATATTAAATAATAAGGGTCTACCTCTTCCTGTTTTCCAAAAGTCTGGATGAGAAACATTTAAAATTTTTACTTGGCCCAATATGTGATTGCATGGCTAGTTATGTCGTAAAAGCGGACCCCCGTGTGAAGCCACACAATATCAACTATCATTGAGACTTGACAGTGACTGACTGTTCTGCTCCTTGGCACATAATAAAAACCTGACTATCTCTACCTTAGCAAACAGTTGCTTAAAGCACGATTCAACGTTGCTGCTGAACAAAAGCCACATTGCTTGAAGGTCCCTCAATTAGCTTTCCCACTTGCCTCATTTCAGAATAATTTTGCAAAAAAGTGGACCTTTTAAGTACATACCACAGTGTGTTAGATCGTTTGTTCAAATGTGCAAAATCACTGGAGTTTAAAATTTGTATCAATGTGACAAATATATGAAATATTATATTACTCACGCATAAGTTAGTTTATTTACTGTGTGTCTTATGCAAGTTCTGCAATGAATCACTAAAATTTGAAGAAAAAAAAAATTCACACAACTCATTTTGTAATCTTGTTTTTTTAGCACCTGCTCACCTTCTTAAACTCCTTGTAATAGGCTTTTAAGGAGCTCTCCACAGCCTTTCCTCCAGTGAACGTCTCACTCCGTTCCTTCACAAATGCTTTCTGAAACATTACACAGCCAATCATTACCATAGCGTTAGACAAATGGACAAACAGACAGATGATAGAACAATTCCGAGACTGTTTAATCAGCAGTGGATAAAACTGATGGTAAAATAATAACTAACAGACCCAGAGCATGAATTTCATATACACCTTGAAGTTATGGTCTACATCAAACAACACTTATAAACTAACTGAAATGGTGTCTTGCAGAATGTCATGTCAATGATGATAGAAAGTTGTGTAAATATATCTAAAGAACCATAGAACACAACATGAAATGACAACCATGACACATTTTATGAGATAAAAAAGACAATATTCTTCACAATCTTGACGACTATCATAATTAAAGATACAAAGTCTAATCATAGTGTATAATATAATCATGCCATATAGTATAAACCATATCTATTCTTACAGTTTGACTGCCCAAATGTGCTTGAATGAACATTAACCATTTTAATGAGTCGAGTTGAATGGTATGTTTATATACTGCATGTTGAATATGGACCAGGGCTGGGGTCAATTCCATTTAATAAATTCCAATTCCTTTCAATTAATTTTTTTCAATTCCAATTTCAGCTCAAATCTTTCAATTCCAATTCCGAAGTAATTCTATGGGAGTGTTTCCAATGCAAACGAATGTAATAGATATTTTTCTGTAATAGTGGAACTTTTTTCAAAAGTAATAGTAAATAAAGTAATAGATAATAGTCTATTACTTTTCTATTACATCTATTGCTGCAAACTTACAAAATATCAGGTTTGTTTGCATGTTATTCCAACTGCTAGTAATTGTAAACAATGTACAGACAATGGCTGAGCCATTATTCAAACATGAACAGACCAGTAGGTTTTATGGTTTCAGAAATACCTGCTCACAATGCAGGAGCAGCAAGCCAATTACTTCACACATTCCTAGCACACACAAAGGGCATGGTTTCAGATATGTGCAGGCAGACAACAAATGTTATCTTAGAGCAGGAGCTGCAACCTGTATTGAATTCAAAGAAAGCTCATCACACCCCACAATATTTTGAATTGAGCAGAACTTTTTCTTTTTTCAAATTGCCAATTGCCACATAGTAACATTGCCACACAGACCGTTTAAATTTGGACAAAATTAATGTTCTCATTTCAGCTCTTCAAATGGTGTACAAATGTATGTTTAGCTGCTACAAAAACACCAGCAAAAGAAAATTAGGTTCAATTAATTTTCTTTCAATTCCAATTCAACTTACTCAAAAACCTTTCAATTCCAATTCCAATCCAGGAGTTGAATAATTCCAATTCATTTTTTAATTTACCCCAGCCCTGGTGGAAACAACCCAATAGGTGGGCCAGGATAGCCTCATTGTTTCAGTTATATATTACTCCCAACTATGCCAATGTAATTGTAATTGTTTTGTTGTTTGTATTTACAATGATTGTTGCTACACAGCTCCTATGAGTGCTACCTACACAACCCAGTCCACCTATTGGGCGGCCCCTGCTGAACAGCAGGGTCGATATTCAGATACAAATAAATGTCAAATTATATTTTTTAATTGTGGTTCATTAAAACACATTTGGGCAGTATGTTAGAATAGATATACTTTATATTGTATAACAAGATTTCATCAGTCATTGTACCTTTAACATTCCATGACTCCAACTCTGAACAGAACTCTTATTTGATACTGACTTTTCTGTCAAACTCCTGTGTTCTCTTCTGTGCATCGGTCACAAGACTAGACAGGTTTCTCTTCTTGTCCATTAGCTTCTGTCGTTCCTTCTTTCTTTTCTCTTTTTGTTTTAATCGCTCCTCTTCAAGCTAGAGAGAGAACATTCCACATAAAACTTCCATTAACAACCTCATTCCATGTGGTAATCTAATTACCAAGTTACCAACTGTATGTGTCAACTTTAGTGATCACTATAGCCAGTGATCAGCCACCGGTTGGCTTCTGTTGGTGCCCACCACTTAAATTTTAAAAGAAGCTAACCAATCACATCCGCTCAGCTGTAATTAATATACTTTCTGTCTGAGGACAACTTGGTCATTTCATCTACATTCTTGACTAGTGAGGTGACCTTACTGGATTACTAGCCCATCATTTACTATGGGAATCAATTGGGTGAGCGTAATTGCAAAATGACCATACCACAGGGGTGACATTAGGTTATAAAAAAGCTGTCACAAAAATAAGAAAAAATTATGACTTACTGATCTAGCTAGATGTTTGTATTTTCTTAAACATGTTTGATTTGTAACTTTAAACAGGTTTCATTTACAATTTATGTGGAATGTTATGCAAATTTAACACATCTTTTCTTTTATAAAATGGAGTTTGCAGACAGAAAGATGATACTTTGCCATCATTAGGGTGTGGGAAATACGTGTCAGAACCTTATCACTCACCCTCCTCTTGTGTTCTTCTGCTTCCTGTAGAACTTGTTCCTTGAAAGGGTAACTGTTCGGAACCCCAGGGTCCTTCTTCGACTCTGTCAAAGAAAGCATGAGTTGGTTGCATATTATTTTGCTAATAAGAATAAATCAATTATTTTTGTAACTGAAAATCTGGAACAGGTTAGCAAATCCAACGTTAGAACTAATTGTTTATATCAAAACTCGTGTTATGTTCTGTCAACCCATTAGAACTATATTCTTCATTGAGTATAATTTATACATCTGCAATTACATATTGAATTTTGGGATGAACCCGCATGAACATGAGTCATGCCTGTCAGAACTAATTTCTAGAAAAAAGTTGTGTTGTTTTTCAATATATAGGACTGAACCGCTGTTTATAAGACAATGCAGTGTGAAAAAGAAAAGACTAACTTTTCTGTGGATTCTTCTTGGCCGCTCTCTTAACTTTTTTGTTGTGTTGGCGCACCTGTAAACATATAGGCCACAAACTTAAACAATTTATTTAAATTGCGGGATACAAAATAGCGTCAGATTCTTCAACATGTTTCTGCTTTGAGACATACTCACATAGCAGATTTAATCATGCTAACTACTCATCAAATATCGCAATATTATGTTGCCACATTATTTGAGTTTTTAAGATTTTGAGTAAATTATGGCATTGTAAAGGAGTTGCCCATTGGCATTTGCAACTAGTGCAATTTATCTGGGCTTCAAATCAGGCTTGGATCAAATGCAAATGCATTTGAAAATGCCACATTTGTATTTTTGGAAGACAAAACATTTGCATCAAAAAATTTGCATTTGCATTTTTTATCCAAAACACTTGCATTTGCATCAAAACATTTGCACTTGCTTTTGATTCAAAATTATTTGTATTTTGTTAAAAAAAACACTTGCATTTGATTACTAAACATTTGCGTAAAAATATTACATGTTTACAAAGTTCATAAACCCATTGTTGAACCTGCAAATTGGTTTTCCAATTTTGTCTTTGACTCCATCTCATTTTAGATCAAGTGTTAAATACTATTATGTAACATGTGAATCCAGTTTAACACCATCACATACAATTTGTGCTGGCTGTTGTTTCTGTGGACAGACTCTGTTGAGCAGTGCATGAAAGGCTGGAAGCCATGGATGTTTTGTTTGACCTGTGAAATGCTATGCAATTAACAATACTTTTAAAAAAGAGCTGTCCATTGGAGCATTTGAATAATTTAAAACACTTGCATTTGCATATTATAAAAAAACACTTGCTTTTGCAATAGTCAAAACACTTGCTTTTGCAATAGTCAAAACACTTGCATATAATATGAAAACACTTGCATTTGCATCATTTAACCCTTTTTAGACCAAATACGCACCGATGCGTAGTTGCCGCATCTGACCAAATACGCACCGGTGCGTATTTACCAGCGTATCCAACCATGTCGGCATTTTTTTGGCCATTTTGAATAAATTAATGTCCCATAGTTCCATCTTACAATCAGAATGAGGCTATACCGAACTTCCTGCATGCTGGTCGCCATTTTAGTTCAGCAATTTCAGTGAGTTAGACGTGTTCTTTGGAAGTTTTGTTTGGTGTTGTTTATCGGAGATTTAAAAATGGCGGACGACGGTGCATCGGACAGCGAAGGTAGTGACATTTCTGGTGTAGATGACTACATTACGGATGATTTTGAGGGCGGAATGGCAGGTGAACCTGCTGACCCACTGGATCGAGCTCAAGATGCCGGCAACGAAGAGGCTCAGCCGCGATGGGTGGCAAATTTGTTCGACGAATCTGACGAGTCTGGTGAAGAATTCGAGGGGTTTCACCATGACTGGGTGACTGATCCGCGCAGATTTCGACACGTAAACGTCCCCGATTGTGCGCTGGACGGTGGTAGTGCATACGAGCACCCAGAAGAGACGACAGCTGCCTACTACTTTGGGCTGATGTGGGATGATGAGGTGAGTAACAAAATGAAATAATGAAACCGAATGCCCGATGTTCACATTGGGGTTGCTTTACGTACGTGTTGTTAGTTCGTTTTGTTATCATTTTGTATGCATATGGTATGTCAAATTTTATTTTTATGATGCAATTCAAAGGAATTTATAACCTTTGCCATTTTATTTCATGTGTGTTATTGAATGGACAGTACTATAGGCCCAAAAAAGGCAATATTTATATTTCATGTGTTCTTTGTTGACATTATATTTTTATATGTTGTTTGAAGTTTTGTAGATTTATTAGAGTGTGAATGTGTACCAACATACTAGTGAAAAATGGATTATGTGAAGACTTTTCTGTTAGCTGTACACCATCACTGATTATGTAATTGTTTCACTTCAGATGTGGGACAGATTGACTACTGAGTCGAACCGTTATGCCGCCCAGCAGAGGAGGGCGCATCCACCTGCACCGTCGGCAGCAAGATGGGCCGACTTCAAGAAGAACGACATGCAGGCCTTCATCGGTCTGTGCTTCAGTATGGGTATACTGAAGTTGCCTCGTCGACGTCTCTACTGGCGGACGACGAAGTGGATGTTGACGACGAATTTCCCCTCCGTGATGTCACGCAACAAGTTTGATCTGATGTGGCGTTATTTACACCTACAGGACAACACCGTGCCTGCTCCCGCTGGAGAGAAGGTCTGGAAGTTGAGGTGGTTCCTGGACCACTTGACTACTCGCTTCCAGGAAACGTACACTCCCTACGGATATGCCACCATCGACGAGTCGATGATCAAGTTCAAGGGACGACTCAGCTTTTGACAGTACTTGCCCTCCAAGCCGATCAAGTGGGGGATCAAGATGTGGGCACTCTGTGAGTCGGACACCGGTTATGCATACAACATGCAGGTGTATACAGGGAAGGTTGAGGGTCACCAGGAGAAGGGCTTGGCCCATCGTGTGTGTATGGACCTGCTGGCTCCTGTGCTTGGTACCAACTTACGTGTGTACATGGACAACTTGTACACGTCAGTTGCTCTGCTGTCAGATCTGCGAGTACGTGGTATCCTGGCATGTGGCACAGTGCGGGCGAATCGGAAGGGGCTACCTGCAGCGCTTCTTCCGAAGAACGTAAAACTTCAACGAGGGGAGTTCAGACGAGCTCAGAAAGATGAGCTGTCATACGCCATTTGGATGGACACGAAGCCGGTGGTCACGCTCTCCAACTTTCATGACCCAGCTCAACAAGGCACAGTGCTACGACGCAGGGAGCAGGCTCGCACACAGGTGCCAGTTCCCAAGATGTTGGAGGACTACCAACAGCACATGCGAGGGGTTGACTTGATGGACCAAGCCATCAGCTACTATATGCTGAGTCACCGGTCGAAGAAGTGGTGGCGCCGAGTGTTTTTCTATGGAATGATGGTCTCGGCGCATAACGCGTATGTTGTTGCGAAGGACCAGGGCCATGCGTACCACCGACAACAGTGGCCGACCTTCCTCGACTACCTCGAGGACCTGGCCAGCGACCTTGTTGGAGACACGAGGGCAGGCAGAGCCCCACAGCTGCCGAGGCTTCCAGCGCGCCCACTGCGAACGCATACACTTGAGCGAATGTTCGCTAAGCGACGTGTATGCAGGGAGTGCTCTCTGTCTTCGACCGCTGGTGAGCGAGCCCAGGCCACTAACTATGGGTGCAGGGAGTGCTCTGTGCCTCTCCACCAGAAGTGCCTGAGCGCACACGTCAACAGAGCCAACGTTGGCTGACGGTGTGCATGTCATTCGTTGAATCATGCAGTAGTTCTATAGTTTTCACATTTTGTAATAAAATTTACTGTTTACACACACTATACAGGTTTCTGGAACTCATTTTGTCAGTAGCAGAGAGAGTAGTGACTGTAGGAAAAAATATAATAATAGGATAATATCCGCTGTTGTCAACTGAGCTCTTGCAAAGTAATTTTTCTGGACTGACCTACCTTATGAATATTGGTCATAACATGCCTTCTAGTTGTCACACAGGCATAATTCTTTTACCAAAATGTAGCTATTGAATTGTTCTACAACTTTTGAAATTGGACTAGCCTTGTATTCACGTAAGAAACAGTCGAACATTTGTGCCGAAGTTCAGGTATTCATTTTATCAAAAAAAGAAAAAAATATTCTTCTAATTTCAACTTGTTATAGCAATATTTGAGTGAACAGTTTTGCATTTATAATGCACATCACTGGAATGCTGCACTTCTTAGCTTTAATTTGGTATAGAACACTTGTATATATATAATGTAGTTGATGAGAAAATCAAATTTGAAATATACCATGTAGATTTTTTTTTAATATCCGTTTTTAATCCCAATTGTTCTGGTAACATGGGCATGATTACTGGGTGGGCGTCTGGTCTAAAAAGGGTTAAGACACTTGCATTTGCATCATTCCAAACCCTTGCATTTGCATTTAAATGCAATCATGTCTCGGTGCATTTGCGTAATTTAAAACATTTGCATTTAAATGCGCCGACTCACATTTGAACCCAACCCTGCTTCAAATTATTTATGTAATTGTGACTAGGTAATCACAACATGGAGCCTTGATTACTCATTAATCGAGTTGTATGTTCACAAATTAACCTGGCGCCCAGTGCCAGTGAGTGGCAGGCAGTGAGAATCTCTGCCCTGGTCCTGGCAGTGTCTCAAGTCTCAAGTAGTTATACTCCAAACAGCCCAATCTTGAGCTAACGCAGGAGTTTGGACCAACGGCTTTTAGTGTCTCTTCCGAAAGACACAGGCAAAGTGGGGTGAACGAAATTGCCCAAGCTTCGAAACGGCGGAGGTGGAATCGAACCACCGTCCTCTCGACCGACAGGCGGGTGCTCTTAGGCAAAGTCAATCGCCCTACAATTTTTTTTCTATCTGGCTTTTACTGTAGTAGAGGCGAAGATCTTGTTCATCAAAAGCGTAAGTATTTTCATGAAACGTGAAACCTTACAAAAACGCCTTAAACAGAGCAATAAACACGTCTTTCGTGTCTGTATGCATTCTTATATGTATATCACTAAAGTTACCTGACAATAACCATGTAAAAGTGTGAAATTATTACCTTTTTGTCAGAACGCATGTGCTTGTCAAGGTTTGTATATAACCGGATGTTGTTGTGAGCGAGAAAAGCATGCGGGATTTCCATAGATCTATATAAGGTCACGCTAAGAATTGCCGTCTGCTGGCCATAGAGTTACATCATTAATAATGCCCCTATAAACTTACTAACGGGTGTTTTATTTATTTCTGTGCTGCTGGCCCATTCTGGCCTCATTCTACACGAAATCGCGTTTGATCATGTGACCCAAAGGCAACATCACGTGCACAGTATGGCGGCTAATTGTGAAATGTTTTCTATGTCACCGATAAAAGTACTCATAAGTAATTATTTGGAGCACATTTCTTCAGTTTCTTGACGCCCAATCGTCGGTTGTATGTCACGGAATACACATGTGAAACGGTTAGTGCGTATCGGTTTTAAAACTTAAGTTATTAGTTCCGTAGCCAAATGGCTACGGAACTGCCAAAACCATGCTTTAGCAAATGCCGTACGGAACTTTCGCCCCAGAGACGAAGAGCGGGGCGAATTTTTTTGCCTAGGTGCTCTAACCATTAGACCACCGCTCCCCGAGTCTTGACTTGTCTTTTAATAACTTTAACAGTGAAAACAACGGTGACAAGTAATTACCTCTTCGAAATATTCGCCACTACATCATAAACCTGGAAATCAAACACCAATCTGATAACCTTTTCGACATTTGTAAACTTGCAGAAAATCGCCAAATGCATATATTATCGCTCAGGCATGTCCACGTGCATACCTTCTTTTCTATTTTGGTGCGCGTCTTCGTCGATACCCGCTTGCTCTTCTTCTCTGAAAACGTACAACAGCATGATAAACAAATATATAAACACTCTAAGTGATGTAGTGTGCAATTACACAAAACTGAAAATATAAATATACTTACTGAAGAATTGATTCACCATTTTTATTGAATTCGCTCACCAGATGGCGCAAGCAGAAAAGGTAAGCTACGGTTGTGCACGTCTATAAAATATAATTACAAATTTAACAATAGTATTAAACATTTCTGGTTCTAAAGTTAAATTTAAGTCGAAACGAAAGTCATGGTTTGGGGAATAAAGGACATACTAAAAACTAAACACGTGTCACTAAAATCAAGAATATCACGTGAGTGGTTTGCTCGGAATGTGTTCTGAAAGTGGGAGATTCCAGTCATTTCTGCAGTTAACTGAGGGCGGACAAGTTAACCAGCGCGACCGAAAAGTGCATGCGTAGTTTTGTGAAATCTGGTAACCTAGACTACCTTGTGACGTATTAAGAGCTGCCGGTGTACACATGACCAACGCAAAGTCTCACCCAAATGGGTTGCTATGTCATAAAGAGGACTATAGTTTAGTAAACAATATAAAGACTATAGAATTTTTTCATTTATTTTAGGGTTATTTCACAGTATGGCGCGGCCCGTGAAGTTAAGATGCTGTGTGTTCGACAAGGTTTTCCTAGTAAACAATTGTCGGGCTATTCTTAAGTGTAGTTGCAAATGGTTATGTTTTAGCAACTCTTATATGTGCATATGCCCAAAACCATGACTTTTGTTCCCCTTTAATATAAGCCAAGCTATATACAAAATTAATATTCCGACAGAATGGACACATTGTTGCTCTCTTTGTTCCTTGTATCCGGGGTGAGGCCGGCATCAATACTGATCATCGTTGTGTTTCCCTTCATCTTCTGTCACTGATCCCGTTTCACTGCCGTCTCCACCCGTCTTCCCTCTCCCTACTGCTCCCTCGTTCTCCACTTCCCTCCAAGTCTCTCTTCACACAGTCCTCTCATTTCGGTCAGTCTCGATCTTTTCGTCAACCGTTCCCCCTTTATTCTTTCCACGTGTTTAGTTCACTTTAACCAGCTCCTCACCAGCTTCCTCCTGAAACTCTCTTTCACACCAACCTCCTCCCTCAGCTCCTCGGTTATTCACTACTCTTTTCACTCCAGTAATTCTTCTCACACAGTTATTTTTGTTACGCATGAGCTTTCGTCCCAGCTTGTGTTCTTCTGCGAATCTCCGTCTCTGTGCCGCCGTCTCTGCAAATCACTCCAAGCGAGTATGCAAAGCTGTCCCAATATTTCAGTTTAAATTCCCTTCCAGTTTTATATCTAGATACTTGTTCTGCTGCCCGACGAAAACCACCTCCGTGTTCTCCAGACTTATTCAGTCCATGTTTGTTAAATATTTCCTTCGATCGACTCCACCATGCAACCGTTCTTGAAGGTCTGCCTCACTGACCGCTACTACCGCCAGCTGTGTATGTCGCCTGCGCATAGCAACTGGCGAACTTGCGGAGAATATCCACCGTACATGTTTCCCTGCTGATTACCTCAACTACAGCGGCAGACAACAGTAGGCTTAATGCAATCCCATGTCTCACCCTGAATTCCCCCCATATTTCCGGTCCACACACTACTCTTTTTTGTCTTCATACGTTCATTGCACCACCCTCACCTCCACCTCTCGGACTACCATACACCACATCGTGGTGTACGTCTTCTCAAGATTTAACAAGATTGCCATTCCAAACAAAAAGTTCCAGATGGCAAGTGGACAAGGAAGCCATTGGCTTATCGAGAGTCCAATAATTTTCTCATCTATGTGTAGCCCACCCTTATCATATATCTGTCAATTCTATTTTTAAACATATTCACACTACTAGCATTAACACAAACATTTGGCAATTTGTTCCATTCATTTATCACCCTCTGTGAGAAAGAGTACTTTCTCATGTCCAACCTACACTGCTCCTTAACTAACGCTGCTTTGTGTCCACTGGTTCTACTGCCTTCTTTAAGTTTGAAGAACATATTCCTATCAACATCCTCATAACCGTTCACTATTTTAAATACTTCTATTTGGTCTCCTCTTAGTCTCCTGGTCTCTAGTGTTGTCAAACCATAGTGTAATTCTCGAAGTACATGAATCCCGGAGCCTTATTCTCCTCTTCCACCTCTTCCACCAGTTACCTCAGAGTTAACAGACCGTCAGCCGTACATCTTCCCTTTCTGAAACCTTGTTGTTTTGCTCTTATGTCACACTCTAGTTCGATAATTCTATATAACACCTTCAGAACACGACTCAGCAACGTGATATCTCGGTGTGTTGTTCTTGTTAGCGTGGGAAAATATCATGTTTTTTCTAGGCGATTAGCAAACGGTTTTAATCTGTACGAACTAAGACGTCGTGTATTTAAACAAATTACATTTCCAATGTGTATTTCCCAACAGTAGGACCTACACAATCCCCGCGAGGCAGCAGTAGTGTTATCACTACTCCTGGCATATATCCTACACAATGTACGGAAGTGCGACAAATCATTTGTACTTTGTCCCACTTTATATCTCGATGGACGTGTTTCTTGGAATCAGACGGCTGAGACGCTCCCTCACCCAAACTTCAAAGAGCGTTTCCAGGAAATGCCTATCATTACAAGTCCAACCAGCGACGGCGGTTCAACAGCCAATTAAAGTTAAGTTCCTGTATGGCGGTCTCATAAATTTCGGCGAGCTGTTAACACAGCAACTGATAAATCAGAATTTCAACAGGTCGATCTGCCGGGGGGGGGTACTAATGTAGAAGCCCCTGGTGGCGAGGATGACCTACGCATGTACTAAAAATTAATATGAAGTGGATAAATTAGTGGCGCCACGTGGTGGGCGACTGTAAAACCAGCAACACTGGTAAGCGGGGAACAAAATTAATGCCCGCTGCAGATAAGCTCTACAAGATGGCGTTTGTTTGAGAGGTTCGTTTGGTAGCATAATAAATTTTTATTAAATTTTCTACGTTTTCGCAAAATCATTTAACTGTATTGTAGCCATGGCATTAGTTTGAAACAGTTGTTTCATCCGATTTATATATGCCCCATAATATTGCCACTTAGGTACCATGTATATGGTGCAGATGTTCTTTTTGCGGGAACTGCTTTGTTTTGAAATGCCGGGACTTTGCCCCTCGGCTCGGTGGTTTTGTTCACGATCGAACGCTAGAGTGATGTGAATAGGTAATTAGCAGCTACCGGTACTTTTCTAGAATCCGAGACTGCAGTTTCGCCGTTATTAACATGCAGTATGTATAGTAAACAAGGGCAAGGATGCATAATGCATTCACAATAATGGACATTGAATAATTGATTGAACTACGGAGAGCTAGAAAATTGCCAACGTACCCAGTCAGTAAAGAAAAGCCGGGTTTTTCGATCGCTTCAAACTTCAGTGGCATACCAGTTCAACTAGCCAAACTTTCTTGGTCGCGTTGACAGAACAATTTGAATTTCGCTGCCAAAGTGGTATTGCTGCCAATGTGATCTGAATCCGGTTGAGTGTACGCATTTTTTAAAAACCTGTGAACTTAAGTTTAAATTGCCACTCACTGACATATACATTGAATCAATCCAACAGACTGATTTTCCTTTGTTTAGACAGATACTAGCTATACAAGACAATGACTTATGGACGATGCCAATTAAAGAAGTAGTTAGAAGTAAAAGAGGATCAGGTTTCACTTTAAAGACTAGGATATATTATTAAAAAATACTTTTTGAGGCTATTTCAGAAACTTATAAACACATGCAATAATATTCCATGTCTATAATCATTCTTATCACTAAAGTTACTTAACAATAACCATGTACAAATATAAAATTATAATCATTTTGTGATGAAAAAACTACAACATGTAACATCACTTGTACAGTATGGCGGTTAGTTTTCAACAATATTTGTTATAACCCGACAATAAGCTTGCAATAAATTATTTGGAGCACATTTCTATCACTTCTTGATGACATTATGCAGATAGTATTTGATATAAAAAGTGTAACAAAGATAGTATATATCAGTGTTAAGATCTTTTGTTAATTGCTGTGATGCACATTTGCACTGCAGCTTTTGAAGTTGATTTCGGGCCCGCAGGAGCGTTCCAGTATGCCTAGATTATGCCTAGATGCTACCCACCACACTTGTGCTGTTAGACTGCGCTTCTGATAGGTAGATATTGCCACTTTGCTTGTCAAGGCTACTCGTATAGAGAGTACCTGGTAAAGATTTGGTATATATATATATACATGAGCTCCAATTTCATAACAAATTCCTTTGTTCTCATGCAGCCAAAAAACTGGGCAGTATATCCACGAATGATGCCGATCAAGAAACGGAAGGGGAGCCTGGGTGCGGACGACAGGAAGGAAGAGGCAGAGGAACCCATCCAGCAGCCTCCCTCAGCCAAGAGGAGGAAGAAATCAGTCATACAGTATGACCCTGTAAGTAGCTTTTTGGGCCAGTTCATTAACTTAATTTATAATAATAATAAATGTTAATTTCAGACAAAACATGTACTCTTGAGTGCCAAATAAGCGTCCCTATACGTGTATTTATTTGATGAAAAATGCCACTCTATATGCACCTTATTTGGCACTATACTATTATTAAATTTAGACATTTGTACCAGCCTATATTTTCTGATAAACGAGACAAATTATGCAGGGTATAACTTTTACCGCTCGCGCTAAAATCACCTGCTCCCAGCTAGAGCCTGCATGTGACTCCCTCTGACGGCTAAGTTTTTATCCTTTCGAGTAGTGAATTTAGCGGGATCCCGTGCTTTTGAGCATCCTAGATTTTAATTTTTTATTCTGAAGCGTTAGACCGTTAGATCTCCATGATTAGATGAATCGGTCAGAATCCTTAGCTCGACATGGTATATTATTAGTTAAAACGCCATTATCGCCTAGTAAACCAACAGTAAATGTCCGCCGTGTGCAGCGCCTCAAACCGGGTGTAACCGGCTGGTGACAGTTTCCCCTGAAACGGGCTTGCATATTCAATTCAATGAAACTTTAATGGCCATTTAAAAACGAAAATTCCCCGTTTTTTCGCAGATATGAAACGCGGTTACTATATCTGCGGTGACGCGACGCGAATATGCACAAAGTTTATGCATATTCGGAGGAAAAAAACCCCGAAATACACAGTAATCCGCATAGTTTACTAAGGACGCCTTCACGTCAAGTCAAGCAATTTGGCTTCGGTGCTAAAAAAGACAAATATACTAGTGACTTTTTCGCACTATACTTTTATTTGTTTTGAACAATATGCCCCCCTATACTGTTATTCAGCACTAGTGACTTTTTCGCACTATACTATTATTTGTTTTGAAAAATATGCCCCTCTATATTGTTATTCGGCACTATACTATTATTAAATTTGACCAGTTTACCACCCTATACTTTTATTTGGCCTATACATTTATTTGGCACTCAAGAGTATGTATGCTTTTATATATAATATATATATGTGTGACCCGCTCCACCAAAATCAGGAATAAGTCGGAAAATTACATTTTGAGATAAATGTACCACGTGAAAGACAATTGTATGGGCTTTTCAATGGTGCTAATAACAACTACCAAGCTGAGTTATCATTTGATGAAGAGAAGGTGCCCCGGGTCATTTGATGAATCTGAGAAAAACAGCTTGAAGTTTACTTGAAGTATATTCACACATTTCAATAACAAGGGCACATCGTAAGTTTAAATTATGCACTGTTGTAATACACATCAACACGGATATACTGGTGGAATTCCATTTCAATAGCTGTGAAAGTTCGCAAGATATGGCATTCTCGAAGCTGTCAACTGTTGCTCGATCATGGTCTTCTTCATAAGTTTTTCCCTCAGAAATGATGTTCATTTCACTGTTGCTATTTAATCCGTCTGACTCGACTAAGTTCCTCAGTCAACGGCAACTAAATAATTTATTAATAAACATAGATTTGATATAATAACAGTCTACGTGCATCAAACCAAAACAAATATGACCTTGCATGGGGGTAAAGGTCGTATTCCAATGTTCAAAGCATGCACGTTTCTAGCTGAGCCGTAATAATGAGGGCGTTATCACATTTCACGATTATTACGCCCTCATTATTATTCAATGAATAATGTGGTTTGTTTACGTTTGGTCTCCGTTTTAAACCTCTCCGACTGGTTATATAGTAACATGTGACTGACTTTGCTCTAGTAAATGCATCCCATAATAGATCAGCTTTCCAATGATACCAATATGGGAGGGGGGTAGATGCGATGTGTAGTGTATATGAATCATACGATGCATCTGAATTGAGCGAAGTTTCCTTTGTGGTTGTTCATTAAGATATTCATAGCTTTATGAAACATTGCATTGTTATCAATCGTTTTATGTCCTTGTAATAGGATGACAGCAATCTAGGATAGTGAGCTAATTAAAAACATCAATACCTGAAAATCTGCCATCGCAGCCAAACTCACCCCTTAGCAAACATCGAAGTGGAATAGCCAGGCTCAGCGTTTCCGACTTATTCCTGATTTTGGTGGAACAGGTTATAAGATACATTAGTAGTTAGGCTGGCAGACAAAACAGAAAATTCAAAGTTGCATTTCTGCCAACAATTTCAACTTTAAAAAAAACTGGAACAAAACAGATGGATGGTACAATGTGATGGTTTACTGCATTCAGAAACAAACACTAACCATAGACATAATTCATGCCAATGCTAGAAACAGCTCAAGGATATGTAAGATATGGAGTAGTAGGTAAGTATAGTTTCTAATATAGGCTTACTTTCGTCACTGTCCTGTTATTATTTGGCAGCTGAATTTCTTGCATTTAATGAGTTACAGAGCTCTTGGGGTATGAACCCTAAAGTTACAGAGCTCTTGGGGTATGAACCCTAACTGATATCAGATGGACGACTTTGCTATTCAGATCAGTTGTGACAAATTGTTACATATCAGAACCTTGGTACTGTGAGCAGTGTGTTAATAATATCATGTACCAGCATGTAATCTGTGAGTTAGATTACATGTGATTTAGATTACATTGCTATATCTTGCAATTTGTGCAGGTGGAAGTTTGCCAAGAGCTTTACGACACAATACGCAACTTCAAGAACAAGGAGGGGCACGTTCTGTGTGAGGCTTTCATCCGAGTCCCTAAGAGAAGGTGAGGAATTCACCTACATCCAGGGGCACTACACCCAGGCGCACTACACCCATGGGGCACTACACCCAGGGGCAATACATCCTGGGACACTACATCCAGGGGCACTACACCCATGGGCACTACATCCAGGACACTAAACCCAGGGGCACTACATCCAGGACACTAAACCCAGGGGCACTACACCCAGGGACACTACATCCAGGGGCACTACATCCAGGGGCACTACACCCAGGGGCACTACATCCAGGGACATTACACCAAGAGGCACTACACCCAGGGACACTACATCCAGGGGCGCTACATCCAGGGAAACTACATCCGGGGGCACTGCATCTAGGGACACTACATCCAGTGGGTTGCTATCTAAACCTGCATCTACATTCTACTGTCTACTTTGTCATCCACCCACCCATTCTGTATTTTTGTGCCTCTGAACAAAACTTTTACTCTAGATATGCAGTACTTTATATATAGAAGTCATTGTTTGGTTGTGTCAGAACGGAACCAGAGTATTACAATGCAGTGACAAGTCCTATAGATCTACTGAAGATCCAGCACAAACTCAAGTCTGACGAATACAGCAGTGTCGACCAGATCACAGCCGATGTGGATCTGATGGTAAACAATGCCAAGGCCTACTATAAGGTAAGATGATCCCACTCACTGACTGCCTTCTGTAAGGTAAGACAATCCCACTGACCGACTGCCTACTGTAAGGTAAGATTATCCCACTGACCGACTGCTTACTGTAAATTAAGACGATCCCACTGACCAACTGCCTAATGTAAGGTAAGATGATCCCACTGACTGACTGCCTACTGGCTACTGTAAGGTAAGACGACCCCACTGAACGACTGCCTACTGTAAGGTAAGACGATCACACTGACTGACTTTTAAAGTTCCCACCTCCATTAAATTTTTCCCACTTGTCTCATTAATAAACAATGGAACCCATCTAGTATCCATTAGCTTTTTGTACAAATTTGTTATTTAGTTTTTATAAAATCATCAGATTTTTTTTATTTGGTGGGGAAAAAATGCCAAAAATGTTCCAGCTCTCTGTATTAGCAAGGATGAAGTTTTGTTATTCCAGAATGAAGAGAACTCCCAAATTAGTTCAGTGGAATACAAATGTATAGTGAATTTCTCTGTGACAGCTTTTTGTCTTCAAACTATGTCTTAAAGGTACACTGTCTCATAATTTTTATCATAAAATCGTGTTATATGGTATAAATTATACCCGTTTTGACATCTTGACTACTCTCATGTTTGAAAGAACCACAATTTATTTATATACCGTTGAGCCTCGCTATAACGCGGTGGTCAGGGTCCACGATTTCGAACCGCGCTGTATGCCAGGTGTGTTAGGTATTCCCATATCTTCCACCAGGGAGCTATTAAACAACAGCTATCACTGCACCAAGTCCAAGAACGCTGTCGAAGCCACTGTGTGCTTGCAGCACTGTCTTATATGCCAATACGCGTTATATAGAGCTTATTAAACGAGTCAACTTGCATCAACGTGTATTATTTTTCATTGTCACACCCTGTTGAATTTTGAACTGAATAAAATACACGATGATGATGTACTTGATCAATAGACCTACGAATCAAAAATAATAACCTGGATTTGAACAGGCAAAAACGTATATATGATTTGACACATGTAGACAGCAGGACTAGTAAAGACAAAAGTTTACTAGTCCGCCAAAAGGTTTACTAGTCCTGTTATCAAAACATAACACAAATTTAAATCGCAACAATTTTATTTAAAACACTCGCTTGTACTATGTGCGGGTAGGGAGTCTGGTCGAAAGTTGTCCGTGCCTGTCAAGAATGCATTCTTGCCACGAGCACCAGTCACGTTGTGTGTTCTGCACACTGTGCACTGAACATCAAACCCTTGTCCTCGTCATAGGACAGCCACGTGTGGTCGCGCTCCCAAACCTTCAAGTAGCCACGCTGCCGTTTCTGCTGGTCGTACAGTCGTTCACGCTTTTCCAGCTTGCGCTTTACTGCTGGTTTCGCAACCCCAGTTAAGTAACAATGCATCGTGCGTAAACGTAGAAGTAGTAGTAATGTAGATGTAAACCGTATTCGAAAACCGTGCATTTGAAAATGGCTGCCAATTGCAGTCATTAGCCGTACTCCTCTACCAGATATGCTAAACCAAACAAAACTGTCGTTTCAGAATTCTGTGTTACACAACAACTAATAAAAAACGCTGTTGCACTGTCAACTTACATTAGGCGAAGAATTAGTTTGTCAATTGTATGGTTGGTGGTGCCACGCAACACGCTGATTTTTAGTAGACAGCCGGACTAGTTGGTAGGCAGGTCTACTAGTCCACCGTAATCTTTACTAGTTAGCGGACTAGTGGGTAGTTCTACCCCTGTAGTATGTAAGCTGATTAAACATACAAAACGACAATAGGTAGAATTAATAATTGTTTCACTTGGTCTTTCAACCGATCTCGATCGAAGCATAATTTACGATGCACCACTTGACTTCGATTCCTCGTTTCTTATGCGGATGATGAATTCGTATTTTCGTGCACCTGGGTTAGGCATTTGGCATGTTAGTTTCACATCGCGAAAATAATTAGATTTACAATGCAATGGAAGCATGCCGTTTCACCCCAGTGTTATATTGGTATTGCATTTAACACTGTTTATCTGATTCTTGATTGCAATTTACAAACCGCCGAAGCGAAGCCACCAATAGCGATTGATGTCAGCGGCAGTGCAAAACAAACGACACATTGACACTCGTTCATTGACATTGTTCACCTAATGTTTCTTGAGAATTGTCAAAGCAATTCCCAGTGGGTTTAAGCAGGCCCATTTGGCATTTCCTCTGGCAGCAGAAAATCGGGGTCCATGACCGACCACCTTATATACGAATCCGCGTAATAACGGGGCGAGCAATAACGAGGCGCAACTGTAATTTGACTGTTATGATGGTATCCAATAATTCGAATGTATTGCCCTGAATAAACACTGAATATTGTGTTTACGTGGCATGCTGAACGGCAACGTCGATATTTATACACAGATAACAGTCAAGTTATATTTAAAAAAATTTTTCGTTAAAACGCATTTTGGTTCTCGACATGTTAGAGTACTTAGAAATAGTTTTTATAGTTTATACTAGTATATGTAACATGATTTTACTATAAACACTGTAAGAGTCTGTACAACTGCCCTGTTAGCCATATAAACTGCCTTGGCAAAATGCTGTGAGAATATGACTTTGACACATTTCATTGGATTTCAGGAATCTTCACAGGAATACATTGATGCATGCGAACTGATGGAGCTCTTCAGTCGGACAAAGAACATGCTGATTGGTGAAGTCTCTAATGAGCGAACGGAAAAAGAGAACTTGGACAAGAGTACGGAACCAGGCCGCAGCATTGACACAAGTGAAAAGATGGAGCCGGAAGAGGTAAGTGGAATGGTGCACCTAGTGTAGCGTGTTTGTTGTGCATGCAGTTGGTGTAGGGTTGAGATGTTTTGCGGTGGCTAATAATCCTTTGCACAATGCTGGAGTTTTGTGATTATGTAGTCAAAGTTTTGCATATTATACACATAAGATGTACAAGTATAAAAATTATTTTATTAATTTTTTTTTTATTTTTACGTAAATTTGCTTTTTATTAAAATAACACTAACATGAAATTTTTTAGTAGTATTACTGAACAAAAAGAATTGTCTGCCCGTTGAGGAAATATTTAATACTAAATTTTTGTTTGCGTCGAATTGTCTTATTCATATTGAATACTTTGCATAGTACGAATTCAGCCTGTCGAAGTAGTTGCGGTGATGTACCACTTTCTTGCATGATATTCTAGAAACATCTGTGTTGTGTATCATTTGTGGGAGGTGAAGAGGTGGTTGGGTTGTTGTTACAACTAAAGGCCAGTTTTCACGAGTGATTCATTGTCCAGTAGGTTGACCCATATGCAAGAATCAGTCTTGTGACCACCTCCGTGAGATGTGAGTAGTGATGCAGCCCGATGCTAATTTGTTGCTGGAATTGCGGCTGGGTCCATTTTGATAGACAGTTGGTCGCAATTTTGATGCACCCATTGTGACCTTCCATCAAAGCTCAAATTGGGATTGGCACAAGTTAATATCTATGTCATAGTGTCTAGACACGTCGCTCGTCCAAACGCACAGCTGCACATTGTCATTCGTCATAGTGTCACCCAACCAATCGTGGCACAAAATGCTCGTGTAAACCGACCATAACACTGTGTGCCCTGCTTTCCTGTCCCATCTTCCCCCGCTTCTATTACATATTCCGCCCCACCATAGCTGCCCTACTTTCCCTGCATGCCGCTCTTTGCCTCTTGTAGATGGTCCCCTATGCTATGAATTTAAGAGTGAAGCCCTACAAAGACTTCCGGGCCCTGCTTTCTCCCCACGCCGCATTCAAGTGGCACCAGGTAATACCTTCGTTGCGTTTTCACCTCCGCCAGATGCTTGGCCGAACTTGATTAGCATTCTGGTTAGACATGTCAAAGGACACAACTAAATGGATGGCTTGTACCGAATCTGGATAAATGTTAAAGCGAAACGAAAGTCAAGATTTTGGGGCTGTGCACCTAAAAGAGATAATAAAAAATTAACCATAATTTTATCTAACAGCATGGCACGGCCCATGAAATTAAGATGCGGTGTGTTCAACAAGGTTTTCTTAGTAACCACTGGCGTGACAAATGGTTATTGTTTTAGTAACTCTTAAAGGTGCATGGGCCCAAAACCATGACTTGTTTCCCTACTGTGTAAAGTATTCAATACGAAATGATATCGTTGCCACATACTATGTCAGTGGAAAAGCTCAAAGCCATTCTGTTTCATGCGAAATGCAAACCATCTTAGCAATAAACAGTTTGCACTGGACGATCAAGATGCAATCTAGTCATATATGATTGCATCAGTTTGTCATACACATGATGATATCGCCTGATGTAGACCCAGCTTAAGATTCTGTGATCAAGGATGATGGTATTTAAAAAATAAATAAAACGATAAGTGCAGATTTTTGGTGCAAACCAGAAATTGTTTACTTAGAATGTCAGCATGTTCATATATGTGCGCATTTGTCATAGCAGGCATCATATTGGCCTTTCCATTTTTTTTATCTATTTAAACACATCCAAAGTTTGGGAATATATTAGGAATCATGCAACTTGGGATGCCAATCAAGTTGAGCCCTTTGTTGTTTCACATGGGTTGTTGTTTCACATTTCTTGTTGATTCACATTTCTTGATGTTTCACTTTTTTTTTTTTCTTTGCATTTCTTGTTGTTGTTTCACATTTCAGCTCCTGCTGTTGTTGTTTTTGTCACACTGTCAATGTTTATGTAAATGTACACTCTATACTGTGCACCTGTATCAAACACCTCACCTCACCTCACCTATCCTCTTCGGGCCCAGTGGCCCATAAGGCCGAAGTGAATCTCCTCCATCTTGTTCTGTCAGCTCAGTTCTGTATCAAACACACATCATGTGGAAGTAAAAAACACATTGATTTCTAGTGTACAATGTAACTAAATTAAACTAAATATTTTATGTTAAGTTTGTGGTTTTGAATTTTATGAATAGGATGACACGAGCAGTCGAGATGAACGGGCAAGTTCAGTCGCTGACGATGAAAATGTCATCTATGAGCAGCTTTTAAGTGCGGTGGTCACCGGGAAGGAGGGAGGTTGGATAGTCAGCGAACAATTCAAGATTTTGCCCCCAAAATCGGTAAGTATAATCTTCCAATGAAAATGTTTTTCTTTCTGACACCCTAGTTTCTGTTTTCAGCTAGAGCGTCACAAGGAAATGAAAATATGACTCATTTTATTTTAAAGCTACCTCTGCAGTTTTGTTTTCACTTGTCTCATTTCAGACTAATAAAAGGGCAGAAGGGCTGTGTGTAAGTCAGCTCTATATACCGTGACATGTGTAAGTCAGCTCTATATACCGTAACATGTGTAAGTCAGCTCTATATACCGTAACATGTGTAAGTCAGCTATATATACCGTAACATGTGTAAGTCAGCTCTATATACCGTGACATGTGTAAGTCAGCTCTATATACCGTAACATGTGTAAGTTAGCTCTATATACCGTAACATGTGTAAGTCAGCTCTATATACCGTAACATGTGTAAGTCAGCTCTATATACCGTGACATGTGTAAGTCAGCTCTATATACCGTAACATGTGTAAGTTAGCTCTATATACCGTAACATGTGTAAGTCAGCTCTATATACCGTGACATGTGTAAGTCAGCTCTATATACCGTAACATGTGTAAGTTAGCTCTATATACCGTAACATGTGTAAGTCAGCTCTATATACCGTAACATGTGTAAGTCAGCTCTATATACCGTAACATGTGTAAGCCAGCTCTATATACCGTAACATGTGTAAGTCAGCTCTATATACCGTAACATGTGTAAGCCAGCTCTATATACCGTGACATGTGTAAGTTAGCTCTATATACCGTAACATGTGTAAGTCAGCTCTATATACCGTAACATGTGTAAGTTAGCTCTATATACCGTAACATGTGTAAGTCAGCTCTATATACCGTAACGTGTGTAAGTCAGCTCTATATACCATAACATGTGTAAGTCAGCTCTATATACCGTAACATGTGTAAGTCAGCTCTATATACCGTAACATGCGTAAGTCAGCTCTATATACCGTAACATGTGTAAGTCAGCTCTATATACCGTAACATGTGTAAGTCAGCTCTATATACCGTAACATGTGTAAGTCAGCTCTATATACCGTGACATGTGTAAGTCAGCTCTATATACCGTGACATGTATAAGTCAGCTCTATATACCGTGACATGTGTAAGTCAGCTCTATATACCGTAACGTGTGTAAGTTAGCTCTATATACCGTAACATGTGTAAGTCAACTCTATATACCGTAACATGTGTAAGTCAGCTCTATACACCGTAACATGTGTAAGTTAGCTCTATATACCGTAACATGTGTAAGTTAGCTCTATATACCGTAACATGTGTAAGTCAGCTCTATATACCGTAACATGTGTAAGTCAGCTCTATATACCGTAACATGTGTAAGTTAGCTCTATATACCGTAACATGTGTAAGCCAGCTCTATATACCGTGACATGTGTAAGTCAGCTCTATATACCGTAACATGTGTAAGTCAGCTCTATATACCGTAACATGTGTAAGTCAGCTCTATATACCGTAACATGTGTAAGTCAGCTCTATATACCGTAACATGTGTAAGTCAGCTCTATATACCATAACATGTGTAAGTTAGCTCTATATACCGTAACATGTGTAAGTCAGCTCTATATACCGTGACATGTGTAAGCCAGCTCTATATACCGTGACATGTGTAAACCAGCTCTATATACCGTAACATCGTAACATTTACAAGTTACACAATCTAACAATCAATGTAAATTCTTTCTATGATTTTAACAGCACTAGTACACACTCTTCTATTAAGCCAACTGCAACTATTACTTAGGCTATTTTAACAACAAAAGTACACACTCTTCTATTAAGCCGACTGCAACTATTACTTAGGCTATTTTAACAATACAAGTAATACTCTTCTATTAAGCCGACTGCAACTATTACTTAGGCTATTTTAACAACAAAAGTACACACTTCTATTAAGCCGACTGCAACTATTACTTAGGCTATTTTAACAACAAAAGTACACACTCTTCTATTAAGCCAACTGCAACTATTACTTAGGCTATTTTAACAACAAAAGTACACACTCTTCTATTAAGCCGACTGCAACTATTACTTAGGCTATTTTAACAACAAAAGTACACACTCTTCTATTAAGCCAACTGCAACTATTACTTAGGCTATTTTAACAACAAAAGTACACACTTCTATTAAGCCAACTGCAACTATTACTTAGTCTATTTTAACAATACAAGTAATACTCTTCTATTAAGCCAACTGCAACTATTACTTAGTCTATTTTAACAATACAAGTAATACTCTTCTATTAAGCCAACTGCAACTATTACTTAGTCTATTTTAACAATAAAAGTAATACTCTTCTATTAAGCCAACTGCAACTATTACTTAGGCTATTTTAACAACAAAAGTACACACTCTTCTATTAAGCCGACTGCAACTATTACTTAGGCTATTTTAACAATACAAGTAATACTCTTCTATTAAGCCGACTGCAACTATTACTTAGGCTATTTTAACAACAAAAGTACACACTTCTATTAAGCCGACTGCAACTATTACTTAGGCTATTTTAACAACAAAAGTACACACTCTTCTATTAAGCCAACTGCAACTATTACTTAGGCTATTTTAACAACAAAAGTACACACTCTTCTATTAAGCCGACTGCAACTATTACTTAGGCTATTTTAACAACAAAAGTACACACTCTTCTATTAAGCCAACTGCAACTATTACTTAGGCTATTTTAACAACAAAAGTACACACTTCTATTAAGCCGACTGCAACTATTACTTAGTCTATTTAACAATACAAGTAATACTCTTCTATTAAGCCAACTGCAACTATTACTTAGTCTATTTTAACAATAAAAGTAATACTCTTCTATTAAGCCAACTGCAACTATTACTTAGTCTATTTTAACAATACAAGTAATACTCTTCTATTAAGCCAACTGCAACTATTACTTAGTCTATTTTAACAATACAAGTAATACTCTTCTATTAAGCCAACTGCAACTATTACTTAGTCTATTTTAACAATACAAGTAATACTCTTCTATTAAGCCGACTGCAACTATTACTTAGGCTATTTTAACAACAAAAGTACACACTCTTCTATTAAGCCGACTGCAACTATTACTTAGTCTATTTTAACAATAAAAGTAATACTCTTCTATTAAGCCAACTGCAACTATTACTTAGGCTATTTTAACAACAAAAGTACACACTCTTGTATTAAGACGACTGCAACTATTACTTACGCTTTTTTAACAACAAAAGTACACGCTCTTAGAATTGACAGATATCTTATAAGGGTGGGCTACACATAGATGAGAAAATTGTTGGACTCTCGATAAGCCAATGGCTTCCTTGTCCACTTGCCATCTGGAACTTGTTGTTCGAGATGGCAATCTTGTTAAATCTTCTATTAAGCCGACTGCAACTATTACTTAGGCTATTTTAACAACAAAAGTACACACTCTTCTATTAAGCCAACTGCAACTATTACTTAGTCTATTTTAACAATACAAGTAATACTCTTCTATTAAGCCAACTGCAACTATTACTTAGTCTATTTTAACAATAAAAGTAATACTCTTCTATTAAGCCAACTGCAACTATTACTTAGTCTATTTTAACAATAAAAGTAATACTCTTCTATTAAGCCAACTGCAACTATTACTTAGTCTATTTTAACAATAAAAGTAATACTCTTCTATTAAGCCGACTGCAACTATTACTTAGGCTATTTTAACAACAAAAGTACACACTCTTAGAATTGACAGATATCTTATAAGGGCGGGCTACACATAGATGAGAAAATTGTTGGACTCTCGATAAGCCAATGGCTTCCTTGTCCACTTGCCATCTGGAACTTGTTGTTCGAGATGGCAATCTTGTTAAATCTTGTTAAACAATCTGGGAATACAATCTTGTTAAATCTTCTATTAAGCCGACTGCAACTATTACTTAGGCTTTTTTAACAACAAAAGTACACGCTCTTAGAATTGACAGATATCTTATAAGGGTGGGCTACACATAGATGAGAAAATTGTTGGACTCTCGATAAGCCAATGGCTTCCTTGTCCACTTGCCATCTGGAACTTGTTGTTCGAGATGGCAATCTTGTTAAATCTTCTATTAAGCCGACTGCAACTATTACTTAGGCTATTTTAACAACAAAAGTACACACTCTTCTATTAAGCCAACTGCAACTATTACTTAGTCTATTTTAACAATACAAGTAATACTATTCTATTAAGCCAACTGCAACTATTACTTAGTCTATTTTAACAATAAAAGTAATACTCTTCTATTAAGCCAACTGCAACTATTACTTAGTCTATTTTAACAATACAAGTAATACTCTTCTATTAAGCAAACTGCAACTATTACTTAGTCTATTTTAACAATAAAAGTAATACTCTTGTATTAAGCCAACTGCAACTATTACTTAGGCTATTTTAACAACAAAAGTACACGCTCTTAGAATTGACAGATATCTTATAAGGGCGGGCTACACATAGATGAGAAAATTGTTGGACTCTCGATAAGCCAATGGCTTCCTTGTCCACTTGCCATCTGGAACTTGTTGTTCGAGATGGCAATCTTGTTAAATCTTGTTAAACAATCTGGGAATACAATCTTGTTAAATCTTCTATTAAGCCGACTGCAACTATTACTTAGGCTATTTTAACAACAAAAGTACACACTCTTCTATTAAGCCAACTGCAACTATTACTTAGTCTATTTTAACAATACAAGTAATACTCTTCTATTAAGCCAACTGCAACTATTACTTAGTCTATTTTAACAATAAATGTAATACTCTTCTATTAAGCCAACTGCAACTATTACTTAGTCTATTTTAACAATAAAAGTAATACTCTTCTATTAAGCCAACTGCAACTATTACTTAGTCTATTTTAACAATAAAAGTAATATTCTTCTATTAAGCCGACTGCAACTATTACTTAGTCTATTTTAACAATACAAGTAATACTCTTCTATTAAGCCAACTGCAACTATTACTTAGTCTATTTTAACAATAAAAGTAATACTCTTCTATTAAGCCAACTGCAACTATTACTTAGTCTATTTTAACAATAAAAGTAATACTCTTCTATTAAGCCTACTGCAACTATTACTTAGTCTATTTTAACAATAAAAGTAATACTCTTCTATTAAGCCAACTGCAACTATTACTTAGTCTATTTTAACAATAAAAGTAATACTCTTCCATTAAGCCGACTGCAACTATTACTTAGTCTATTTTAACAATAAAAGTAATACTCTTCTATTAAGCCAACTGCAACTATTACTTAGTCTATTTTAACAATAAAAGTAATACTCTTCTATTAAGCCAACTGCAACTATTACTTAGTCTATTTTAACAATAAAAGTAATACTCTTCTATTAAGCCAACTGCAACTATTACTTAGTCTATTTTAACAATAAAAGTAATACTCTTCTATTAAGCCGACTGCAACTATTACTTAGGCTATTTTAACAACAAAAGTACACACTCTTCTATTAAGCCAACTGCAACTATTACTTAGTCTATTTTAACAATAAAAGTAATACTCTTCTATTAAGCCAACTGCAACTATTACTTAGGCTATTTTAACAACAAAAGTACACACTCTTCTATTAAGCCAACTGCAACTATTACTTAGTCTATTTTAACAATAAAAGTAATACTCTTCTATTAAGCCAACTGCAACTATTACTTAGTCTATTTTAACAATACAAGTAATACTCTTCTATTAAGCCAACTGCAACTATTACTTAGTCTATTTTAACAATACAAGTAATACTCTTCTATTAAGCCAACTGCAACTATTACTTAGTCTATTTTAACATTAAAAGTACACACTCTTCTATTAAGCCAACTGCAACTATTACTTAGTCTATTTTAACAATAAAAGTAATACTCTTCTATTAAGCCAACTGCAACTATTACTTAGTCTATTTTAACAATAAAAGTAATACTCTTCTATTAAGCCGACTGCAACTATTACTTAGTCTATTTTAACAATAAAAGTAATACTCTTCTATTAAGCCAACTGCGTGTATTACTTAGGCTATCGACACACTACAGATTTAAACATCAGCGAACCTGATTCGTAATGTACTGAATGCATTGCAGAGGTAGCTCTAAATGCTTGTTTATTGTCTGTGTACATGTCTGGTGTTTGTGTCCATTAGAAATATCCAGATTACTACACACTCATCAAACATCCAATGGACCTGCACCGGGTCGCACAGAAGATTCAGAGTAATGCGTACACATCACTGGATGAAATGGTCAAAGATCTCAACTTGATTGTACAGAATGCCAAGACCTTCAACGAACCAGGGTCCCAAGTTTACAAGGTGTGTGTGTGTGTGTGGCATGGCGTGGCGTGGCGTGGCGTGGCGTGGCGTGGCGTGGCGTGGCGTGGCGTGGCGTGGCGTGGTGTGTGTGTGTGTGTAAAAAGCTAAAAATCTAAAATAAAACGTCTTAAATCTGATCAATCCAAAGCCGGATGCACCCTGTAACATGTATGTAGACATGGTCTTGTAGTGCTCATTTTGTTCTTAAGATAAAGCTAAAAGAGTAAAATGCTGTTAGGGCCAGAATTGTGTTTCATGTGTTTAAAGAGCTCTGTGAGTTTTTTCCGGTTGGAATTTTGCAATGTTCGGCTTTCCATTTACTGCATAGTCAATGCGTGTCCACTGTTCAGTGCCTGTAATTTTCCATTCGATTTTAGGTGGGGGGTCAGTCCTCTCCAATATTGTTTTTGGATTATAAAATTTTTTTATTTACATATCCCCGTACCTTAATGTTTTAGTGATCACTAGTAGTACACAGACGTACGCATGCGCGCACACATGCGCACACACACTGTAACATGCATTGTTCTTTGCAGGATGCCATAATCCTGAAAAAATTGATTGATGCAAAGCGCCAAGAAATTGATGACCAGTTGAAACAGATGCGACTTATCCGCAGCGAGCGAATCCGGTCACGTCGCAGCGCCACCCGGCAGCCACGAATATCATCAACCCTCGCTGCGCTGAAATATGAGGACGATGAAATGCTGAGTGGCTCGGAAGAAACAGGTGGCACCACCGGTGAACCGACGGAAGGAGAGGACGAATCGGGGGCTGAGAGCATGATGGCACCAACTAGCAATGAGGATGAGGCAATATGGAAGTTGTTCAATGCTGTTCGAACCCACAAGAGTCCTACCGGCCAACTTCTTGCTGATCCATTTGTGAAGCTGCCGAATCGCAAGTATGCACTTTATTTTAATTATTACCTGGTAAAATTAGTGCCTGGTTCAGGCACCATCACATTTCTCGGTGGAAAATCAGCAGCAAAGATTTTTTAAAGAACTTTCATACTGGTAGCAGACTTGACCATTTAAAACCTCGAAAGTAATTATTACGATAGCTACTTTTTGAAAGTGTATATCTAAATTTCTATAAAAAAATAGATTGTGTGTTAATAAGGTTGCTCATAAGAAAAAATATTTATTACATACTAGTGGAATTACTCGGTGATGACCAGGAGTATTACTGTGAACAATAAGAGTGTGTTTGGCAGCTGATGCACTGCATTGTGTAATGTTCGTTATATTTGGTAGATGCAGTAATTCACTGTCATGGGTAAAATAAAGTTAGTAAAAAGTAAAGTTAAATGTGTATATTATTAATTTGTTTTTCAGAATTTACCCTGATTATTACGAGGAGATCAAAATGCCAATTTCATTGACTAAGATTGAGAAGAAAATTCAGGTAAGTGCAAAAAACTTGATTAATTCTTTTTCATTCACAGTTTGTAAAATTATCTAAAAATTCTTGTGTTTGATTATTTGTTAAATTTGTGTGTATCTAAGTTTTTGTGTTATCTGTGTGATACAGCACATTTTGAAGTCATATTGTGCAGAAACAGGTGATCTAGTTTCTCCAATGCACTGTGGTCTGTTTACATAAAATAACATTACAAATGTTTTGCATGATGTATGTAAAAAGATTAACCTACCTAATATGACCTACAACATGCTAGCTCGTTTCTACAATTTCTTTTATAGTCTTGGTGAAATCATCATAAAAGTATTAAATCATTTTTTACTGAATCCGTTCAAAGTTTGGTGAAAAAATTGCAAAAGTGGTCCGGCTCTGTATACACCTTTGCAAGTTGCTCAATGTAATGCTCAAATTCTTTTGATTGTTTTATCATTAAAAATTACTGCACATATTACTTAAACTAGAAACTCAATATAAATGTTATTATCAACCAACCTGATTCGCAATGGGCAAAGTCAACTGAAGAGATTTTTTTGTGCACTTTCAGAATGGTCGCTACCCGAATGTGGAGGCCCTTGCTGCTGATCTGGAGGTGATGTTTGCCAATGCCAAGCGATATAACATGGACGAAAGTAAGCTGTTCAAGGTAAGTGTTACACCCTCCAGTAGCGTAGAATCACACCCAGTGTGGGGTCAGATAGACTTGACACAAACACATTTCATCATATGCCATTATCATTACTTGTATAGCTGTTTCCGCTTGTCTCATAGTAGAATCGTTATACGAAAAATCAAACCTGTCTAGTATCCCTGATGTAATGCTAGCTCGTTTGTGCAAATGTCTTATTTGGTTTTGATGAAATCAAAAACACATTGTTGACCAGTCAATATTAGGAAAAAAAGGCAAACACTGTATACTATGACATAACAGTTCATTAATACACATTTGGTTGGTCAAGATGTTTCAATATATATAGTTTATACAATATAACATGATTTTATCATAAAAAGTATCAGTCTTTATACCATTAAAATGAATGCAAATACATGGTATAAAGCTGGTTTTAGTGGGCATGGCTTAAAAATAATCTGATATTACATCTAGGATGCGGTCACCCTTCAAGGCATCATGAGGAACAAATGTGCAGAACACCTGTCGTCTGGCAAGGTAAGACTGTCACACCGCATAGATTGGTCAGAGTCATAGCTATCATCATCTAACTGATTGTCATCATCAAAATCAAACCAGTACATTGTCATGTTTGGAGATCTTTTGTTTTTCATTTAATGTATGGTAGGACACCCATTTGTTTGACCTTAGTGGTGTAGAGATGTGATTGCAATAGTTAACAATTATTCTTTAATGGGATCTTGAATTTCTAAAACCTTGAAAAAGTCTCACAATAGGAATTTTCAAATAAGAAGAAGAAATTTTATTTCACCAAGCTAGACCAAAGCTATAAATAAACAAAGGTGGAATGGACTGCATGTCGCTGATTGATATGCTTCTTTAAACAAAATTAATGATAGTTTGGTCACTGAATAAATAAATGGCCCCTACATGATTGTTAGAGTGAAAGCTTGGAGAGTTAGTTATATGAACCATGACTATTGTAACTTCTCTACAAAGCAGCAGGTCCGCCATTCGTAAGAAGACGGCTTCAAATCTACTAGGCTACCTGCTATCTAAATTTTGTACATGTCACTCTAGGGTTTGATGATAATATAATAATAATATAATTAATTATAAAAGCGACTTGCATTGGACTCAACATTCCTTTAAAAACTTCAAAAAAATTTCTTTTAAATCCTCAACAGTCCTAAAAAATTCCTTTAAATTAATTTATTTGTGTAAAGCAAATACCTTTAGATGAATTTTTAGGGTCACTGCGTGGAATGAAGACTTGTTGATGGGTAATAAATGAATTGTGCTTGTACTTTGACCAAGTTGAGCAAGGTAAACTAACTGTACAATGTGTGTGTCAAGAAATTGTGGATGAATCTTAGATCGTTTGTTTCCATCGTTCAGCCCTGTTAACGTTGGTCACGGCTGTCATTGTGAGATTGTGGTTTATTTTCCTGCATGGACTCGATGTCTAGACGGCTGTTGCACTCTTCATTTCGCTTTCTGTCCCTTGTGTTGCTTCTTCGTCACTGGCAGTTCTCTTGTGTGCCTCTAGAGTGTGCTGGTTGGCGCGCTGTCCCCGTCGGCCGGATCGAAATAGTGATTCAAGAAAGTGATTTTCATAGTTGAGTGGGAAATAAGATTTGGTCGGGAAATGTCACTCCTGAATAACTCAGTGTACAGAGACAGTGTTATGGGATGAGAGTTTACTAGCCATGTTATAGGATAGAATGTAATAATCCGTTAGTTTTAACAGACTGAAATGTTAGGTGCTAGCTCTTTCCTCTCAACTCATTTAGCCCATCCCGAATCAGGTTTGTTGATGTTCAAATCTAGTTTAAGTAATATGCACAGTTGGTTTAATAAAAGAATGCATATTTTTGTTAAAATCATCAAATGACTTTGATCGTTTTGATCTGGTAACTTGTGAAAGTATGAGTAACCTTATGTCATAGTATGTAGAGCCAGACCACTTTTGCCATTTTTTTGCCGAATTTTTACTGCATCAGGGCAAAAATAATTTCACAATTTGTCCAATGATTTCATCAAAATAAATAACAAATTTGTACAAACGAGCTAGCATGTCGGACCCCGGCATTTAAAAAATATATAAAGTGCCAGTTGTTGCAGATTATACATACAAGAATATGAATAAAACGTGAGATTACTACCCCAAGGGGTGAGGAAGGAGGGTATTGCTAAGAAGTCACTGACCTACTAACACGCCCCATATTCTGCTGCTTGCTAACCAGGAGAGTCCAGCATCTTCAGCAACATCGTCGCCCTTTCCCCTTTCTCACTGCGCCGCTCCCAGGTTGGAGATTGTTCCGCCCCCTGTTCCCCTCGAGCACTACCTGCAGGTATGTGCTTCTGTAGATCCCCACCAGGTGGTAGTACCAGTGTCATGTAGTTCGCTCATTTAGCATCCGGTATTACTTGTCCTGTAGTCCTGCAGATTAGCATCCGATGTTGTATTGTGTGGTTGTTGTGTAGTTCTCCAGATTAGCACCCAATATTAGTTGTCCTTTAGTTTTGCAGATGAGCATCCAACATTGTATTGTGTGATTGTGCCGTTCTGCAGATTAGCACAAGTTCATGTTGTTGTATTGTTTCCGTGTTGTTGGCTGCATATTCTGAGTTGTATAGTCTAGCAAGTTGTGACTCACTGCAGATTAGCACCCCGCACTGGGTTCTTGTATTCCAAAGATTTGACCATGTGTTGATCTTTTGTGAAGCGTTGTGTATTTTAGGTGTCACTTTCTTAATTTTGCATTGTGTTCGGCTGATCAGCGCATTGTCTTTTATTTGTTATATCAGACCAATGTTCATTTGCTCTATTGTTACCACTGAACAAAGTGTCTGGTGTCTAATAACCTGCCTAATAATGCCATCAAACACAGAAAACAATTAATTTGTTTTGTTTTACCTTCCCCTTTATAGTACTTAATTATGTGAAACTCTCAAGGCCTTCAGCTAAAAGTTTGTACAGTGAACTAAAGAGCAAATGCATGGTTTGTGAGAAACATGCAAGACAAAACTATTAATGATTGTAAAATTTTATATTAATTAGCTTAGTTGCCCGGGAGAAATGGCAGCCACAAGTCTTTTCTAGGTAGAGCTGCATAAAGATACTCAAAACATGTTTGGGAATTTTAGTTTTCTGGAGTCATGCCATGTTTTTTATATAATATATAAAAAAACATGCCATGACTCCAGAAGTTGCAACATATATATTATATATGTTGCAACTACCGCTACAGCTGTTTTGACATGTTGACCTTTCTAGACCCCAATCCCCAGGGAATTTTTTTTATGTATTAAAATGTACGAACCATTGATATTTTTGAAACTGTTGTAGTAGGACTAGGAAACATGTTAATTAATTAGCATTAATTAGAATGCGGCTAAAATTGGTAAATTGCAGTGTTTCAGTGCCCAGAATAGCAATTGTGGTTGTTGTAGTAATGGTGGTGGTGGTGGTAGTGACTGTTATTGTAGCTATCATAGTATTAGTAGTAGTTCTTGTTTGTGATTCCATGGCCCAAGCTTCATGGGAACCTTTGACCAATATAACCAGCCATTGAGAGTGTTAGCTTTGCATTGGAAGTTGTCTTTGTTTCGCTTTCTTTCGAAGGAAGCCCACCAGTAATCTGTAAGCAGGGTGTGTTGCTCCTCAAGTAACATCAGTTGTGCCGAACCAGACTGATTTCTCTGCCTAGATCAATGTTGCTGATAGACATCTTCCTTTACCCGAATATTACATCAGAATATCAACGAAATGTTAAACAGTGTGAATGAGATTCCGGGTGGGAAATACCAACTTTTTCCCTTGGTCCAGCTTTCCCGCTTTTTTGACAAAAGTCCCCCTTTTTGAATTTGTAAGATAAAAAAAATTCATTGTATAATTCGATATGTTTGTTACACATGAGGCCACTGCCCGGTCTCGAGTGATTTCACATTTTCTCGCACATGCATTCATTATGAACGAGAACGGCACGTACAAATGGCGACCTGTAAAACAACACATGAAAAAACAATGGAAGTTGAGTGGAAGGTGGTGTTTCTATTTTCGTGCGAATTTTCTTGCTTTTCCATTAGCAGATGTTGTCGGCTGTCGTAGGTTTTCTCTCATCCCATAACTGACCAAATGAATCAACCTGAAATGTGAGCTGTGCAATCACAGAAGTTCATTTCGATGTATGTGGATGCTGTTAGGTTTTGCCTATTAAAGATATGAGGCACTTTTAATCTAAACAACGGTTATATTTACATTCACTGCTCACTACCCTGGTACTGTAAGAAAGCATAAACAGCTTCTAGTTCTGATACAAAATAAATAATTAACCAGTGTGTTGTGATTGGTTTGACGTGTTATTTGGATGACACTAGTGACAGTAATGACATGCTTCACCTCTCACGCTGGTTAGCTGTCTCCTGTGTCCTCTGTCAGACCCTGTTGCTAGCTGTATGGGTCCATGTGTTGAACCTTGTCTCAACGTCCTCTTGTATCATTTGTTAGAGCAGTTGTCTCATATGCAGTTTGATTATTGTTGTAAACATGCATGTCTTTATCTGCTGTGCGGTAGCTCATCGATTTGTGTACTTGCTATGAGTTATTGTCATTAATAATTTTATAAAGAATGATGTAGCCATGTTTTATATAGGATTAGGATTAACCCTGTTGTAGTGGTCAATGGGCATCATGTGACTCCATGACAAATCAGTCATCTTTTTGCCGACCCAGCTCCATTTATGCTGAAATTTTGCATGTCAATTGAAACTTATTACATAAAAAAACTATGTAATTTTTTTTAGAAAAATTAGTTGTATAGTTTTTGAGCTACTGCCCCTAAAAATGGAAATATGGTGAAAAATTTGATTTTGATCTGCAGTTTGGTTCCGGTGACCCATTTCAGTAATAACTTCAGTAATAACTTCAGTAATAACTTCAGTAATAACTTCAGTAATAACTGTGCTAGAATAATAAATGTTACATTTTTGGAAAGGTCTCGTATAACCGCATCTAGGGGAAAGTGAATTACCTAACCGAGAATTTGAATAATTTTTTTAGTATATGCAATCTGTGTGACCTGTATGACAAAAAGTCCTCCAAACTGATTGGACAGAAAATAAGTTTATTATATACAACACTAAATAACCCCATCCGCCTGTTGTTGCAGGAAGATAGCTGGTTCAGTTCGGGCGATCTGAAGCCAACGACGATCACCAAGAGCCGCCGCCCTCCGGATACAAGCAGCACAACATCGGAGGATCGCGACGGCAAGAAAAAGGCACGCAAGTCTTTGTCTCCAGAAGAAACGCTGCGTCGTAGACTCATGACACTCTACAAGACTGTCTTTGACTTCCAGGTGAGCTCTTTAAGCTCTGGGGAAGAAAGGGTGCAACTATACATGAAACTATTGATGTATCACAGTAGTCGATGTGACGATGCAGCACTATCGATAGTAAATTGAACTATCGATAATTATCGTCGGTAGCACACTGAACTGTCAGTAGTAATGATAGTTGACAAAATAATTCAGCAGCACTACCTGTGTCACTGTAATAGTAGAAATAAAAATATTTGTTCAAATATATTAGATAATTTTATTTATTTATTTTATCGACCTAACATCAGTGATCGTCGATTAGAGAAGCGTCATTCATGGATTCTGGACTTTTAATCAACTGCCTTCAAGACATCCTTCAGTTACTGTTTGGGACTCTTCCTGGCTATTAAATTTTCCATGATAGTATCATAGTCATGGAACTGGTTTCCTGTTGTCTTCCCTTTGAGTGTTTTTCATGAGACACCATCTCGTGGGTTTCTCTTCCAGGTTTTCCTTTCCCTAGATGGCTGTACCCTGTGGCTAATGAGTGTGATCTGCCCATGGTTTGGAATCAGTTTTTTTTGTAGATCCCTACGTTGTTAGTCTAGGGTTGTAAGGTGCCCACTTACTGCAGTGTATCACAAGGAGGTTATGCTAGAGGCTGTCTATGTACCAGCGGGGGGCTTGTCTGTGGCTAGGCTATGTACCAGCAGGGGGGGCTTGTGTGTGGCTAGGCTGTGTACTAGCAGGGGGGCTTGTGTGTGGCTAGGCTATGTACCAGCAAGGGGCTTGTCTGTGGCTAGGCTATGTACCAGCAGGGGGGCTTGTCTGTGGCCAGGCTGTCTACCAACAGGGGGGTTGTCTGTGGCTAGGCTATGTACCAGCAGGGGGCTTGCTGTGTCTAGGCTCTGTACCAGCAAGGGGGCTTGTCTGTGGCTAGGCTATGTACCAGCAAGGGGCTTGTCTGTGGCTAGGCTATGTACCAGCAGGGGGGCTTGTCTGTGGCTAGGCTGTGTACTAGCAGGGGGGCTTGTGTGTGGCTAGGCTGTGTACTAGCAGGGGGGCTTGTGTGTGGCTAGGCTGTGTACTAGCAGGGGGGCTTGTGTGTGGCTAGGCTATGTACCAGCAAGGGGCTTGTCTGTGGCTAGGCTATGTACCAGCAGGGGGGCTTGTATGTGGCTAGGCTGTGTACTAGCAGGGGGGCTTGTGTGTGGCTAGGCTATGTACCAGCAAGGGGCTTGTCTGTGGCTAGGCTATGTACCAGCAGGGGGGCTTGTCTGTGGCCAGGTTGTCTACCAGCAGGGGGGTTGTCTGTGGCTAGGCTATGTACCAGCAGGGGGCTTGCTGTGTCTATGCTCTGTACCAGCAAGGGGGCTTGTCTGTGGCTAGGCTATGTACCAGCAAGGGGCTTGTCTGTGGCTAGGCTATGTACCAGCAGGGGGGCTTGTCTGTGGCTAGGCTGTGTACTAGCAGGGGGGCTTGTGTGTGGCTAGGCTGTGTACTAGCAGGGGGGCTTGTGTGTGGCTAGGCTGTGTACTAGCAGGGGGGCTTGTGTGTGGCTAGGCTATGTACCAGCAAGGGGCTTGTCTGTGGCTAGGCTATGTACCAGCAGGGGGGCTTGTGTGTGGCTAGGCTGTGTACTAGCAGGGGGGCTTGTGTGTGGTTAGGCTATGTACCAGCAAGGGGCTTGTCTGTGGCTAGGCTATGTACCAGCAGGGGGGCTTGTGTGTGGCTAGGCTGTGTACTAGCAGGGGGGCTTGTCTGTGTCTAGGCTATGTACCAGCAGGGGGCTTGTCTGTGGCTATGCTATGTACCTGCGGTGGGCTTTCCTGTGTCTAGGCTATGTACCAGCGGGGGGCTTTCCTGTGTCTAGGCTATGTACCAGCAGGGGCTTTCCTGTGTCTAGGCTATGTACCAGCGGGGGCTTTCCTGTGTCTAGGCTATGTACCAGCGGGGGGCTTTCCTGTGTCTAGGCTACGTACCAGCAGGGGGCTTGCATACTTGTGTCCCTTTTCACCCCTGTGAGGGAGCTAGTTGGCGGCTGCAGCTGAAAGCGAGAGTGTGAAGTGCACGCACTACAAACTACTCACTACACTGCAGCACTAGACGCATCACACACCTCCAATGATGAAAGGACAGTTAGCATGTTTCAAGGAGGGAATTTCATCCAAGTTCTTCATTTGATGTCTACATCAGTTTTCTCCTCACCCTGCACTGTTTTACACGCCATCTTGCTGCCATTGTAGGTGGATGGTCGCCGACCCAAGGATGCGTTCCTGACACTGCCATTGAAGAAAAACTACCCTGATTACTTCCAAGTGATCTCTGAACCCATAGACTTGACGGTCATTGAAGGGAAGATCAAGTCTGACAAGGTACGGACCAGGGCTGCTCAATCATTTAATATTTCTAGCTTTGTGTAACCATTTATTGTCTTTCTGTTCTATGTGACACTAAATCACTCTAATCCTCCCAGATCTTTCACATTTTGTCTATTTGCTCTATATAGTCTTCCTGCAGGGGTTGCCTTTTCTGTGCAACTAAACCCTATCGCTTCCTTTCTGTCTTCTTTTTGCTCCATGCAGGGTATATTTGTTTAGACGTGCAAAGCATGATAACTTTTATTGTAAAATTATGTTAGATAGTAGACTATAGCAATTCTGACATCCTGGCCTACCAAATATGTTTTAAATGAACCTCATTTAAAAAATATACTTTGACCATTATCTGTGATGCGCCACGCCAAAACCAGGCGCTTCTCGCTAGATTTAGTTTGGCGCAGGAGCCTAAAACGCATGGTGTATGTTCGAATTGTCGAAAATGGGTTAACGACAGAATCGATCAGCGAAATTGTCCGTCTTTCCATAAATCAATTTGTATAAGCTGAAAGTTTGTTCAAACTAGTAATATTTATCACTTTATTAGCGTGGCGGTTGAGAAGTCTGAAACAAAGCCATGTTTACGCACTTTTGATCGACTGTCTTCGCTCCCTTACAAGCGGGAAACCCCACATGTTTTACATGGCTGGAAAGCTTATGACGTCAACTACACATGCGATTGAGAATCTCTTACTCTAGACCAATGGAACAGCTCCTATTATACATAATTTATCCAGCAACAAAGTGCTGTTGTTGCTATGGAAGTTGCTAAACGCTTGCTGATTAATCGAAAACGTAAGCACGCATGCGCAGTCGGCTTGTTTACACATTCCTTTCATCTTTGTTCGCCAGTTTCGCCCGCTGTTTTCGTCTTCGATTCGTTAAAGATTTGCACTATGGCATCGAAAGAAGTTTATTTAGCTACCCCCTCGCACAATCCAACTGGATTGTGCGATGGGGTGCAATCTCGAGGACAGCAATTTAACTGCCATGATTGAAGATTACTTCGAAGGCCGCGTCGAGCCCGTGGAAGTCGCCTCGGCAGGGGCAGGGGAAGACCACATTGAGCCTGCACTAGTTGGCTCAGTGCCAGCGGGAGCGGACTTTCCAAATTGTGAAAACTGACATTGTGTAGTGTTATTATATATGTAATGTGTAAATAATGTTTTATTTTCAGATATTTCAGGGATTTACTTTAGGGGTTCGGCTCCCAGTGCTTGCGATAGTCTCCGGGAATACCAAACCTGGTAGTAAATGAGGTGGCATTCAATAAATAATATGTTTTTCCACTTTATACTTCTGCATCTTATTTATACACATGTACTGGAGGAACATACAAAATTTCATTCCATTTGGAGCATTATAAGTGCATGGTTGCTATGGGAGAGGCAATGTTTCAATTCTGTTTTTTAAAGCCGATTTTCTCAAAACTGTTATTCCAAGAACGTGTACACTAAAACTGTAATATCTTGGCCCAGGAGTAAGATACACTGTTCATGTTGGTGTCATTTTAAAGCTGTGTATCTCCTCTGTTTAAATCTGTAATAACATGGTTTTGTAAAATTGTCGACAAGAGCCTGGTTTTGGCGTGTGGCATCACAGTCTGATTCTGTTTAATTAGAATATTTCAGGGCAAATATTATGTTTATGTTGATGTAGGGGTAACATAATTTAATGGATGTTAATAGTTGAAGCACATTGGGGCAGTCAGTGTGTTAGAATAGATATAGTTTAAAGTATATAACATGATTTTATGATGAAACGATCAGACTGTGTATCTTTAAATTGCTCTCAATCCCTTTGAATATTATTTAATTTTATGTATAGCCATCACGCTATGTCTCAGTTCCCTACGGAGCACAGTCTCATCGCAGACTTTGAGCTGATGTTCAACAACGCACGCCACTACAACGAGGAGAACTCTGCCATCTACAAGGATGCCGACATGCTGGAGAGAGTTCTCCGCAATAAGATACGCTCTCTTGGGCCACTAGATGGCTCCCCAGCAGCATCGGGCAAAACGCTATCGGGTCGGAAGTATGTAGCAATTTCTCCGAATATGTCACGTCAGTGTAAAAGTTTGCAATCCCTGCCGAATTAATTTAATTTGAAGGTTCACATGTGTGAATAGTTTATGGGTAGGAACTAAAACAGGCATATGCCATATCTCCCTTAACATAAAAAAAATTTGCCCAAATTTACAACATGTGTGAAAACATGATAAAATGTGAAATTATAGCTCATTTGTATAATGGTTGTCTTGGTAACTGGCAATTCTGTACCAGCTGACATAAGTTTCCAATAATCATTATACAGAGAAATCTATTTACCCCACTATGATTATTTTATAATATTTGATAACTAAGATGGTTAGTGTACAAATAGGGGATTTTGGATGACTCACTGTGTGTTTGCCAACTTTTATGAGCAAACTTGATACGATTTTATGTAGACATACTTTTTTCATTGTCACTGGTTACAAACATAAAGGTAAAATTGACTGCGAAAAAACAAGATTAATATACACTACAAACCACAGTCTGATGTATCTCTTCACAATTATAACTTCCAGTGTTTCTGTGCTGTCGGAACTCGTTTCTAGTTGTTGAGTTTGCGTTTGCAGCAAGCCCAAGTTACGCTCAATGTCCGCCCTCAGTCACAAACTACTGGATTTGTACAACACAGTGAAGGACAGTGACGACTCACATGGACGCATTATGTCAACGCCATTCATGAAACTACCTCTCAAGAGTGTAAGTGTATTATCATTACATTGAATTTGTCTTCATAACAAGGAGTACCATTCAAATATGAATTACAACATAAAAACATGTAACTTTGTAATGAAACGTTTGTATGTGTGTTATGGGTTAGCTTGTCAAACTGTGACAATTGCATTCACATTTACTATCACTGTTTCAAACAATACTATGACTAATGAGAACTCATTTTCTTAGCTATTGATATGGGATGCCATCATAGTGTGTATACGGATATACAAGTTACGCAAAATCAATTCACAAGTTACACATAACCAAACCTGCGACATAACCCATTAAGCATTATTGACATATGTATTGTATGACAGCAGAACATTCCATTACATACACCGAAAGAGTCATGTTTTTGGTGTAGGAATACCCGGATTACTACGAGGTGATCAAACGGCCGATTGACATGCAGCGTATTCATCAGCGGATGACTGCTGGCCAGTATAACGGTGTTGAGGACATGGTCAGTGACTTTGTGTTGATGTTTGACAACGCCTGCAAATACAACGAGCCAGACTCTCTCATCTACAAGGTATGGCGCTCCACAAAATGTCATTCATATGATCATCCTTCTTTTTTCATTTCAAGGGGTGATTCCAACCACCAGTGGGGGGCCAACCACCGGTGGGGGGCCAACCACCGGTGGGGGGACCTACCACTGGTGGGGGCCAACCACCAGTGGGGGGACCAACCACCGGTGGGGGGGCCAACCACCAGTGGGGGTCAGCCACTTGGAGGGTCCTCCTCGAATTTGTTCTGTTTGCTGTATCCTTCGATGCAACATGATCTAAGTACTCGTGTTGCATATTCTTGTCATGCAGGTTGTGCTCTGAGACTCGCACTTATAATTATCTTCATCCGTCGTCCTTGGACGGAATGGAAATGGCAACATGTTCCCTTTTACTGGTCTTATTATGCATCAGTGAGGAGATCTTGGCTGGCTCTAGACCTACATCTCTAATGAGTGGATCAGTGAGGAGATCTTGGCTGGCTCTAGACCTACATCTCTAGCGAGTGGATCAGTGAGGAGATCTTGGCTGGCTCTAGACCTACATCTCTAGCGAGTGGATCAGTGAGGAGATCTTGGCTGGCTCTAGACCTACATCTCTAGCGAGTGGATCAGTGAGGAGATCTTGGCTGGCTCTAGACCTACATCTCTAGCGAGTGGATCAGTGAGGAGATCTTAGCTGGCTCTAGACCTACATCTCTAGCGAGTGGATCAGTGAGGAGATCTTGGCTGGCTCTAGACCTACATCTCTAGCGAGTGGATCAGTGAGGAGATCTTGGCTGGCTCTAGACCTACATCTCTAGCGAGTGGATCAGTGAGGAGATCTTGGCTGGCTCCAGACCTACATCTCTAGCGAGTGGATCAGTGAGGAGATCTTGGCTGGCTCTAGACCTACATCTCTAGCGAGTGGATCAGTGAGGAGATCTTGGCTGGCTCTAGACCTACATCTCTAGCGAGTGGATCAGTGAGGAGATCTTGGCTGGCTCTAGACCTACATCTCTAGCGAGTGGATCAGTGAGGAGATCTTGGCTGGCTCTAGACCTACATCTCTAGCGAGTGGATCAGTGAGGAGATCTTGGCTGGCTCTAGACCTACATCTCTAGCGAGTGGTTCAGTGAGGAGATCTTGGCTGGCTCTAGACCTACATCTCTAGCGAGTGGATCAGTGAGGAGATCTTGGCTGGCTCTAGACCTACATCTCTAGCGAGTGGATCAGTGAGGAGATCTTGGCTGGCTCTAGACCTACATCTCTAGCGAGTGGATCAGTGAGGAGATCTTGGCTGGCCCTAGACCTACATCTCTAGCGAGTGGATCAGTGAGGAGATCTTGGCTGGCTCTAGACCTACATCTCTAGCGAGTGGATCAGTGAGGAGATCTTGGCTGGCTCTAGACCTACATCTCTAGCGAGTGGATCAGTGAGGAGATCTTGGCTGGCTCTAGACCTACATCTCTAGCGAGTGGATCAGTGAGGAGATCTTGGCTGGCTCTAGACCTACATCTCTAGCGAGTGGATCAGTGAGGAGATCTTGGCTGGCTCTAGACCTACATCTCTAGCGAGTGGTTCAGTGAGGAGATCTTGGCTGGCTCTAGACCTACATCTCTAGCGAGTGGATCAGTGAGGAGATCTTGGCTGGCTCTAGACCTACATCTCTAGCGAGTGGATCAGTGAGGAGATCTTGGCTGGCTCTAGACCTACATCTCTAGCGAGTGGATCAGTGAGGAGATCTTGGCTGGCCCTAGACCTACATCTCTAGCGAGTGGATCAGTGAGGAGATCTTGGCTGGCTCTAGACCTACATCTCCAGCGATTGGATCAGTGAGATCTTGGCTGGCTCTAGACCTACATCTCTAGCGAGTGGATCAGTGAGGAGATCTTGGCTGGCTCTAGACCTACATCTCTAGCGAGTGGATCAGTGAGGAGATTTTGGCTGGCTCTAGACCTACATCTCTAGCGAGTGGATAAGTGAGGAGATCTTGGCTGGCCCTAGACCTACATCTCTAGCGAGTTGATCAGGGTACACCCGCCCACATTTCCAAAGCACTAGCTTGGTTGGTTGATTGTTCTCGAGCAGTGACCAACAAATTGCAGTCATCTCCTTAGCACTGTCGACAAAGATGGTAGGTCATATGGTTCTGCCATCTAACATCAATCATGAGCTGCGGAAGCTGGGCGTCGCATGCATCTATTCATTGTTAAAAATTGCAGGTTACTGTCCAGACTTCTAATCCGGACATTAATAATTCTAAATTGAAAATTATTTCCTGTTGTTGGTTGTAGGACGCGCTGATGCTTCAGAGACTGTGTTTGGAGAAGAAACGAGAGTTGTGTGTGGACGATGACAGCAATGAGGTGCCAGATGTCAGTGCCGCCATCAAGGAACTCATGCTTAGTCTATTCATTACCACCTACAACCATGCGGTACGTACAGGAACTCATGCTTAACCTATTCATTCCACCTACAACCATGTGGTACGTACAGGAACTCATGCTTAGTCTATTCATTCCACCTACAACCATGCGGTACGTACAGGAACTCATGCTTAGTCTATTCACACCACCTACAACCATGTGGTACATACAGGAACTCATGCTTAACCTATTCATTCCACCTACAACCATGCGGTACATACAGGAACTCATGCTTGGTCTATTCATTACCACCTACAACCATGTGGTACGTACAGGAACTCATGCTTAGTCTATTCATTACCACCTACAACCATGCGGTACGTACAGGAACTCATGCTTAGTCTATTCATTCCACCTACAACCATGTGGTACGTACAGGAACTCATGCTTAGTCTATTCATCACCACCTACAACCATGTGGTACGTACAGGAACTCATGCTTAGTCTATTCATTCCACCTACAACCATGTGGTACATACAGGAACTCATGCTTAACCTATTCATTCCACCTACAACCATGCGGTACGTACAGGAACTCATGCTTGGTCTATTCACACCACCTACAACCATGTGGTATGTACAGGAACTCATGCTTGGTCTATTCATTCCACCTACAACCATGTGGTACATACAGGAACTCATGCTTGGTCTATTCACACCACCTACAACCATGTGGTATGTACAGGAACTCATGCTTAGTCTATTCATTCCACCTACAACCATGTGGTACATACAGGAACTCATGCTTAACCTAGTCATTCCACCTACAACCATGCGGTACGTACAGGAACTCATGCTGGGTCTATTCATTACCACCTACAACCATGTGGTACGTACAGGAACTCATGCTTAGTCTATTCATTACCACCTACAACCATGTGGTGCGTACAGGAACTCATGCTTAGTCTATTCATTCCACCTACAACCATGCGGTACGTACAGGAACTCATGCTTAGTCTATTCATTCCACCTACAACCATGCGGTACGTACAGGAACTCATGCTTAGTCTATTCATTACCACCTACAACCATGTGGTACGTACAGGAACTCATGCTTAGTCTATTCATTCCACCTACAACCATGCGGTACGTACAGGAACTCATGCTTAGTCTATTCACACCACCTACAACCATGTGGTACATACAGGAACTCATGCTTAACCTATTCATTCCACCTACAACCATGCGGTACGTACAGGAACTCATGCTTGGTCTATTCATTACCACCTAGAACCATGTGGTACGTACAGGAACTCATGCTTAGTCTATTCATTACCACCTACAACCATGTGGTACGTACAGGAACTCATGCTTAGTCTATTCATTACCACCTACAACCATGTGGTACGTACAGGAACTCATGCTTAGTCTATTCACACCACCTACAACCATGTGGTACGTACAGGAACTCATGCTTAACCTATTCATTCCACCTACAACCATGCGGTACGTACAGGAACTCATGCTTGGTCTATTCATTACCACCTACAACCATGTGGTACGTACAGGAACTCATGCTTAGTCTATTCATTACCACCTACAACCATGCGGTACGTACAGGAACTCATGCTTAGTCTATTCATTACCACCTACAACCATGTGGTACGTACAGGAACTCATGCTTAGTCTATTCATTCCACCTACAACCATGCGGTACGTACAGGAACTCATGCTTAGTCTATTCACACCACCTACAACCATGTGGTACGTACAGGAACTCATGCTTGGTCTATTCATTACCACCTACAACCATGTGGTACATACAGGAACTCATGCTTAACCTATTCATTCCACCTACAACCATGTGGTACATATAGGAACTCATGCTTGGTCTATTCATTACCACCTACAACCATGTGGTACGTACAGGAACTCATGCTTGGTCTATTCATTACCACCTACAACCATGTGGTACGTACAGTAACTCATGCTTAACCTATTCATTCCACCTACAACCATGTGGTACGTACAGGAACTCATGCTTGGTCTATTCATTACCACCTACAACCATGTGGTACGTACAGGAACTCATGCTTGGTCTATTCATTACCACCTACAACCATGTGGTACATGCAGGAATTCATACTTAGTCTATTCACACCACATACATCCATGTGGTACGTACAGGAACTCATGCTTAGTCTATTCACACCACCCTTAACCATGTGGTATGTACAGGAACTCATGCTTAGTCTATTCACACCACCTACAACCATGTGGTATGTACAGGAACTTATGTTTAGTCTATTCATCACCACCTACAACCATGTGGTACGTACAGTAACTCATGCTTAGTCTATTCATTACCACCTACAACCATGTGGTACGTACAGGAACTCATGCTTAACCTATTCATTCCACCTACAACCATGTGGTACGTACAGGAACTCATGCTTGGTCTATTCATTACCACCTACAACCATGTGGTACATATAGGAACTCATGCTTAACCTATTCATTCCACCTACAACCATGCGGTACGTACAGGAACTCATGCTTGGTCTATTCATTCCACCTACAACCATGTGGTACGTACAGGAACTCATGCATGGTCTATTCATCACCACCTTCAACCATGCGGTACGTACAGGAACTCATGCTTAGTCTATTCATTACCACCTACAACCATGCGGTACGTACAGGAACTCATGCTTAGTCTATTCATTCCACCTACAACCATGTGGTACATACAGGAATTCATACTTAATCTACTCACACCACCTACAACCATGTGGTACATACAGGAATTCATACTTAGTCTATTCACACCACCTACAACCATGTGGTACGTACAGGAACTGATGCTTAACCTATTCATTCCACCTACAACCATGTGGTACGTACAGGAACTCATGCTTGGTCTATTCATCACCACCTACAACCATGCTGTACGTACAGGAACTCATGCTTAGTCTATTCATTACCACCTACAACCATGCGGTACGTACAGGAACTCATGCTTAGTCTATTCATTACCACCTACAACCATGCGGTACGTACAGGAACTCATGCTTAGTCTATTCATTCCACCTACAACCATGTGCTACTTACAGGAACTCATGCTTAGTCTATTCATTCCACCTACAACCATGTGGTACATACAGGAATTCATGCTTAGCCTATTCACACCACCTACAACCATGTGGTACATACAGGAATTCATACTTAGCCTATTCACACCACCTACAACCATGTGGTACGTACAGGAACTCATGCTTAACCTATTCATTCCACCTACAACCATGCGGTACGTACAGGAACTCATGCTTAGTCTATTCATTCCACATACAACCATGTGGTACATACAGGAACTCATACTTAGTCTACTCACACCACCTACAACCATGTGGTACATACAGGAATTCATACTTAGCCTATTCACACCACCTACAACCATGTGGTACGTACAGGAACTCATGCTTAACCTATTCATTCCACCTACAACCATGCGGTACGTACAGGAACTCATGCTTAGTCTATTCATTCCACCTACAACCATGTGGTACATACAGGAATTCATACTTAGTATATTCACACCACCTACAACCATGTGGTACGTACAGGAACTCATGCTTAGTCTATTCACAACACCCTTAGCCATGTGGTATGTACAGGAACTCATGCTTAGTCTATTCACACCACCTACAACCATGTGGTATGTACAGGAACTTATGTTTAGTCTATTCATCACCACCTACAACCATGTGGTATGTACAGTAACTCATACTTAGTCTATTCATTACCACCTACAACCATGTGGTACGTACAGGAACTCATGCTTAACCTATTCATTCCACCTACAACCATGCGGTACGTACAGGAACTCATGCTTAGTCTATTCATTCCACCTACAACCATGTGGTACATACAGGAATTCATACTTAGTATATTCACACCACCTACAACCATGTGGTACGTACAGGAACTCATGCTTAGTCTATTCACAACACCCTTAACCATGTGGTATGTACAGGAACTCATGCTTAGTCTATTCACACCACCTACAACCATGTGGTATGTACAGGAACTTATGTTTAGTCTATTCATCACCACCTACAACCATGTGGTATGTACAGTAACTCATGCTTAGTCTATTCATTACCACCTACAACCATGTGGTACGTACAGTAACTCATGCTTAGTCTATTCATTACCACCTACAACCATGTGGTACGTACAGGAACTCATGCTTAACCTATTCATTCCACCTACAACCATGTGGTACGTACAGGAACTCATGCTTGGTCTATTCATTACCACCTACAACCATGTGGTACGTACAGGAACTCATGCTTAGTCTATTCATTACCACCTACAACCATGCGGTACGTACAGGAACTCATGCTTAGTCTATTCATTACCACCTACAACCATGTGGTACATATAGGAACTCATGCTTAACCTATTCATTCCACCTACAACCATGCGGTACGTACAGGAACTCATGCTTGGTCTATTCATTCCACCTACAACCATGTGGTACGTAAAGGAACTCATGCTTGGTCTATTCATCACCACCTTCAACCATGCGGTACGTACAGGAACTCATGCTTAGTCTATTCATTACCACCTACAACCATGCGGTACGTACAGGAACTCATGCTTAGTCTATTCATTACCACCTACAACCATGCGGTACGTACAGGAACTCATGCTTAGTCTATTCATTCCACCTACAACCATGCGGTACGTACAGGAACTCATGCTTAGTCTATTCATTCCACCTACAACCATGTGGTACGTACAGGAACTCATGCTTAGTCTACTCACACCACCCTTAACCATGTGGTATGTACAGGAACTTATGTTTAGTCTATTCATCACCACCTACAACCATGTGGTACGTACAGGAACTCATGCTTAGTCTATTCACACCACCTACAACCATGTGGTACGTACAGGAACTCATGCTTAGTCTATTCACACCACCTACAACCATGTGGTACGTACAGGAACTCATGCTTAGTCTATTTACACCACCTACAACCATGTGGTATGTACAGGAACTTATGTTTAGTCTATTCATCACCACCTACAACCATGTGGTATGTACAGGAACTCATGCTTAGTCTATTCATCACCACCTACAACCATGTGGTATATACAGGAACTCATGCTTAGTCTATTCACACCACCTACAACCATGTGGTATGTACAGGAACTTATGTTTAGTCTATTCATCACCACCTACAACCATGTGGTATGTACAGGAACTCATGCTTAGTCTATTCATCACCACCTACAACCATGTGGTATGTACAGGAACTCATACTTAGTCTATTCATCACCACTTACAACCATGTGGTACATATAGGAACTCATACTTAGTCTATTCACACCACCTACAACCATGTGGTACGTACAGGAACTCATGCTTAGTCTATTCACACCACCTACAACCATGTGGTACGTACAGGAACTCATGCTTAGTCTATTCACACCACCTACAACCATGTGGTATGTACAGGAACTCATGCTTAATCTATTCACACCACCTACAACCATGTGGTATGTACAGGAACTCATGCTTAGTCTATTCACACCACCTACAACCATGTGGTATGTACAGGAACTCATGCTTAGTCTATTCACACCACATACAACCATGTGGTATGTACAGGAACTCATGCTTAGTCTATTCACACCACCTACAACCATGTGGTATGTACAGGAACTCATGCTTAGTCTATTCACACCACCTACAACCATGTGTAATGTACAGGAACTTATGTTTAGTCTATTCATCACCACCTACAACCATGTGGTATGTACAGGAACTCATGCTTAGTCTATTCATCACCACCTACAACCATGTGGTACATATAGGAACTCATACTTAGTCTATTCACACCACCTACAACCATGTGGTACGTACAGGAACTCATGCTTAGTCTATTCACACCACCTACAACCATGTGGTACGTACAGGAACTCATGCTTAGTCTATTCACACCACCTAAAACCATGTGGTATGTACAGGAACTCATGCTTAGTCTACTCACACCACCTACAACCATGTGTAATGTACAGGAACTTATGTTTAGTCTATTCATCACCACCTACAACCATGTGGTATGTACAGGAACTCATGCTTAGTCTATTCATCACCACCTACAACCATGTAGTACATATAGGAACTCATGCTTAGTCTATTCACACCACCTACAACCATGTGGTACGTACAGGAACTCATGCTTAGTCTATTCACACCACCTAAAACCATGTGGTATGTACAGGAACTCATGCTTAGTCTATTCACACCACCTACAACCATGTGTAATGTACAGGAACTTATGTTTAGTCTATTCATCACCACCTACAACCATGTGGTATGTACAGGAACTCATGCTTAGTCTATTCACACCACCTACAACCATGTGGTACGTACAGGAACTCATGCGTAGTCTATTCACACCACCTAAAACCATGTGGTATGTACAGGAACTCATGCTTAGTCTATTCACACCACCTACAACCATGTGGTATGTACAGGAACTCATGCTTAGTCTATTCATCACCACCTACAACCATGTGGTATGTACAGGAACTCATGCTTAGTCTATTCACACCACCCGTATCCATGTGGTATGTACATGAACTCATACTTAGTCTATTCATCACCACCTACAACCATGTGGTATGTACAGGAACTCATGCTTAGTCTATTCATCACCACCTACAACCATGTGGTACGTACAGGAACACATGCTTAGTCTTTTCACACCACCTGTAATCATGTGGTACGTACAGGAACTCATGCTTAGTCTATTCTTCACCACCTTCAACCATGTTGTACATACAGGAACTCATGCTTAGTCTATTCACACCACCTACAACCATGTGGTACGTACAGGAACTCATGCTTAGTCTATTCATCACCACCTACAACCATGTGGTATTTACAGGAACTCATGCTTAGTCTATTCTTCACCACCTACAACCATGTGGTACATACAGGAACTCATGCTTAGTCTATTCACACCACCTACAACCATGTGGTACGTACAGGAACTCATGCTTAGTCTATTCATCACCACCTACAACCATGTGGTATGTACAGGAACTCATGCTTAGTCTATTCACACCACCTACAACCATGTGGTATGTACAGGAACTCATACTTAGTCTATTCACACCACCTACAACCATGTGGTATGTACAGGAACTCATGCTTAGTCTATTCACACCACCCGTAACCATGTGGTATATACAGGAACTCATACTTATTCTATTCATCACCACCTACAACCATGTGGTACGTACAGGAACTCATGCCTAGTCTATTCATCACCACCTACAACCATGTGGTACGTACAGGAACTCATGCCTAGTCTATTCATCACCACCTACAACCATGTGGTACATACAGGAACTCATGCTTAGTCTATTCACACCACCTACAACCATGTGGTATGTACAGGAACTCATGCTTAGTCTATTCACACCACCTACAACCATGTGGTACGTACAGGAACTCATGCTTAGTCTATTCATTACCACCTACAACCATGTGGTACGTACAGGAACTCATGCTTAGTCTATTCATTCCACCTACAACCATGTGGTACGTACAGGAACTCATGCTTAGTCTATTCATCACCACCTACAACCATGTGGTACGTACAGGAACTCATGCTTAGTCTATTCATTCCACCTACAACCATGTGGTACATACAGGAACTCATGCTTAACCTATTCATTCCACCTACAACCATGCGGTACGTACAGGAACTCATGCTTGGTCTATTCACACCACCTACAACCATGTGGTATGTACAGGAACTCATGCTTGGTCTATTCATTCCACCTACAACCATGTGGTACATACAGGAACTCATGCTTGGTCTATTCACACCACCTACAACCATGTGGTATGTACAGGAACTCATGCTTAGTCTATTCATTCCACCTACAACCATGTGGTACGTACATTAACTCATGCTTAGTCTATTCATTACCACCTACAACCATGTGGTACGTACAGGAACTCATGCTTAACCTATTCATTCCACCTACAACCATGTGGTACGTACAGGAACTCATGCTTGGTCTATTCATTACCACCTACAACCATGTGGTACGTACAGGAACTCATGCTTAGTCTATTCATCACCACCTACAACCATGTGGTATGTACAGGAACTCATGCTTAGTCTATTCATCACCACCTACAACCATGTGGTACATATAGGAACTCATGCTTAGTCTATTCACACCACCTACAACCATGTTGTACGTACAGGAACTCATGCTTAGTCTATTCACACCACCTAAAACCATGTGGTATGTACAGGAACTCATGCTTAGTCTATTCACACCACCTATAACCATGTGTAATGTACAGGAACTTATGTTTAGTCTATTCATCACCACCTACAACCATGTGGTATGTACAGGAACTCATGCTTAGTCTATTCACACCACCTACAACCATGTGGTACGTACAGGAACTCATGCTTAGTCTATTCACACCACCTAAAACCATGTGGTATGTACAGGAACTCATGCTTAGTCTATTCACACCACCTACAACCATGTGTAATGTACAGGAACTTATGTTTAGTCTATTCATTACCACCTACAACCATGTGGTATGTACAGGAACTCATGCTTTGTCTATTCACACCACCTACAACCATGTGGTATGTACAGGAACTCACGCTTAGTCTATTCATCACCACCTACAACCATGTGGTATGTACAGGAACTCATGCTTAGTCTATTCATCACCACCTACAACCATGTGGTATGTACAGGAACTCATGCTTAGTCTATTCACACCACCCGTATCCATGTGGTATGTACATGAACTCATACTTAGTCTATTCATCACCACCTGTAATCATGTGGTACATACAGGAACTCATGCTTAGTCTATTCTTCACCACCTTCAACCATGTTGTACATACAGGAACTCATGCTTAGTCTATTCACACCACCTACAACCATGTGGTACGTACAGGAACTCATGCTTAGTCTATTCATCACCACCTACAACCATGTGGTATTTACAGGAACTCATGCTTAGTCTATTCTTCACCACCTACAACCATGTGGTACATACAGGAACTCATGCTTAGTCTATTCACACCACCTACAACCATGTGGTACGTACAGGAACTCATGCTTAGTCTATTCATCACCACCTACAACCATGTGGTATGTACAGGAACTCATGCTTAGTCTATTCATCACCACCTACAACCATGTGGTACATACAGGAACTCATGCTTAGTCTATTCACACCACCCGTAACCATGTGGTATGTACAGGAACTCATACTTAGTCTATTCATCACCACCTACAACCATGTGGTATGTACAGGAACTCATGCTTAGTATATTCATCACCACCTACAACCATGTGGTATGTCCAGGAACTCATGCTTAGTCTATTCACACCACCTACAAACATGTGGTATGTACAGGAACTCATGCTTAGTCTATTCACACCACCTACAACCATGTGGTATGTACAGGAACTCATGCTTAGTCTATTCACACCACCTACAACCATGTGGTATGTACAGGAACTCATACTTAGTCTATTCACACCACCTACAACCATGTGGTATGTACAGGAACTCATGCTTAGTCTATTCACACCACCCGTAACCATGTGGTATATACAGGAACTCATACTTATTCTATTCATCACCACCTACAACCATGTGGTACGTACAGGAACTCATGCCTAGTCTATTCATCACCACCTACAACCATGTGGTACGTACAGGAACTCATGCCTAGTCTATTCATCACCACCTACAACCATGTGGTACGTACAGGAACTCATGCTTAGTCTATTCACACCACCTACAACCATGTGGTATGTACAGGAACTCATGCTTAGTCTATTCACACCACCTACAACCATGTGGTACGTACAGGAACTCATGCTTAGTCTATTCATTACCACCTACAACCATGTGGTACGTACAGGAACTCATGCTTAGTCTATTCATTCCACCTACAACCATGTGGTACGTACAGGAACTCATGCTTAGTCTATTCATCACCACCTACAACCATGTGGTACGTACAGGAACTCATGCTTAGTCTATTCATTCCACCTACAACCATGTGGTACATACAGGAACTCATGCTTAACCTATTCATTCCACCTACAACCATGCGGTACGTACAGGAACTCATGCTTGGTCTATTCACACCACCTACAACCATGTGGTATGTACAGGAACTCATGCTTGGTCTATTCATTCCACCTACAACCATGTGGTACATACAGGAACTCATGCTTGGTCTATTCACACCACCTACAACCATGTGGTATGTACAGGAACTCATGCTTAGTCTATTCACACCACCTACAACCATGTGGTACGTACAGGAACTCATGCTTAGTCTATTCATCACCACCTACAACCATGTGGTATGTACAGGAACTCATGCTTAGTCTATTCTTCACCACCTACAACCATGTGGTACATACAGGAACTCATGCTTAGTCTATTCACACCACCCGTAACCATGTGGTATGTACAGGAACTCATACTTAGTCTATTCATCACCACCTACAACCATGTGGTATGTACAGGAACTCATGCTTAGTATATTCATCACCACCTACAACCATGTGGTATGTCCAGGAACTCATGCTTAGTCTATTCACACCACCTACAAACATGTGGTATGTACAGGAACTCATGCTTAGTCTATTCACACCACCTACAACCATGTGGTATGTACAGGAACTCATACTTAGTCTATTCACACCACCTACAACCATGTGGTATGTACAGGAACTCATGCTTAGTCTATTCACACCACCCGTAACCATGTGGTATATACAGGAACTCATACTTATTCTATTCATCACCACCTACAACCATGTGGTACGTACAGGAACTCATGCCTAGTCTATTCATCACCACCTACAACCATGTGGTACGTACAGGAACTCATGCCTAGTCTATTCATCACCACCTACAACCATGTGGTACGTACAGGAACTCATGCTTAGTCTATTCACACCACCTACAACCATGTGGTATGTACAGGAACTCATGCTTAGTCTATTCACACCACCTACAACCATGTGGTACGTACAGGAACTCAAGCTTAGTCTATTCATTACCACCTACAACCATGTGGTACGTACAGGAACTCATGCTTAGTCTATTCATTCCACCTACAACCATGTGGTACGTACAGGAACTCATGCTTAGTCTATTCATCACCACCTACAACCATGTGGTACGTACAGGAACTCATGCTTAGTCTATTCATTCCACCTACAACCATGTGGTACATACAGGAACTCATGCTTAACCTATTCATTCCACCTACAACCATGCGGTACGTACAGGAACTCATGCTTGGTCTATTCACACCACCTACAACCATGTGGTATGTACAGGAACTCATGCTTGGTCTATTCATTCCACCTACAACCATGTGGTACATACAGGAACTCATGCTTGGTCTATTCACACCACCTACAACCATGTGGTATGTACAGGAACTCATGCTTAGTCTATTCATTCCACCTACAACCATGTGGTACATACAGGAACTCATGCTTAACCTATTCATTCCACCTACAACCATGCGGTACGTACAGGAACTCATGCTTTGTCTATTCATTACCACCTACAACCATGTGGTACATACAGGAACTCATGCTTAGTCTATTCATTACCACCTACAACCATGTGGTACGTACAGGAACTCATGCTTAGTCTATTCATTCCACCTACAACCATGCGGTACGTACAGGAACTCATGCTTAGTCTATTCATTCCACCTACAACCATGCGGTACGTACAGGAACTCATGCTTAGTCTATTCACACCACCTAAAACCATGTGGTATGTACAGGAACTCATGCTTAGTCTATTCATTACCACCTACAACCATGCGGTACGTACAGGAACTCATGCTTAGTCTATTCATTCCACCTACAACCATGTGGTACATACAGGAATTCATACTTAATCTACTCACACCACCTACAACCATGTGGTACATACAGGAATTCATACTTAGTCTATTCACACCACCTACAACCATGTGGTACGTACAGGAACTTATGCTTAACCTATTCATTCCACCTACAACCATGTGGTACGTACAGGAACTCTTGCTTGGTCTATTCATCACCACCTACAACCATGCTGTACGTACAGGAACTCATGCTTAGTCTATTCATTACCACCTACAACCATGCGGTACGTACAGGAACTCATGCTTAGTCTATTCATTACCACCTACAACCATGCGGTACGTACAGGAACTCATGCTTAGTCTATTCATTCCACCTACAACCATGTGCTACATACAGGAACTCATGCTTAGTCTATTCATTCCACCTACAACCATGTGGTACATACAGGAATTCATACTTAGCCTATTCACACCACCTACAACCATGTGGTACATACAGGAATTCATACTTAGCCTATTCACACCACCTACAACCATGTGGTACGTACAGGAACTCATGCTTAACCTATTCATTCCACCTACAACCATGCGGTACGTACAGGAACTCATGCTTAGTCTATTCATTCCACCTACAACCATGTGGTACATACAGGAACTCATACTTAGTCTACTCACACCACCTACAACCATGTGGTACATACAGGAATTCATACTTAGCCTATTCACACCACCTACAACCATGTGGTACGTACAGGAACTCATGCTTAACCTATTCATTCCACCTACAACCATGCGGTACGTACAGGAACTCATGCTTAGTCTATTCATTCCACCTACAACCATGTGGTACATACAGGAATTCATACTTAGTATATTCACACCACCTACAACCATGTGGTACGTACAGGAACTCATGCTTAGTCTATTCACAACACCCTTAGCCATGTGGTATGTACAGGAACTCATGCTTAGTCTATTCACACCACCTACAACCATGTGGTATGTACAGGAACTTATGTTTAGTCTATTCATCACCACCTACAACCATGTGGTATGTACAGTAACTCATGCTTAGTCTATTCATTACCACCTACAACCATGTGGTACGTACAGGAACTCATGCTTAACCTATTCATTCCACCTACAACCATGCGGTACGTACAGGAACTCATGCTTAGTCTATTCATTCCACCTACAACCATGTGGTACATACAGGAATTCATACTTAGTATATTCACACCACCTACAACCATGTGGTACGTACAGGAACTCATGCTTAGTCTATTCACAACACCCTTAACCATTTGGTATGTACAGGAACTCATGCTTAGTCTATTCACACCACCTACAACCATGTGGTATGTACAGGAACTTATGTTTAGTCTATTCATCACCACCTACAACCATGTGGTATGTACAGTAACTCATGCTTAGTCTATTCATTACCACCTACAACCATGTGGTACGTACAGTAACTCATGCTTAGTCTATTCATTACCACCTACAACCATGTGGTACGTACAGGAACTCATGCTTAACCTATTCATTCCACCTACAACCATGTGGTACGTACAGGAACTCATGCTTGGTCTATTCATTACCACCTACAACCATGTGGTATGTACAGGAACTCATGCTTAGTCTATTCACACCACCTACAACCATGTGGTATGTACAGGAACTCATGCTTAGTCTATTCACACCACCTACAACCATGTGGTATGTACAGGAACTCATACTTAGTCTATTCACACCACCTACAACCATGTGGTATGTACAGGAACTCATGCTTAGTCTATTCACACCACCCGTAACCATGTGGTATATACAGGAACTCATACTTATTCTATTCATCACCACCTACAACCATGTGGTACGTACAGGAACTCATGCCTAGTCTATTCATCACCACCTACAACCATGTGGTACGTACAGGAACTCATGCCTAGTCTATTCATCACCACCTACAACCATGTGGTACATACAGGAACTCATGCTTAGTCTATTCACACCACCTACAACCATGTGGTATGTACAGGAACTCATGCTTAGTCTATTCACACCACCTACAACCATGTGGTACGTACAGGAACTCATGCTTAGTCTATTCATTACCACCTACAACCATGTGGTACGTACAGGAACTCATGCTTAGTCTATTCATTCCACCTACAACCATGTGGTACGTACAGGAACTCATGCTTAGTCTATTCATCACCACCTACAACCATGTGGTACGTACAGGAACTCATGCTTAGTCTATTCATTCCACCTACAACCATGTGGTACATACAGGAACTCATGCTTAACCTATTCATTCCACCTACAACCATGCGGTACGTACAGGAACTCATGCTTGGTCTATTCACACCACCTACAACCATGTGGTATGTACAGGAACTCATGCTTGGTCTATTCATTCCACCTACAACCATGTGGTACATACAGGAACTCATGCTTGGTCTATTCACACCACCTACAACCATGTGGTATGTACAGGAACTCATGCTTAGTCTATTCATCACCACCTACAACCATGTGGTACGTACAGGAACTCATGCTTAGTCTATTCATCACCACCTACAACCATGTGGTACGTACAGGAACTCATGCTTAGTCTATTCATTACCACCTACAACCATGTGGTACGTACAGGAACTCATGCTTAGTCTATTCATTCCACCTACAACCATGCGGTACGTACAGGAACTCATGCTTAGTCTATTCACACCACCTACAACCATGTGGTACGTACAGGAACTCATGCTTGGTCTATTCATTACCACCTACAACCATGTGGTACATACAGGAACTCATGCTTAACCTATTCATTCCACCTACAACCATGTGGTACATATAGGAACTCATGCTTAGTCTATTCACACCACCTACAACCATGTGGTATGTACAGGAACTTATGTTTAGTCCATTCATCACCACCTACAACCATGTGGTATGTACAGTAACTCATGCTTAGTCTATTCATTACCACCTACAACCATGTTGTACGTACAGTAACTCATGCTTAGTCTATTCATTACCACCTACAACCATGTGGTACGTACAGGAACTCATGCTTAACCTATTCATTCCACCTACAACCATGTGGTACGTACAGGAACTCATGCTTGGTCTATTCCTCACCACCTACAACCATGTGGTACGTACAGGAACTCATGCTTAGTCCATTCACACCACCTACAACCATGTGGTACATACAGGAACTCATGCTTAGTCTATTCACACCACCTACAACCATGTGGTACGTACAGGAACTCATGCTTAGTCCATTCACACCACCTACAAACATGTGGTACATACAGGAACTCATGCTTAGTCTATTCACACCACTCGTAACCATGTGGTATGTACAGGAACTCATGCTTAGTCTATTCACACCACCTACAACCATGTGGTACGTACAGGAACTCATGCTTAGTCTATTCATCACCACCTACTTCCATGTGGTACGTACAGGAACTCATGCTTAGTCTATTCATCACCACCTACAACCATGTGGTACGTACAGGAACTCATGCTTAGTCTATTCATCACCACCTACAGTAGCTAGGCTACTACTGAATATATTACTACTGATAATGTTTCGGTTGGTTTGTTACTATTTTGCTCTTTCACTTCTTAATATTGTTTTTAATACAAGATTTGGCAATAAATTAATATTAAATGTTACTTTTACGACGTATATGAACGCCACTTTACTGCATATATTTATAGACCTACCAATAAATCTTAAATTTTGAAGATGGAAAATAACGACTACTATATTAATCCAGCAAACTCCCGTTTAAAAAAATTTCTGTTGTTAAATATACTACAGCAATAAAGATTAAGACATGAAGTGTAACATTGGTAATTTAGATGCACTTTTAGAACCACATATTCAGAGAATTTGGGAAATATTTAATGATACTTGCACTTTGAGAACCACATATTCAGAGAATTTGGGAAATATTTACATATACTAACTAGTACATCTAACTGTGTTTCAGTAAACCAATGAAAATCACAGTACATGCCCTTTGACCTCATTAACTTGTCAATGTTACAGTGATATTGTGACGAGGACACAAACTGTCATGTGTTACAGGATGAGGATAGGCGTTGCTATAGCGACAGTCTCCTTGAACTTCCCGCCGTCCAAATCCCACGGGATGACGAGGTTGAGGTTAAGATGGAGACGAAGACAGAAGGAGGAGAGGGAGTGAAGCAAGAGATGGAAGCCACTGGGAAGCCAGGGGCAGCGGAGAAGTCTGAAGCTGAGCAAGTAATGAAGTAAGCCTGGATGATTATAATAGTACATTTATTTGATAAAGTGCCAGATCCAAGAATTTTAACTATTAAGTGGTCACACAACGTGGCGTTGACTTGCTGATAAAAACCTTAAAAACAGGCCCCAAACTAACCAGGCTGTACAGTGCGTAGCAATAGTAAATCTCTCATATGCTATGCATGGTCCTATATAGCTGTGTTATGCCCTCCGTACAAGATCTATGAGTGACTAATGCTAGAAAGAAATACTAGCTAAACTAAGGATAAAAAAACAGTCCTGTGTTGCACCCACAACGGCAGGGTGTGTGAGAGAGAAACGTGAAGCAGGGCGTGCTATGCCCACGGCTGCAAGGTTCAGGGCCTTGTGGGTGAGGGCTCGAAGTGGGTGAAGAATTTCTAATATGTACTGGGATGGTGTCCCACAGTTTCCCTCGTCTATTGTACAAATGTATGCAGCCCTACAGACAGGTTGTATTTTCTAACATGGATATTTGTGCAGCCGCGTGTGTGATGGTCGTGCACACTATTGTTTAGTATGAATATATCTGTAAGGTAAGCTGGGGTAAGCCTGTGTATGATGTTATACATTACTATCGCAGTAAAATACTGTATGCGAACATTGATCAGTAACCATCCTAGATTATAAAATGGTGTTACTGTTGAAACTTGTCGTTTGTCTTTTACATTTAGAATTATGTGCATATTACTTCATAATTTTATGAACATTCATAAGCAAAGATTGACCACAGCTGCCCCATATCACGCACCTGTAGTCAATTATCGGTTGCACATCCCAGTAAAATACAACTTCCGTGCATGTAATGACATTAATCGTTTCACAGGTACATTCGGCTACACAGCTTAGGGCATAACTTTGTCACGTGTACATTCCAACTATAGTTGCTGTCAACATGTAATCCAAGCAGCTTGTGCGTCTTAAGCACATGTAACATTAGGACAGGTAATATCCGGACAATTACCACCTGGCCATGCCTGGTTAAACTTAACGTAGTGTCCTGCTTGGTTGAACTGCTGCTGGTGGTTTCAGACAAATGTCTGATGACAGGTGTGATTGAGAAAATAAAATCAATATTCTATGTAATCCAATATGCCAATATGTCAAAATCAGCCTAAGCTATGAAGGTTCATAAAATGAATATTATGCTTCACATCCAATGAATACAGCAATAAATCCATAAGAGTAGCAAATAACGATGAAACCACAATCCAAACACCCTTACTTGTCGGTCACGTGATAACAGTCGAGTTAAAGCATGTTGTGTGGTTTCAGGGAAGTCCCGACATTGGAACAAGTGAAACGCAACCTGACAAAGGTGAGGATACGATAGAAATCATTCTACTTTACTCAGTTTGGTGGACACAACTGGCTGGAAATGACACCTTTACATGACCAGTGAGGGACTAGATTCTGGGCAAGCATTAATTGGAGTGTACAATGATTTTCATTGGTCAACTAGTTGGGGGTTTCATTGGTCAGCTAGTTGGGGGTTTCATTGGTCAGCTAGTTGAGGCTTTCATTGGTCAGCTAGTTGGGGCTTTCATTGGTCAGTTAGTTGGGGGTTTTATTGGTCAGCTAGTTGGGGGTTTCATTGGTCAGCTAGTTGGGGGTTTCATTGGTCAGCTAGTTGGGGGTTTTGTATAATTAAAATGCCCCAATGTTCTCCTAATTTTGCGATCTCAGAGTACATCTAAATTGGAAATGTTTTATTCCATGTTTTAATCTTTGTTGCTGTAGCAAATGTGTACCAAGGAACGTGTCATTGGAAATAAAAGTAAGGGAATTATATCAAGTTGTATGGGTACCGTTTTTTGTGGTCTCCCTGTGCATCCCTTACTCCCAAGAAAACTGTAGGCCAGTTGCCTAGTTACCGATACAGGGTTCGTACTGGTCCTTGAAAACCTGGAAAGTCATGGAATTTCATAATTAGGATTCCAGGCCTGGAAAGTCATGGAATTGTTGTAAAGGTCATGGAAAACGGAATGGCGACAAAAGTATTACTTTAATGAAATATTTTACGTGAAAACTAACTTTCCCGCCATGCTGAATGAGTCCATGAGTTGTATTATGTAGTACTGATGGATTTGATTAGTCTATATTTGTTCGCGCACTAGTAAACTCAATTGTAGCGCTCGTTGTTGAAAGATGGTGCCGCCGCCTAGTGATTGCAACTGTCGGCAGAATAAATTGATAGCTTTCTTGTTTTAAAAAATCGACACATTGTTCGTTAATTTGTAGAATTCTAAAGTTCGGATGTGATGAAATATGCCTGAAAAGTGTCAATTCCAGGACAGGTGGTTAAATGAGAGACAATTCTTCAAATGGATTGCGCGAGCAGGTACTTCGTTAAACAAAGCGAACTGCGATGTTTGTCAGAAATCATTCGATGTTTTGAACATGGGTGAAGCAGCGCTTCACAGTCACATGTGTTCGAAATGGCACACAACTGCGATGGAATTTTTTGATAGTTTAACAATTGTGACCTGCGGCTATGACTATGTGGTACGGTCTCTTTCCTAGGCTTAGCAATAAACCTCAGTTTTATTATTTCTTCAGAATGTTAACTGGCCATGGTTTACTGTTACCGTTACCTAGAATATATGAGGTATACAAGCGAGGTAAAACTGCTGTAATATTTTAAAAATAAATTAGTTCATGATATTGTGTTGGTGTTATTTATAATTATTTATTACCATTTCAGTCTTAAATTTATTAACATTGTCTTTTATGAATAGTAATATAAAGTATTATTATTATAATTCATGTCAGTAATAACATAAAAATGAAATATGACATTTGCTAGGCATATTTATAAATGAAATAAACACAATATCAATGATGTAATTTGTTTAATCACAGTGCTTCACGTTTGAAAACAACAGGCGATCGATAAATCGCTTGCCTAAATATGCCAAATTAACTTAGAAGACGAGCGATTTGTTAGTTTTGTTTTTTACCCCTGTTGGTGGCACCACCATTTCCAATTCGGATTCTGCCATTGTCGCCATGAAACAGTACTGGCTGGCGCTATGACTTGTACAATGAAATACATGACACTGTTTTCTTGTGTGACTTCCCTTAGGCGGTTTGAAAAAAGTTGCAATAGAGATTCACAAATACACCATGTATAAGAATCAGATATATAATCATAAATGCAGCTTAGTAGGCAATACCAATATAAACTGGGGAGAAATGGCATGTTTCCGTTGTAAAAAAAACATGCCATTGTGTGCTAAATAGAAATCGTTTTGTGTGATTATTTAATTATTAGTTGGTCATATTCTCGTGTAGCGCATGATAAATAGGATGGTCTAACTAGCAGAAAAGGTCATGGAAATTTACAATGCGAGGTCATGGAAAGTCATGGACTTTGAAATGACAAAATGTGTACGAACCCTGAGATAGTGAATTTGGTTCAGTTAAAACAGCAGTTTTGTCCACATGATATATTAGCTTGGGGTCAGACGTTACAGCTTTGTCCACCTGATATATCAGCTTGGTGTCAGACGTTACAGCTTTGTCCACCTGATATATTAGCTTGGTGTCAGACATTACAGCTTTGTCCACCTGATATATCAGCTTGGTGTCAGACGTTACAGTTTTGTCCACATGATATATTAGCATGGTGTCAGACGTTACAGCTTTGTCCACCTGATATATTAGCTTGGTGTCAGACGTTACAGCTTTGTCCACCTGATATATTAGCTTGGTGTCAGACGTTACAGCTTTGTCCACTTGATATATTAGCTTGTTGTCAGACATTACAGCTTTGTCCACTTGATATATTAGCTTGGTGTCAGACGTCACAGCTTTGTCCACCTGATATATTAGCTTGGTGTCAGACTTTACAGCTTTGTCCACCTGATATATTAGCTTGGTTTCAGACGTTACAGCTTTGTCCACCTGATATATTAGCTTGGTGTCAGACGTTACAGGCTTTGTCCACCTGATATATTAGCTTGGTGTCAGACATTACAGCTTTGTCCACCTGATATATTAGCTTGGTGTCAGACGTTACAGCTTTGTCCACCTGATATATTAGCTTGTTGTCAGACATTACAGCTTTGTCCACCTGATATATTAGCTTGGTGTCAGACGTTACAGCTTTGTCCACGTGATATATTAGCTTATTGTCAGACGTTAAGCTTTGTCCACCTGATATATTAGCTTGGTGTCAGACTTTACAGCTTTGTCCACCTGATATATTAGCTTGGTGTCAGACGTTACAGCTTTGTTCACCTGATATATTAGCTAGGTGTCAGACGTTACAGCTTTGCGTATTGTCTGTTGTAGAATCGCTACCGACGCGTCGACTGCTTCCAACAAGACATGTTTGAAGTGTTTGAGTATGCGCGCTCCGTCAGTCGCACTGACTCGCAGGTAATACAATAAGCAATGATTACCTGTACTCTAGATGATATAATTACCTGTACTCTAGATGATATAATTACCTGTACTCTAGATGATATAATTACCTGTACTCTAGATGATATAATTACCTGTACTCTAGATGATATAATTACCTGTACTCTAGATGATATAATTACCTGTACTCTAGATGATATAATTACCTGTACTCTAGATGATATAATTACCTGTACTCTAGATGATATAATTACCTGTACTCTAGATGATATAATTACCTGTACTCTAGATGATATAATTACCTGTACTCTAGATGATATAATTACCTGTACTCTAGATGATATAATTACCTGTACTCTAGATGATATAATTACCTGTACTCTAGATGATATAATTACCTGTACTCTAGATGATATAAGCCCTGTAGGATTCCACGAGAATCTCCTGAGTTGCAATTTAAGTTTAACTAAATGTAGTATTATCGACAAAGTACCCAAGAAAGATATTCTGATCGTCCAAGGGGACTGGAATGCCAATGGGCACTGACACACAAGCAGATTGGCAAGATAATTATGGACCCTTCTGTAATGCTGTCTCCAATGAGAGAGGACTGAGACTCTTTGAATTTGCCAGCTACAACACTCTAGTATTAGCCAACACATTGGCCCTACACAAAGCATCCAGAAGGTGGACCTGGCATGCTCCTAATGGACAACACCATAACCAGATTGATTAAATCATGGTCCAAAACAGATTCCCGTCAAGCATAAACAGGGCACAAACATGGAGCTTCCCTGGTGCAGATGTTGGAACTGACCATGACATGATAATGATGAATTTTTTACTTCGGCTGAAGAAAATTAGGAGACTGAAGAACATCAGAATAAAATTTGATCTGAAAAAACTCATCGCCAGAAAAAGAAACCCTGGATCACAGGAGACTTGCTAGAAATGTGCGATAAACGGAGACAGCTGAAGAAAGACAAGAGCTCTACCGAAGGTGCTACTAAGTAGAGAGAGATGAACACCGCAACAAAGAGGGGCAGGAAGAGAGCCAAGGAAAACTAGATTGAAGAGCAATAGACGATAACATCAACAAGAACAACAGCAAAAGAGCATTCCAAATAGTTAACAACCACACGAAGAAAAGACAACCAAAAACCAGCAGCATACAGGACAAGGATGGGAAAATGCTCACAGAAGAAAACGAGATCAGTAAAAGATGGACAGAATACTGCTCAGACCTTCACAACCACTAGTCAAACGGAGAGCCGAGCATATTAATTGCCCTCAGACAAACAAAGATGATGACTTTCCAGTACTAAGGAAAAAGTAGAAGCAGCGGTCAAATCTCTAAAAAGGGGGAAAGCAGCGGGAATTGACAACATCCCATCGGAGTTAATAAAAGCTGGAGGAGAAGCCATGATAGATGCACTCACAATAATATGCAACAAAGTTTGGAAATTAGGAGAATGGCCCACAAATATGGAAAAATCACTTATAATCACATTGCCAAATAAGGGTAACCTGCAACTGTGCCAAAAGTACTGTACCATCCATCAGCCTTATCAGCCATCCAAGTAAAGTAAAGCAAGTGTAATTAGACTGAAACCACTAGCAGAAAACATCATCTCCGAGGTATAAGCTGACTTCCGGGCAGGAACAAGTACCACTGAACAGATCTTCAATGTTCGAATTTTGTGCGAAAAATATCTGCAACACCAACAAGACATCTATTATGCTTTCATCGATTTCAAGAAAGCTTTTGCTAGAATATGGCATTCAGTTCTCTGGGCAACCATGAAAAAGTACAACATCGGCCGTAGCCTTATCCATGTCATTGAACAATTGTATACAAAGGCCAGCAGCGCGGTTCTTCTCAACAGTATCGTAGGGGAATGGTTCCACACCAGAGTCGGAATACGGCAAGGTTGTCCTCTTTCCCCAACACTCTTCAACATCTTCCTCGAACGCATCATGACAGATGCACTTGAAGGTCATACAGGCACAGTCAGCATTGGAGGAAGAACAATAACAAACCTGTGATTTGGTGATGACATCGACGCCATAGCAGGAGATAAACAAGAACTGGCCAACATAGTGAAACATCTGAAACAAAACCTCTTCAGACTATTGGATGGAAATTAATGCAAAGAAAACGAAGCTCATGACTAACAACTCAAATGACATACAAGAACGGATACTCATCAATGGGAAAGAACTAGAAACCGTTGATAACTTCAAATATCTCGGTGCAACGCTATCAGATGAAGGATCAAAATGAGAAATCCTTTCAAGAATTGCACAAACCTCAGCTGCAATGGCAAGACTAAAACCAATGTGGAAAAACAGCACCATCACCCTGAAAAACAAAATATGACTGATGTGTGCACTTGTCATATCGATCTTACTATACGCTTGCGAGACGTGGACCCTAACAGCAGAATTACAAAGAAGAATACAAGCTTTGGGGATGAGAAGTTAACGAAACATTTTGCGCATCTCCTACACAGACCATGTCACCAATGAAGAAGTCAGAAAGATGATCAGTTGAAACATAGGACAACACGAAGACATCCTGACCACAGTCAGAAGACGCAAACTAAGATACCATGGACATGTCACAAGGTCTACTGGCCTGGCAAAAACCATCCTGCAAGGCACAGTGAGATGGAAAAGAAGGAGAGGCAGGCAGAAGAACTGGAATGACAACATCAGAGAATGGACAGCCTCGACTTCTACGAATCACAAATGGCAACAAAAGACCAGCAAATGTGGAAACTGATTGTGCGATTATCGTCAGACGTGCCCCAACGACCATAGACGGTTACGGGATAGGTGAAGGTGAAGTAATTGTGCAAATTCTGTGTGTAGCTAAAAAAAGGTTATATTTATTAATATTATGCTCCTGTTCATCGTTTAATTTAACTTAATGATTACTCAAATGTAGAACGTGTCACTCTCAGTCTCACTCATTCAGTCCTTTTCGTGCCCCAAGTGGTACATAAGGCACCAACAAGAGAGCACTACTGCTGTCGGTGATGGTGTCCCACGTCACATCTCCTTTTCCACGATCCTTCTCCATGTTTCCTTTGGGCAAACCCATCTCATTCCTTCACCTGCTTTCCAGCATAAAATTATCTTGGTCAGGGGTGTTGTGTCTGTTTGATAAAGCAGCTCTTCATTTGTGATCGAATTGGGTCGAGATCCCCATAGAATCTTCCAGAGACACCTGTTCTGGAAGATCTCAAATGTGTGTGTTTGATATTGTAAACATATAGCAATTAATATCAGGTGCCAATGTCTGCTCATGGAAAAGTATTCATCAAAAGCAGGAAACACCCTCTTCCACTCAAATTAATATCAGGTGCCAATGTCTGCTCATTGAAAAGTATTCATCAAAAGCAGGAAACACCCTCTTCCACTCAAATTAATATCAGGTGCCAATGTCTGCTCATGGATAAGTATTCATCAAAAGCAGGAAACACCCTCTTCCACTCAAATTAATATCAGGTGCCAATGTCTGCTCATGGAAAAGTATTCATCAAAAGCAGGAAACACCCTCTTCCACTCAAATTAATATCAGGTGCCAATGTCTGCTCATGGAAAAGTATTCATCAAAAGCAGGAAACACCCTCTTCCACTCAAATTAATATCAGGTGCCAATGTCTGCTCATGGAAAAGTATTCATCAAAAGCAGGAAACACCCTCTTCCACTCAAATTAATATCAGGTGCCAATGTCTGCTCATTGAAAAGTATTCATCAAAAGCAGGAAACACCCTCTTCCACTCAAATTAATATCAGGTGCCAATGTCTGCTCATGGAAAAGTATTCATCAAAAGCAGGAAACACCCTCTTCCACTCAAATTAATATCAGGTGCCAATGTCTGCTCATGGAAAAGTATTCATCAAAAGCAGGAAACACCCTCTTCCACTCAAATTAATATCAGGTGCCAATGTCTGCTCATGGAAAAGTATTCATCAAAAGCAGGAAACACCCTCTTCCACTCAAATTAATATCAGGTGCCAATGTCTGCTCATGGAAAAGTATTCATCAAAAGCAGGAAACACCCTCTTCCACTCAAATTAATATCAGGTGCCAATGTCTGCTCATGGAAAAGTATTCATCAAAAGCAGGAAACACCCTCTTCCACTCAAATTAATATCAGGTGCCAATGTCTGCTCATGGAAAAGTATTCATCAAAAGCAGGAAACACCCTCTTCCACTCAAATTAATATCAGGTGCCAATGTCTGCTCATGGAAAAGTATTCATCAAAAGCAGGAAACACCCTCTTCCACTCAAATTAATATCAGGTGCCAATGTCTGCTCATGGAAAAGTATTCATCAAAAGCAGGAAACACCCTCTTCCACTCAAATTTTGTGGTTTTGAGTGTTTTTTTAATGTGTTGTTTTTACATGTCGCCATTTTGAAATGCTGTTTTCATTCACAGTTAAAGACGCGGGGGACAATGTGAAATCACTTGAGACCAAAGAAATTAAATATGAAAGGACCTTGTATGCAACAAATATATTGATTTTACCGTGAATTTTAATTTTTTTTTTAATAAAAAAATGGGACATTTCATCTATAAAGTGGGACCAAGGAAAATAAAAAAACGGGACGTTTTGTATAGAAAGTGGGACCAAGGAAAAAAACAGTATTTCCCACCTGACAGTGGAAACGTTATATGGTTTAAATGCAAATAAATGTTCTTTGTCATCGCTGGAAAACAATGCCTTACATGGGTGACTGTCCTCACATAGATCTACGAGGATGCGGTCGAACTGCAGATGTTCTTCATCAAGATCCGGGACGAGCAGTGCCGCAATGGGGAGACACTCCTCACGCCCGCCCTCAGCTACACGGAGCGCCACCTAGCTGAGGAACTAGAGGACGACCGGAAAGAAAAAGCTCCACGGGAGCAGCGGGAGGACGAGGAGAAACTAAGGCAACAAGAGGCAGAGAGCAAGGATAAGACGGTGGGTGTGACATGGTGGTAGTGCAGAAAAAACTGGATGTTTGTTTCAGACTTTTAAAAATAAATTGAAGGATTTTGTATGATGATAGTGGAGAAAAAACTGGATGTTTGTTTCAGATTAAAAAAAAAATCGATGGATGTGGTATGATGATAGTAGAGAAACAAACTAGATGTTTGTTTCTGAATTTTTTATCAATCAGTGGGTGTGGTTTGATAGTAGCAGAAAAGCAAACTGGATGTTTGTTTCTGATTTTTTTTTAATCTGTGGTATAATAATAATGGAGAAACAAGCTGCATGTTTGTTTCTGAATTTTTTATGTTTTGATGTGTTTGCATTGAGTAATTCTGTCGAGGTTCTATTCGGATGGTGGAACATTAAAAAAAAATTGTTGTGGTGGCACGATAGTAGAGAACAAAGTTGTGCGTTAAGTTCCATGTTTTGCAATATTTAACTGCATTGTGTGCGAACAATATGCATTATTATTTAATTTAAAAGTTTAACTTATTGTATTAAATAAGCATGTGTTTATTATTAATTTTTACATTTTATTGACAGATGAGGCCATATAGTACTCGATAAAAGTAAAACGTATAAAAACAATAACATTTACGCAATAAATATTATAGAATGAAACTACTTATAAAATGACAAGAATGATTGGAATGAAACAATTTCATATTCTTTATGATCTGTCAGTATTCCTATATTGAATAACTTTGCCAGTGTTGGAAATCTGTTTTATTAAAACTGTGTATGTGTTGCTTGTGATGCTGGGATGATGGGTCATACATCCATACATACCATCCTATGGTAGTAGTTGTCCTATACAGTGTGTATTTGTCCTCCAGCATGCTGCCACCGGGAGCGAGGACAGCCTTGACTTTGAAGAACAGACGTACCACATTGGGGACTTTGTCTACATTGAGTCCAGGTTTGTGTTGCCTTAATTCTGATGTAGTCTGATCAGGTGTTGCCTATTGCAAACTCTGCACCTGTTGTCTGTCGTCTAATAACCACAGAAAGTAATGTGTACTACTTATGATTGACTTTTTTTTTTTAACTATTGTCTAACAGAAAATGTTTGCATATAATTAAACAAACACGTCTGTTGTACCTATTATACTTTTATTCAATCTTATGATTGAAATAAATAATTATTATTATTAAAATGTGAGACACAGGCCCTATATGTCTGTTGTATGTTTTAGTGAGAGACTATCTGATGCATCAGGGTTTGTGTTTTGTACAATTTGGCCATTGTCTTGTAGTGGTGTATAATGAAGAGTAATTATCCCCATATTATAAAGAATTTGTTTTTTCCTTTCCAGGGATAGGGAGAAGAGTCCTGAGCCACACATTGTGTGCATAGAGAAACTATGGAAGGGGGAAAATGGGGAGCAATCGCTGTACGGGTGTTGGTTCTTCCGTCCCATCGAGACATACCATCTCGCCACCAGAAAGTTCCTCGAAAAGGTAACGTTGCAATTGTATATCCATGCAGAGTTCCTAGAACAGTACACATCTGTCTAGTCTGGGGTGTGGTTGCTTGGTGGGTGGAGCAACAGACTGTCGATCCAGAGGATCAGGGTTCAAATCCAGCTGCTGCCTCTTTGAAACTGAGGCAATTTAGTTCACTTCACTCTGCCTCAGTGAGTACCCGACAGTAGACAGCAATGGGATTCCAATGATGGAATAATATGAACGAACAACTTTCACACAGCAATTGCAGCATGGCTGGATGCTTCAATACAAGTTGAAATGGTGTTTGTGTGAACAGATCTGGCAGGGGGAGAGGTGTTTCATGCTCTGAGCAATGGATGTTGCTTGTTGCTTTTAGACTGTCTAAAATATGAAATCTTGTGACAAGTAACATATGAACTACTATATACAACGTTGGTCATGGTAGCATGCAAACACTCTAGTTAGATTCCAACATGTGTTATCAGAAAATCTTTTTAACGTATATTCTTTTGGACTATCTAAAATTCCTCTGGACAGTTAGTCTTATGTTTTCTCAGGTCACACACTAGGATCATCTTTCTCAAGAGGATGTTGTGTCATCCAGCTTTATCCCACCTGTCTTCTGTCTTCCCCACTGTCTATGCCCTGATCTTCATTGTTTCCGTTGTGTTTGCATTGACAGGAAGTGTTCAAGAGTGACTTCTTTGACAGCATTCCCTTCAACAAGATCCTAGGGCGCTGCTATGTCATGTTTGTGAAGGATTACTTCAAGATGAAGCCCCAGGTATATCTTTTGTCTTATTTGTGGCGCACAGTGTAAACGATAAGTCATTCTCGCTTGTAGTTTGGGGTACGATGATATGTTGATTTTTACATTAGCTGATGAGTTTGATCCATATCCATACAGTATATGAGTTTGATCCATATCCATACAGTGTGTTTTTTCATTACAAACTTGAAGTACCCAGGGTATGTAGGTTACGCAAACACTAAGTACTCTCGGCTCATTTTGAATGTTGTCATTTACAGGGTTTCCATGACAGAGACATCTACGTGTGCGAGTCACGCTATTCATCAAGGAATAGGTGTGCTAAGAAGATAAAGGTGGGTTCTGGGAGCATTCATTTGTCCCTTTCACAGTTCTCATCAACTTCAATAAAAACTCTCTCCTCAGTTCATTTAGCCCGTCAAATCTGGATCATTGATGCTCAGATCTGGTATGCATTAATAGTTTAAGTAATATTTGCTGCCACTTTAATGAAATATTTCATAGTTTTGTTAAAAATCATCGAAAGAATTGATTTTGATCACTAGATCGGGTGACATGTAATTTTTTCCGCCCCAATTTTGACCAGACTCGGTCAGAAATGATTTAGTCAAAACTAAATAACACATTTGCACAAGTGAGCTAGTATCTCATAGGGGACACTAGATAGGTTTGATTTTTTGCAAAATTTTTCTAAAACAAAATTAATGAAAACAATTGAGGAAGGGCTTTTAACCATAACCAGGATGTGTAGAAACACACACACAACTGGAGGATAAGGTTAATTTTTCTCATGGAAATATTTTTATGAAATCATGTAACATCGATAGTGTAAAATTGCTAAAGAAATGTAACCTGTTGCTATAAAACCATTTATCATTTTGTCACCTAACCACTCCGACCCAATACTGAGGTTTCTTATCTCCCTCAGATCTGGCAGCTACCAAAGAATGCGGAAGTGAAGATCGAGCAGAGGGAACAAGTGCTGACACCTGTGAGGGTTGTGTCCGTGTTTGTGGAGCAGCTGGCGAACAAAGCCGAACAAGACAACACCGTGTCTCAGATTCTTGATCTGGAAAGAGAGGTTTGTGCTTAGACCAAATCCAACAGTCTTCATGGTCAGAACTGGGATTAAAATCACTCATTGTCAGATTTTATGCACGCAAAATCAGAAAAATAACATAAAAATAAAGTAAAATAATTGAAACACTTAGATTATCTCTCACTGATGTGACAACCACTGTATGACACGCATGCAAGTAAGGTCTTACAACAAGCACCATCCTATAGTTCCGAATAATCCACCAGGTGGAATAGCAGTAATTGGAACTGTGACAGACCTGTGCCGTGATTAAATGGTCACCGAGACCCATACAGAACTGTGAGAACTGGAACTGTGACAACACTACTGACAATGATATTTGCTCTCCTTACAGGTGGTCGCAGTGGAGGGTAATCAGCAGACAAATGAGTCCAACTGTGTGTTCTATGAACAGTTTCACGCATCGACAGGCTGGTTCAAGCTGGGTGAGTGTTATCTTGTTGCAACTTATCTCAACTGGCCATTTTATAATGTACCAACCAAGTTAGCAGGCACTGCACGAGGGAAGAGGCAGCCACTGCAAGAGATGATGACTCCTTGCACTACCCTGTCAAGTGTGGGTAGGGCAAGGCCAACGGCAATGACAACTTCAACTTACAAAGGAACTTATGTGGACGTTTGACGTAGATCATGTAACTTGGAACAGTCCTAGAAAGCACACATAGCATTGCTAACAACTCTACATAAGTACTAACTCCTATTGTTTCTGAGTTACGTAATCTATGTCAAATGTCCACATAATATCCCCACCCCTCGGGATAATTTTTTTTTGTATGAACCATCTCCATCGGCCACTTACATGCGAGATTGGCGTAGATATGAGGGTGGGTGCAAGTCAGTGATTTTGCCTTGCATGAAACAATACCGTTTTGAATCTAATGAGATCTGCAGTGGGTTATTTACCACATGTGTAAGTGATCGCCTGCCTGTTTTCACATTGAGTCAATATAACAATATTAATCATTCTAAAGGAAAAGGTTTCAAGTTTGTAAGATGTAGAGATAAAGCTCATTTGGAACTGCACTCGCCACCAATATAATTTCACCGTTATCTGTTTATGAATATCGACCTTGCAATGCATGCAATGTAAACATTATATTTTTAATATAATTTTACCGTTATCTCTTTATGAATATCGATCTTGGCATTCAGCATGCAATGTAAACATTATATTCAAGCCAAAACATTCAAATTAAACAGACAACCGTCAAATTGTTTTGTCACATTAAAAAAATTCAAATAATGAATGGGAGTGTGGGACCATAGAATTCAAGCGAGGGACCATAGGTGAAAGTTTATAAAATCACTACAAACATGTGTATGTGAGGATGTTAAGTCGAGCTGTGTTGTTGTGGGTGACTACGTGTATGTGAGGATGTTAATTCTAGTTGTGTTGTTGTGGGTGACTACGTGTATGTGAGGATGTTAATTCTAGTTGTGTTGTTGTGGGTGACTACGTGTATGTGAGGATGTTAATTCTAGTTGTGTTGTTGTGGGTGACTATGTGGTTGTGAGGATGTTAATTCTAGTTGTATTGTTGTGGGTGACTATGTGTGTGTGAGGATGTTAATTCTAGCTGTGCTGTTGTAGGTGACTACGTGTATGTGAGGATGTTAATTCTAGTTGTGTTGTTGTGGGTGACTACGTGTATGTGAGGATGTTAATTCTAGTTGTGTTGTTGTGGGTGACTATGCGTATGTGAGGATGTTAATTCTAGTTGTGTTCTTGTAGGTGACTACGTGTATGTGAGGATGTTAATTCTAGCTGTGTTGTTGTAGGTGACTACGTTTATGTGAGGATGTTAATTCTAGCTGTGCTGTTGTTTGTAACTACGTGTATATGAAGATGTTAATTCTAGCTGTGCTGTTGTTTGTGACTACGTGTATGTGAAGATGTTAATTCTAGCTGTGCTGTTGTTTGTGACTACGTGTATGTGAAGATGTTAATTCTAGATGTAATGTTGTAGGTGACTACATATATGTGAGGATTTTAATTCTAGTTGTGTTGTAGGTGACTAGCAACTACGTGTATGTGAGGATGTTAATTCTAGTTGTGTTGTAGTGGGTGACTATGCGTATGTGAGGATGTTGATTCTAGTTGTGTTGTTGTAGGTGACTACATGTATGTGAGGATGTTAATTCTAGTTGTGTTGTAGGTGACTAGCAACTACGTGTATGTGAGGATGTTAATTCTAGCTGTGTTGTTGTGGGTGACTATGTGTATGTGAGGATGTTAATTCTAGTTGTGTTGTTGTAGGTGACTACGTGTATGTAAGGATGTTAATTCTAGTTGTGTTGTTGTGGGTGACTACGTGTATGTGAGGATGTTAATTCTAGTTGTGTTGTTGTGGGTGACTATGTGTGTGTGAGGAAGTTAATTCTAGTTGTATTGTTGTGGGTGACTATGTGTGTGTGGGGATGTTGATTCTAGTTGTGTTGTTGTAGGTGACTACGTGTATGTGAGGATGTTAATTCTAGCTGTGTTGTTGTAGGTGACTACGTTTATGTGAGGATGTTAATTCTAGCTGTGCTGTTGTTTGTAACTACGTGTATGTGAAGATGTTAATTCTAGCTGTGCTGTTGTTTGTGACTACGTGTATGTGAAGATGTTAATTCTAGATGTAATGTTGTAGGTGACTACACGTATGTGAGGATGTTAATTCTAGTTGTGTTGTAGGTGACTAGCAACTACGTGTATGTGAGGATGTTGATTCTAGTTGTGTTATTGTAGGTGACTACATGTATGTGAGGATTTTAATTCTAGTTGTGTTGTAGGTGACTAGCAACTACTTGTATGTGAGGATGTTAATTCTAGTTGTGTTGTTGTGGGTGACTACGTGTATGTGAGGATGTTAATTCTAGTTGTGTTGTTGTGGGTGACTACGTGTATGTGAGGATGTTAATTCTAGTTGTGTTGTTGTGGGTGACTACGTGTATGTGAGGATGTTGATTCTAGTTGTGTTGTTGTAGGTGACTACGTGTATGTGAGGATGGATGAGGACAAACTCCTCATCACCAGGATAGACAAGATGTGGACTGGGCCCAAGTAAGTGTTAATTATTTCCTTTATTATGTGGGGCGCGATAGCATACCGGTTAGAAGGCCGGACTCTCAATCGAGAGAACCCGGTTTCAAATCCCACTGCGGTCGCTTCGAACCTTTGGCAAGTTTGATCACCCCACGTTGCCACAGTTCACTCAGCTGTATAAATGAGTACCTGGCAATACAGACAGTGGTGGATATGTGAACGAATAGCCTTCGCGCAGCAATTGCAGCGTGGCTGAATACTTCCCAAAGAAGTTGAGATGGCCTTGGAATGAACAGGTCTGCCAGGGGGTGAAGTGTAAAGCGCTTTGAGCAGTCTTATGGACCGGATACCGCGCTATATATTTACTTTTACTTCCCACTCATTGTTATCCATAATCATCTGTCTGTTTCAGTTTGTTTCTTTGAGATATAACACACTGCTAGCTCTGTGTCTAGGATGTACGCAACCAGGCGCAGTGTTTATAACAACTAAAAATGCAGTATGTTTGCCTTTCATTAGTAAAAATCAATCATTAACTAGTCATTGGTCCACCTGGATTATCAATAAAATTGAAATTTGGCAATAATCGGCTTTCCAGTCCTTGCATGTGGGTGGGTGGGTGGGGGTCAATCCTATCCACATTTTTTTTTATTATTGGAGTTGTTTATATTTACAAAGCCCCTAAGTGTTCTGCCGCTGTGTGTTCCAGTGAACAGGCTTACGTCCACGGCCCGTACTTCATTCGGCCGGGTGAGGTGGAACATGTACCAACGCGTCTCTTCTACCACCACGAAGTCTTCCGCAGCTCCATCGAGGATACAAACCCCATGTCTAGTATCGCCAGGTCTGTTACTTTGTATACATGTTTGTGGCAATGCACTAAAATATATATTTCTGACACGTTTGCATCAAAAAACATTTGCTCTGATGTTTTTGTGAGTTATTTTAAAAGATGTTAATTTAGTTAATTTTAATTGGCACTAAAATTATTTATTTGGTCTGACATTTTTCTGACCTATTCTTAAGCTGTATCATTTTGATCGAGAATTGGTGCTTTTGTCTGGTTTTTTTCATGTAAAGTAGGTGTTAATTTATTTAGTTTAATATGTACCATTGGGATGGCTGCTATGATAGCAATAAAATTTTGTCTTGATAGCAGTCTCCCTGATCCTTTGAAATATGTTTGACCACAGTTAGCAGCTGATGAATGTGTAAATGTGTAAATGTAAATGTGTAAATGCCAAGGATTGTTTTTTCAATTACAATCAATTAATTAGTGCAATAATTATTTTCCATAACATATATGAATTGATATTTAGTAATTTTTATGAAATACATCGTTTTTAATGCGAACTGTGACCATGTTATGTTGTATATTTTTGGGTGAAATAAACAATTCCAATTCCAGCCGGTGCATGGTATACTCTCTGAAGGACTATTGCGGGATGCGCGTCACTGAAATATCTGAGGAGCACGTCTACGTGTGCGAGTCCAAATACATCGAGACGGAGAAAGCGATCAAGAAACTCAACAAACCCATGAAGGTGTGCATCTGAGAAACTATTGGTTATGCATGACCGAATGCTTGGGAGTTATCAATAAATATCAAAAAAGATATTCACCCTTTTGTAAATTACCCTATCTAACGATAAAAGTAATTTCTTTTGAAAAAAAGTACTTTTAATACACCCACTGCACAGGTTACTTAAACTATTCACGCACTACAGAACATCAACAAACCTGATTCTTGATGGAAAGTTTAAGCTGAATTGTTTATGACATGATCACATGCTGTAGAGTTCCCAGTAGAAATTACCATTTTAAAGGCATATTATATGGTTATTATGGCTAATACAATAATTGTTTCACTTTTATTTTAGTACATCTATAAAACCCTGACTCACGCTACTCTCTGCCACAATAATGCTGTTGACATTTCTATCTGAAAACCGTGAATTTTAAATATTTGATCCTGGAATTTAAATAAGAGATTCTTTTATTTAAATTCCTGGATGAAATATTTTAAATTCAACTAGAAGTAGAGGATTTCAAAATATGTCTGCAGATGTAACAAATAAACATTTCAATTTGTATAATTTTGGGTTGCCTGGATTAGGCAGTGTGTTACTGAGGCTAAGCTAATGAACGTCTCTTACTGTTATCATGATTGGTATTGTTCTACATGCTACTCCTTGTAGTATCTGACAGTCTTACTAATTATGACTGTGTTTTCTTCAGAAGCACTCACTGTCATATAAAGTATGCGATGACGAAATACTCTTCTTCAAGAAGCAAATTGTTCCACAGAAGGTAAATATTGTTTGATGTCTACGGTTTGTTTTGGTTGCGTTCTAAGCATGCATGCACGTGCGTGCTATGGTGCATCAAGCAAACTGATCTGCATAACTTGTAACAGTTACTAGTAATAGTTACAAACAAAAAGACCTAGTATAACATCACAAGCTTTTTCACTCCTCGTGCATGACAGATATTTAACTACAGTTTTTAATATTCAACCTATGTTGCTAAATAACTAGTTTCCAGTTTTGAAAGGGTGTCATTGTAGGAACCATATCATTCTCCCCAAGAGTTTGTTGTCTTGTGGTGGGGTAGCATGCACACCCCTGTCACCCTGTCTTGTACCCCTGGTAGGGTCACCCAAACAAGATTGGTCATGGGGCTAAGCCTGGGAACGAAAAGGAATAAACAATAATGCTATATGTGATGTGTCATGGTAGGAACCTTCACCATTACTGCTGCGAGTGTCGGACGAGCGTCTGCCAATAGATCTGCCCGGCCTTGTCGATGACTCAAGTCAGCTGACGACCGAGAGCAGCTTCACAGATACTAGCTGTAGTTTCCTCGGGTCTGGGGAGTGCAGCGACGCTCATCCTGTGGAACCTGTGGTCGAGAAGAAGAAAAAGGTAAAACAATTATTTTAATATTTGAATGCCCACTAGACTAAACTTATGCCAGTAAAAGATCCACACAGTGAAGTGGAAAAACGAACAAATACCTTGCTCCGACACCGGAGTTGTCAGCACAATGCCTAGGCGGATACTGGCGCCATACAAAATTACATTATTAGTATTATGTTGCAGCAGAAGAAGAAGGCTCAGATCAGTGGCTATATCACATATGCGGCTGAGTGTCGCAAGGAAATACAGAACCAGAACCCAGATCTGTCGTTTGGCGAGATCAGTAAGATTGTTGGAGCCAAGGTAAGAACTGGGATTGGCTTGGAACAATGGTAGGAATCGCTGTAGTGGTTAGAGCTGCCACCTCTTAGGTGGAACATTTCTGTAGGTAGATATATTAAAATCAATGCATGCAGATATGTAATCAGTGCAATTGTCGACTTTATGAACATGCGTGACATGTGATGTCTTCAACCTGTCATATAGGAATCACATTTAGTTCTGCCAGTTGAGTTGTTATGTACAAATTAATCTGCCGTGTGGAACTGTGAATGTGTTAAACAATCCATTTTCACTAAAGACCGGTGTACATGTGCTGCATCTTGACTCGTGCCATTCCCAATTTGAGCTTTGATGAAAGGTCACGACAGGTGAACCTGCTGTCAGTCTCCGATTGGCCACTGCTTCAAAATTGCTATTGGTCATGTTGGGTCCAGCCCCTATTCCACTGACATATTCATAGCCACAAATTGATCTTCCTAATCAGTCTCATCAAGGTATTTATACAATTGATTTTTCACCATAATACCACGTGACACTGTGTCAGCTGACCAGTTGGGAAATGAATCGCTCAGGTAACCCGGCCTTACAGTTTTCTGGTTGTCGTCCCTGAGACATGCACTTTAAATTTGCACCAATGACAGTAGAACACACAGATACGCATGTTGTCTAACAAGTTTTATCGGAACTCAACATTTCTGCATTCATGGCTACAGTGGCGTGGCCTGGTGAAGAAAGACAAGGAGTTCTATGAGAACAAGGCGCGGAGGATTGCAGAGGAACAGGCGGCCAAACAGGAGGCTGCAGAGAGGGCGTTCAATGACTCCCTCAATATGTACCCTGTCAGTCAATCACCCATGTCATCCAATGATGCCCGCATGTCGCCAGCCTCTGCTGGTGGACGCATGACGCCATCTGGTGGCTCACAGGCACACTTGATGACCAGCGCACAAGGTAGGATTTTGGGAAAGGGACTGGGAAACTATGGGAAGAGGGGATATTTCCAGTGGAAATAAGGTGTTCATCCACAAAACGCATTAAATGCCAAAGTCACATCAATTGAGTTAAGGGGGTTTTGCAGCAAAACAGGTCATACACCACGCTATCGACTGAGGAAATAACGCTTTTTCTATGGATTTAACATGTTTTGTGGATAAACACCTTAAATGTTTCTACATTTTTTTATTGTGTTGTCTTGATGATAAATACTTATATTTTGTTTATATGTATGTGAAAAAAATTATATATATATATATATATATACAGTCATGTCTTGTTTAGCTGTACACTTTGGTTCCTGTGGATTTTGGCTAGATTAACGAAAAGCAGAAACACGAAATATTGCATGCGGATTATCAAAGAACAGATAAACAAGACATGACAATAAATTTTTTACGTTTTGTCAATCATTTTTGCTGCAATTGCTTATTAATTTGTCAGTGTTGTTTTTTATTAGTGTATAGTGACCAAACAGCACTGTCCAGTGATAGACCTGATGCCTGGAACATTTATTACTGAATATAAATTTATAACAGGGTTTATAATCTGAAGCGGAAACCATGCAACTAACTAATATCTAACGAGTCTAATAATAAGCCCTTTCATAATATGCTGTATACCCAAAAATTCAACCAATACAGCTGCAAAATTGGACCAATCGTGAAATCATTAGGGTATATTTATTTTATGTTCCATTAATCACAAAACCCTAAGGTTTTATTTAGTTTATATTATATTTCATAATTGTGACATATCAACTTAATTTTGGTGGTGATAATTTACCGTAAACTTCAATTTTCCCTGGCTTGATAATGGTTACAATGTACTAGGAAGGGAATCTTTTATGTATTATTATTTACTCCAAACTTACATTCTTAAGACAAACGTGGTTTGTCACACCAAAGGATCACTTCTGGACTTTTTTTTATTAAGTGACACAAATTTTGGCTTAGGAGCATATCCCAAACAGCGTGATTTTGTCCCCCGCCAGGCTATCAGCAGTTCCCCCAGGGTTACGGGGGCCACCAGGCAATGCAGCAGATGCAAGGTAAGCCATGTCGACCACACTCAGAGACTTTACGCTTCGCTTCCATATCTGTTGTTGCTTGTTATTGTTTCCCATCTTGTGCTTAGCAGCAAGTTATGCATGTTTAGGCCTGTATCGTCGCATGTTGTATATTTATATCAATCCTGTAGTAATAATAATGTGTGTCTTATATAGCGCCTGTATCAGACTAAACTAGGCGCTCATGGGGCTTATTCTGTTATCAGAGCTAGTTGGTTTCACAGTGGCTAATACCTGTGTGGATTATTGTAGAGTGAGACCATTTGTTCCGTGCGTCCAAAACAGTTTTTTCACACTCCTGTGTGGGATGTTTGACTTCCCGTTGCACAGAGAGCAGGTGGAGCGAACCAACAGTATTCAGTATCTCTTCCGAAAGACAGGCGAAGTGAGGTGAAAAAATTGGTCAAGTTTCTAATTTGGACTCCGATCGCAGTCTTCTCGGTTGACAGTTCGGTGCTACAGCTGCCGCTGCCCTGTTGTCACCTACACGTGATTATATCTGAGTCAGACCATCATTACTAAACAACATCATGTGTTGTATGAATTGTGTTAAATTATGCTGCTTCAGTTGGTGGAACCTTTAAACGTGTGATCTGAATTATTGAACGGCTGACAATTTTCAAAACCTGTGGACACAGTTTATCTGGCTCAGGTGTTCACAGATTCACGTAATGGGCATGTAATTAACATACGTAAATTTACGTTTCCTTCCGCATGCCATTGTAAACATAATATTCACCGTGAACCATTTCAATTAAATAGATAACGGTCGAATTCTGTTTTTAAAATGTGCTTCATTAAAACACACTTGAGCGGTCAAGACATGATAAAAGCTATAGTTTGTTCGCTGTTACATGGTTCTACAATAAAAACTATCACACATTTAAAGGTTCCACCAACTGAAGCAGCGTAATATAAAAAAATTCACGCAACACATGATGTTGTTTAGTAATGATGGTCTTTGACCCAGATATAATCACGTATAGGTGACAACAGGGAGATGTAGCTGTAGCGCCGCACTGTCAACCGAGAAGACTGCGATCGGAGCCCAACTTCGAAACTTGACCAATTTTGTTCGGCTCACTTTGTCTGTCTTTCGGAAGAGACACTAAACACTGTTGGTTTGCTCTACCTGGTGTCACAACAGATGTTTTGTTGTACATAACATGGATTTTACTATAAACATGATCAGACTTGATGCCTGCATTAATTTTTACATCAAAGTTGTCACTGAGAGTAGAAGCAACCTTAAATTCTATTATGCACAATTGTGGACAAGTCAGTCAGTTTATTATTTATTGGTATATTTTAATATTCTAAAAAAAGAATGGAGTTGTACACAAAGCAAGGCTAGTAGAATGGGGGCAAAACTGCAAATAGAACTACTGCATAAAATGGACATATCCTACCACAATTCTTTGTAGATTTCTAATTCCTTCAGTCATGTCGTATTTACCCACCCCCTCCTTTTTTTAGAGCATGTCGAGCATGTTGTAATCAGACACGAGGTGAAATACATTTGAAAACGTTTTGAAAGCAAATGCCTCTGGCATACAGTTTGCCAGGCCAAAATCATTTGAAAAGTATAATTTCATATATATTAAAACCAGGGAGTGTGCAGCATCTTAGTTGGTTCTTGTATTTTTATGGCCTAGGTTTCAAAAATGGGAATTTTTAAAGGAAGGTCTGAAATTTTATTTCATCAAACTTGGCCCAGGCCCCATGCTGTAATTCAACAAAGGAGGAATGGACCACATATCGCTGAGTGATATGCTTCTTTACTCAAATGATACAGTTTGAACGAGATTCCTTTATTTTGCATTGAATTTGTCATGGGAAAAGGTCTTAGATTTTTTACATATTGATCTTAAGAGATCTGATCAATGCAAAGTCGTACACACCATTTGAAATGTATTTCACCCGTGTATGGTTTGTAGTACGTTATTTTCAGTTTTATTATTATTTCTAGATTTTTCTATGATTTGCTCATGTTATGTTGTCATAAGGCTTTGCGCAGTCCAACGGCATGCAACCCTTCTCTGGGCAAGGGTTAAAGCCCCAGGGCTTGTACCCAGGGGCTGCCTGCCCCCAGGGTGGCATGGCCAACCCTTACCAGCGGATGCCGCAGCAACAGCAGGGTGTGGGTCAGCGCCCTGGTACACCTAATCGCCCCCCTCCAGGTGTCTCACCTATCCCAGGTAAGTCGCCCCAATGTCGCTGTGACACCCCGCCGTGGACCATGCACTGTTAGTGTGATCAAGTGTACTGCCAATACTGTATGCTGCTGCACAAAACTTTGCAAAAGTCACTGTTTAAACTTTAAACACATCTGAAACTATAGCTACCTTCCACAAAGAAAAATAATAAAGAAAATTAAATTGTGGGAATTTCCATTTCCACCCTAAATCCTTGGTCCCCCTCTCTTATGATGACCTCTGCACTTCCTCATGCGCTTAGCCATTTTTTTTTTGTGCCTCTGTGCTCAGGTCCCAGAGGATATAGTGAGGTTTCACTGCAATTTTATTGTGGTCTTAGATAATTATCTGTTTAGTTTTTGGTGTGATTTTAAACAGTTTAATGTCGTTGGACTATGCCATTACCATGACATAGAGAAATGTTTTTCTATTCTGTGTATGACCTTATATGGGCACGATCCACCAAAGATACGTTTTGTTAACCACAAAAGTGTATTTGTTATTTACTGCTCAAGAAACTTGGTTGTATTCCCCGAATATTTCTCATAGCGACATTTGTCCACTGACGAAGGCCACATGAGTTGGCCAAAATATTCAGAGAATACAAACAAGTTTCATGAGAGATAAATAACCTGTCTAATGCGACAATCCAAGAAACCAGAATGTCCGTCCTTTCAAGCACAAACGTATAGTTTTGTCTTTGTCACCATTATTATGCCGCCTTGAAATAGCTGATTGTTTCAAAGCTGCTGTGTATGACAGTTTCATAGCTTGGATGCGCAATGATAACCTAGTGTAGATATAGTGCAATCTAGAATATCCTTTCAAAGCATCTACACTGCTAGCTAAATGAAGCCTAGTTAACGTGAGTGATTTGCCCCAATTTGTTACTGTCAGGCAACACTGTGTTACACGATAATAATGCACAAAAAATTACGTGTACATTTAGACACGCAACATGTCAACATAAACACTGCGACCAAGATCTTGACTCGCACCATTCCCCATTTGAACTTAGATGACAGGTCACGACGGGTGCACCTGCAGATAGCTACTGGTTGGTCACTGCTTCAAAATCGGGGACAACTGTTAGTGAGATTTGGACCAGTCCCTATTGTCCTATACTCAATTGTTCCAACATTTGGCCCTGTTAATTGGTCTCGCACAGATATTTACATTGCCGATTCTTGCAGCACAATATCGCACCAAAAATCACTCGTCGAAAGGGAAGGATTTTCATTGGTTAATTGAACAATACTTTTACGGGTCATTGTGACACTGAATTTATTAATGTTAATAACATTTTGGTTGTTTAAAAATAATACCCATACAAAACATGTTACTACTATTGTAATCATTCATCTCGTCACATTTAAAAAAATACACAGTTTGGTGATAAAATGAAGTAGGCTAGTTTTACAATATACACAGAGACCAATTTACTGCAATTAAATACAGACGAGTAAATCTTCACCAGTGAAGGTGAAATATACCGTTTTTCCCAGGATAATTTATTTGTCTGTCAAATTCCCTTTTTTTCCCTATACAATTTCTTATAATAAATATACTGCACCAAATAACGATTACATCATGAAATATAATTTAATTTAGAATTTTTTTTTAGAATTTGGGCATTTTGACTATACAAAACCTCCCAACCAGCTCTGCATCAATCAACCAATGAAAATAGTTATACCTTTCCTTTAGTGTGTAGGCAGTGTAATACATTCAAGCCATGTATAACAATGTGTGATGTACAAGTCCAGTGCTTCAGTGTGCACTGCTACTGTAGGTGAATGTGCTTCAATGGCAGTGAGCTGGTCTCTATAACACACACATGCTTGCTAGTAGGGCTTCATGTAAGCAACTAAATTTACTTTGCTACTAATTTTTTGATTTGCTATTATAAAAATGCAATTTCTTTATGTACATACATGCTTGCTAGTAGTACATTTATCTGAATTTTTTTCATTTGTAACAAAAGTATCCTTTATCTTTGTAAAAGTGTACCAATGTTTTGTGTATATAAATGTTGGCTGCTTATAGATATACATGCCTGAAGTATTTATTATTTGGCGTACAATTACATTTTTTTAACTTGAATGTAATTTTGCCTGTGTACATGTACTTCGCTAAAGTACAGAAAGAATGTGTATTTGAACGAGTTCTGTGTGCTGGTAGCTGTGGTTTGCACAAGATTCCTCAGTTCTGTCTTGCCTCTGTACTTGTCCAGGGCATAGATCCTCACATGTGAGGACCACGACCTAAACAAGTCTTCCCACTTTGATATATGCCACTAATCTTAGTGACTTTTGGTAGAACAAGAAACTCAACCCTGTAACAATTATTAAGATTTATTAGCCGAATGACGGCATTGAAGAGCATCAGTTGGCAGGCTGCCTGCTGTCACAAATACAGGGTTGGGCGTTTCTGGCTACTGTGCCTGGGAAAGATCTAAAGCTTATTATGATCATTATTAGTAGATGAAGTTGTTCTTTTGTTAGTTTTATTTTAATATTATATATTAAATTTTATTTTATTTATAAAAATCTCACATGGGCTAAGCAGGATTTCGTTCGGGCAATTAGCCCATATGAAGAGCCTTAAAAAACCTGCACTGCATCACTGTCTGCTATATAGTGCTTATCAAAATATCTGTCCTGCTTCCAAGTGTAAGGGCTGGTCGACATGAGTGATTTGTGCCCTAGTTTGGTAAGGCGAAAGTGTGTCACATGATAGCACACAACGAAATTATATGCATGTTTAGACAAGCGACATGTCTAGACACTTTGAGTGCGACTTATTGACTTGTGCCAATCCAGACTTGAGCTTTGGTGAAAGGTCACAACAGGTGCACTATTGGTCGTGGTGGCCGCTGATTGGCCACTTTAGCCTTCCTCGTTGTATTTTCACTTTTGTCATCTCAACTCTTCTCACTTTTGCTTATTTGTTCCAGGTCAAGTTGCCCAGCAACAGATGGCGCCACCTCCTCCCCCGCCGCGTCCACCATCACCGATCTTTGTGACAGTGCCGCCGCGAACACAACGACTACTACACTCACAGGCCTATCTCAAGTGAGCAACTTCTACTGGCAGTGATGTATATTTATAAGTATGCTGCTAGCAGTAGTTATTCCTAGGTTTCACTCCATTTTTGGGTAAAATTAGAATTTTTTCCAGTTTTCTTTAGCCTGAAAAAAACATTTTAAAATGTCATGCATGCGTATGTTAAAGTTACTGCTTTATAGAACAGTTGTTAATTAAATGTTACATGATGTCTTCTAAAATCAGTTTCACCTTTCCATATCATATGTGTATTATGTCAATATTTTGTTTCTTGATGTTACGAAAATCCAATTGTATTTTATTTATAATGCACCCTTTACACAGTTGTTGCTCATGATGCCATGCTAAATATTTTAGTAAAGAGATGGGTTTTCAGATGTGTTATAAAAACGTTGTTATTGTTGATGTCAGTTGTCACAGCACCGACAGTGTTGGGACTGCTGTACAGAATAACCAGTCAAACTAATTTTGCCTGGCTTGCAGGACATGAATCAGATCAAGTTCACTAGAGTGCACCGATAGAATTGGCTGATGTTGACTGAAAGATATAATTTATGAATTGTGCGAGAAATACCTAGTTCAACATGATAGACTGCCACTAGAATGAGGGTGTCTACTGCGCAGGTATATCGAGGGTCTGAACCCCGAGAGTCGTGGAATCAGTGACTGGGAGAAGACCTTGACCGCCACCCCAGAGAACACCCCACTCAGTAACAACGGCAAGCTGCCCATACAGTGGCTGGCGAACGGTGTTGGTCACCATGACAACGCTGTCAGTGCCCTCTGGGCGCTGCGTGACCTCATGTTGAAGGACACCCTCACGGTGTCACGCACACTCGAGTTCAGTCAGTTATGGTACGTGAATTTTTTTTTAACTCATTCAGCCCATCACGAAACGGGTTAGTTCAAATCTGTATTGTGTGAACGGTTTAAGTAATATGTGCAGTTAGTTTAATAAAAGAAAAGAAAATTTAATAAAAGTTTTAATAAAAAGAGTGCCTACTTTTGTTGAAATCGTCGAAAGAATAGATGTTGGTCATTACATCAGGTTATTTGTGAAAGTATGAATGGCCTCGACACTGTTGCCCTTTTTCGCTGAATTTTTACAGGACCCGGTAAAATAATTTAATAGTGCTAATGCTTATGCTTTTTATATTGCTAATACTGTCCATTCTACTTTCAGATGTGTCTTTGGAGGCTGCCGAGATGCATCATTGAAGCGGGATCACCTTCCGTGTTCAAGGACAAGTTGTAATCATGAAGTATTTGAAACATTTCCAATTTGAACTGACCTTGCATTTATTGGGACCATGGTAGGAACAAGTTATAATTATGAAACATTTACACTTGCAAGAGACCACGTATTAGTAACTGACTGTTGTCTGTTTTCACTCATGTTAAAATGATGAAGTATTTCTACTTGCGAGAGGCGTTACGTATGCATGTTTTGAGTCATAATTGTGAAATATTTGAAGGAGTTTTGAGGTTGTGTGATACATCTTGCCAGATTAACATGTGCTAGTGTCGTGGACAGGCTTTGGGCAGACCACTTTAGAATATTCGTGACCTGTGGTCATGTTCTCAAAGCCATATACCGGGTCTGAGTATTGTGGCAGGCAGTAAAAATAATTAGTTGTTTATGCAGAATCACAGAAGTAACTGAAGTTTGTAGTACCTTTGTTACAGATTGTAATAGGGTCAGTTTTGTGGAAGAAATCCACTGAAATGTAATCCCAGCATTTAATTACATGTTTGCTGTATAGCACTGAAATGTAATCCCAGCGTTTAATTACATGTTTGCTGTATAGCACTGAAATGTAATCCCAGCGTTTAATTACATGTTTGCTGGTGTATATCATGGCAAAGCTAGTCACTGTTGCTTGAGAAATTGTGAATATACGAAGTCCTCATAGTGGTTCATTTTTGAAGCCTCTTGCTGTTTGCTGAAATAATGTTTGTAATGATAATGTGGCTATTGTTTTTCAAGGAGTATGTCTGTTAATTAGCAAATGTTTGTATAAATCAATGGTGCTTCTCAGCACGTTACACGTTACAACAGAGCAACTGAATATGTGTTACATCAGTAATGGTGAAGCACATTTGTTGCCCATTTGGAACGGGAATACGTATACATTCAGAAACGTGCCACAACTGATGCCTCTTGCCACAATGGATGCATTTTTGCAGTTGCAGTTTATTTAATTTAGTTTATATCTGCTATACATAACCATACATCAGCCAGTCAAACTAATTTGACACTATGAAACAATTTGGCCAGTGCTTGGGCTTTAAGTTTGTTTTAAATCAGTGGACGACGTTTTTGTCAATAACAATGAATACATAACGTTTTTAGAGACGGATTAGAACAAAAACAAGAATTTTATTTAGAGATTAAAGGAATAGTACCACCGATCATGATCATAATGTACATGTGCACGTTAGTTTAAAGTGCATCTTCGTTTCTGTCCTCCTACTAACCATGCCTGGAATATACTTGTACGTGACTGTACGAATATCAGGTGCCTTTGTTAATCATCAGTCATTGTGGTCTTTACTGTCTACCGTTGTATATAAATTAATTCCCTGATGTGCAGTGGACACGTTGCCCTATCATCAGGTATGTTTGTCTGTGTGACTACAACCTCAGTTGTAATGTATAAGATGTGTTAGTGGAAATTTAGAAATGTAAATGTGTTAGTGGGCATTTAGAAATGTAAGTGAATGTGTGTGATTGGTAGCAGAGTTTGGTGTCTTTGTAACATTCTGGGCTGTTAACATGCCATATAGCATGTTTCTAAAAGAGCATAACATCAAAGGTTTGCTGTATCATTAGCCTACTGCATGTCCAGTTTCTTGTTCTTGTTTGTGTGAATAAAACAACAACCATCTCTCTAATCACTATAGCAAGTGTTTGCTGGGCACAAGTAGGTGTTGTTTGTCAAGTTAAATCATGACACTGACTCATTTTCTGTACTGCATTATATTTATGTGTAATTGTTTATACAGATGGGTGGTTATTTATGAAGATTGTAGTAAAATAAGAGTTAATAACTGGATTTGTTTTCTTTGTCTGGTTGCATAACAACCACAAGTTATGCTATTCACCCAAATAAAAAAATTATCCCTTCATTTGAGTATCTGTCTGTCTAGTGATCTGTCTGTCTAGTGATCTGTCTGTCTAGTGATCTGTTTGTCTAGTGATCTGACTACAGTACTGCGCCATGACCTGGGTGTGAACATCACTAAGCTGCTGGTGCGTAGCCGCTGGAACTCGCACGGACAGCAGCGAGTCGCACACCGTGAAGAAAATTGTCCCGAGCTGTATTGTGTCCATTCGCCCCACACCCTCTATCACACGTGATGGGGTTTCCCACACCCTCTATCACACGTGATGGGGTTTCCCACACCCTCTATCACACGTGATGGGGTTTCCCACACCCTCTATCACACGTGATGGGGTTTCCCACACCCTCTATCACACGTGATGGGGTTTCTCACACCTTCTAACACACGTGATGGGGTTTCCCACACCCTGTATCACACGTGATGGGGTTTCCCACACCTTCTATCACACGTGATGGGGTTTCCCACACCTTCTATCACACGTGATGGGGTTTCCCACACCCTCTATCATGCATGATGGGGTTTCCCACACCCTCTATCAGATGTAATGGGAATCCCACACATATCAATGTTAGCTGCGCAGCCCCTAGCCCATGATCGACCAACATCGTATCGTTCATTAAATACAGGATACAGCAGGTTCGAGAACAGAAACCAAAGAGAGAACGCAAGCTTGTCTGTCTGAGGGACTGTAGTATTACAGCAACATCTATTTTTATGCACATTCCCTGACCTGTTTCTGCTTCTCTTACATATAAATAATACAGCACAGTGGCATCGGAAGCTGTTGAATATTGTGGAGGCCGAAATTAGTTTCTGCAAACATGCTGATGGCCACCAAATATTTAACATAATATACTCATTAAAAACATCCGGCTCTTATGCAATATAATGTCTTCGTATGTACAAGAGTACAACAACGTGCAAGCTGGATGAAACGTTCCCGAAATGCTGTTCGCCCAAGCCACGCGTAGGTAAACGTATTCGAATGTCGTGCGCGCTTCTGGTATCAGAAAAGGTCGCGAGACGGAGCCAAGAGGATTCGAACCCGGATTCTCTCGATCGAGAGTCCGACATTCTAACCGCTATGCTACCGCGCCCCACCAACCGACATCGCTGGACAGTCAAGTAGATTCGAGAGTTGGGGATCAACAGACATCAGAAACAAGAACTTTGTTCCGGACACTACTACTACTACAACAAACGTAACACAACTACTACACAAACTTGGCTGGCAGACATTAGAACAACGACGATTACAGCACCAACTCAATTTCTTCTACACAGTTAAAGATAACCTCCTGAGTATTTCTCTGCCAAACATCTTATAGTCCCATGCACCCATACACGAAACAGCGATCCTGATAAATATATACAGATACAAGCACGCACCAACACATATGCATACTCTTTCTTTCCTAGAGTCATAAAAGCCTGGAATCTACCCCCACTGAAATAATAAGACTCCCCTCCATTCACCCCTTCCAACTAGCTGTGAGCACTGTCTATCTTGCCCCTCCATTCACCCCTTCCAACTAGCTGTGAGCACTGTCTGTCTCGCCCTTCAGCTCACCTCATTCTTCTATAAGGAGGATATCTGATTTTAATTAACTTTTTTTTAATTGCACTATTTTTTTCCAAAATGTATTATTCCCCACATTTATATGTAAATTTTTCATGCGCCAAGCACCACACTCCTGTGTTAGCCCCAGAAGAGGCTGTTTGGAGTAAGCATACTGAAGACTACAACCCAACCTCCCGGAGTTGACTTGATACAAGTGGATCACCGTCAACTGCATTAGAACTCTATAAAACGACCTCTGATGCAGAAACGGCGCGTCAAGGAAACAGCAAGATGCGAATGTGGCCTTGACTAGCAAACCGCAGACCACATCGTCAACCACTGCCGCGTGTTCGCATTCAGTGGATGAATCTCTGAGGTTCACTCAACTTTGCCAAAAGCAGTTGAGTGGATCAATAACCAGGAGACACAACCATGAAACTCTGCTCTGTCTACACGACAGGAGAAGACGTGATGCGACGTTTCGACAGGAGCGGGATTACAACTGCTACGGCAGGTGGTACTGGATGTTTCCCAGAGAATGGCGTACACAAGAACCGTAGACGAGTACGACCGACGGCCCAAGACAACAACACCACCGCACAACATCACGGACAGTGTGGTCAGATACTTCAACATCGTTAAATATTGACATAAATTTCATTCCATTCGACAAGAATAGTGGTATTTAACCTGGGGGTAATTGTGCCCGAGGGATTATTCGACCTTTTTAGGGGTAGGGGCGGGTAATGCGACCTTTTAAATTTAGGAATATTTCTGTAATTAAATCAACATGACTACGTTCTCCTACTGTGCCACATATGGTGAAAAGCTGGTGATGAATACCCACTTCTCTCTGACACAGCTCTGAAAGTCACCTCATTTGCCAGAATGTCTCGCTGTGAGGCTGGCTTTTCTATGATGATCACATTTAAGACCAAGGCAAGGAATATATTGATTTCTTTCTGATGATGTGCGATGTGCTCTAGCTGTGGCAAAGCCTCGCATCTCAAATCTTTCTGATGATGTGCGATGTGCTCTAGCTGTGGCAAAGCCTCGCATCTCAAATCTGATCAAGAAGAAGAAATATCAACAAACACTCTGAAAAATTCATATGTAAAGTATTGCCATGTGTTTGGTCTTACTTAACATATGGCTAGGTACGCCAAAGCATAATAATTGTTCATTTTGTCTATATTTGTTAGTGTAGCCATACCACGTCAGAAGATCTACCTAAAAGGGCGACATCGACATGACGACCGGGAAGGACCAGGCCCTGACCGTCCACTCTGGCGCCACAACCCACCAGGCAACGGTCTACTTCGAGAGAGACCGCCTACTGAATGAGGCGGAGAAACGACAGAGGAGAGAGGAGGACAGGGACCAACAACAAGAGCAAGTCTCAATTCCACCCAGAACTTCCTGGCCTCACTTAACCAAGATCCGCAGATCACGAATCGGGTTCCTGCGTCACATTAGTACACACGAATGACGACCGACCTTTTGTAGACGCCATCCTCATTCCGAGGGCCCGCCGATGATAATGTCATAGATCTTATGACAAATGGCCACGTCATGGCTGCACAGACACGCTGCCTCCCCGCACGATTCCACGTTACGCGTCAGTGAATAACTGCGACACGGGACTGGCATCAATATTTTATGACGCCGTTCGCAGATGTCGCACGCGTTACCATCGCGATGCTGTCTGCCAGTAAAAGTTAACGCGTCAACCGTTTTGTCAGGCACATTATATATTAATGACGTTTTTATCGTGTGCGCGTTGTTTCTCCGGGCGCTGGATAGCTTTGCAGTCAGTTCACATGAATATTTGCCCAGAAAAGACCAGCATAGACGCGGATCGCCAATCGACTGATCGAATCACAATATACAGCCGAAAAATCAACTTGTCAGCGAAGTTTAATTTTTTATTGGCAAAATAGCAGCTAAAATATTAGTTCGTCTGCCAAACAACATCCGTGGTCGGGCTGTAGGCTGCATCGCGATTTGAACAGTTCTATCATGGCAACGAGGAAGGGTAAACTGGACGAATCTGAGTTGTTCTTGTTGTCGCGCAAACAGGTCATGTTTGCTGACTTTGTTACGTGGAACGACGAATTAGTTGGAAGATTAGAAGAGGCCGGAATACTGCCAGGGGACGACTACCCAGGCATCATGGTAAGTCACCAATTCAAAATCGGCCGATTCAAATCCGGATTTGGGACTATGGAAGCCTTGTGCAGTGATTGACCGGTCATCCTATCAGGCATGGGGCAATTAACTTGAAAAGTTAATTAATTAAATTACAATTAACTTAGACATTCTCAAATAAAATAAAATGTTATTAACCTCACATATTTCTCAGGTCAATTAAATTAGATTAACTTTACACATTCTTCTATTAAATTAAATTAACAATTAATTTTAATTCAATTAACAGCTACATTTTAAAACAGTTCTAAAACCACAAGACTTATAACAAAAATGTGTTTTTTTAAACTTTGTTTGAAAGGGATTTGCTCATACAGTATTTACATGCCAATACATTTCTTCACGGGCATTTGATCACATTTTAAAAGTTGTAGATACTTATTAAAAAAATAATTATTTTATCTGAAGGGGTTGAAAAGTTGCGGCTGAAGATTTGCATGTGTGGGGTCTCCTCCTATATTTAAACACCAAATTAACAAAACCGGGCAACTACATTCATAATTTCTTTGCACCAAGTTGTTATTTATGCAGTGTTTTATACTAAGTCATTGGGTTTCCCCTTTACACACTGGCATTTAAATATGTACACACTACTTTTATGCATCACAAGATCTGGCATGCTTTTCATTTAAGGTGACACTGTAAAAAGATCCCAAACTGATGCTATGTTATCTTCTCTACATCTCCACATTAACTCTTATATGTAGTAATGTACACATAACAATTATAGGTGCATAGGTGCCACTTGGCTGCAAGTTGCCAGCCCCAAATGTGTACTTTACACAGAGATTTGCAGAAGCCAAGATTAGCCATCAACTTATCACCCTACCAGAGGACATTCTATTTTCTAGGCCTACCCTCCAATTCACAGGTGCCTGAATGATCAGCTCACCCCAGTTGGTACAGTGTATATGTGCTCTCTTTGTGCTCTCTTTGTGCTCTCTTTGTGCTCTCTTTGTGCTCTCCCTTCCATTCACACAGGCCTGAACCTGATCTCTCTCAGACTAGTGACTGGAATGGTGTCTGTAGGCCTTCTGAAAATACTTGGCTGTGAACTATCCAGTAATATTGTTAACTGTTAAATGAGCACTTAATTGAGAGTTAATTGGGAATTTGTAAATTAAATTAAATTAAATTAGCCTTTCTTATATATATATATATATATATATATATATATATATATATATATATATATATATATATATATATATATATATATATATATATATATATATATATATATGTTTTGGACCCCAAGGGGCCTAGACCCAAAACACATTTTGTGGAGGCCCCATAAAATTATATTGTGAAGGCCCCAGGCCCAGAGCAACTGCTCTGTCTGCCCTGGCTTCAACACAGGTCGGATTGATGGATGCCTCGCGAACTTGCCGCCAAACCTGATCACTTTCGCGATGAATGGCGGAATGTCGCGCGAGACTAAACTGTCCCCCCCGGGAGCCAACTTAGCCAAGCCGCATTGATTTATTGATTTACATATTGTGATGTACTGTGATGGGAGCAGTATTCAGCTATTTAGGTAGGTATATGAACGCAGTATCCGCGCAGTTATCCTTCAAAGTGCGATAGCATACCGGTTAGAAGGCCGGACTCTCAATCGAGAGAACCCGGTTTCAAATCCCACTGCGGTCGCTTCGAACCTTTGGCAAGTTTGATCACCCCACGTTGCCACAGTTCACTCAGCTGTATAAATGAGTACCTGGCAATACAGACAGTGGTGGATATGTGAACGAATAGCCTTCGCGCAGCAATTGCAGCGTGGCTGAATTCTTCCCAAAGAAGTTGAGATGGCCTTGGAATGAACAGGTCTGCCAGGGGGTGAAGTGTAAAGCGCTTTGAGCAGTCCTATGGACCGGATACCGCGCTATATAAGAACATACATTTACCTTTACCTTTTCAAAGTGAAGTCGAGTTAGCGTTGAAACGATCAGGTCTGTCAGGGATGATACACATATAGTAGTCAATACTACAAAGTAGTTTCTAACATCATATGTTAGTTGGTCTGTCTGTTCGCTCATATTTCCGTCAGTTTTGATTTTTTATGCTTGCTCGGGGGACCACGGGGATGGCTTGTATATTTAATTTTTTTTCGAAATTCTCCCAGGGACGGAGATCTTACGAGGGAACTTATGTGGACGTATGACGTAGATTACGTAACTCGAAACAATAGTAGTTCACCGTTATGTACAATTATTTGCAATGCTATGCGTGTTTTGTACGATTGTTCCGAATGACGTGATTTCTCTAAATCAGACGTCCATCTTTGTCATCGCCACTGCCCTACCAACGTTTTACTGGATAGTGCAAGAAGTCATAAGCTCCTGCAGTGGCTGTCTTTTCTCCCGTGCAACGCCGGGCAACTCGGCTGGTTGTACAACTAATTTTACCAACTAATTGTGTATCGGGGTTTATGCGTCATCATATGTGTATTAATATTTACTTACTATTATATATTAAATATACTCACACATTTACCTTATAAAACCAAAGCAATGAACCACGTTAAATGTCCACGTTTTGTAAAATAAAGATCGGGATTCAAGTGATCGAGTGTCTACATAGAGCTCTATAGTAGTTATGGTTTGCTGCATATGTTTTTTTGCTGATATTGTTGTTGATGTCTATGCGTGCCAACATAATGACGTCACAACTGGAAACGTCATATGCGTAACAACGGCGCACCTAATGTAACATTCAGTGGCGTAACCAGGATCTTTCAAAGGAGGGAGGCCAAAGAGAGGCCAAGTTTAGTCACCCATTGGTTTACCATGCTACCATGTAGCGGCGCAACGGAAAAAAATACGGGAACAATTAGGCCAACGAGGAGGGCCCCCCCAATACAGCACTGGTAACATCAACCATGCAGTTTCCTCAATACCCACTACAACGTAAGCAAATCCGATTTGGAACGCTGCATGTAAGTTTAGTGACGACTGTGACAATGTACCCACTCATCCGTAGAGTCAGCCAACGAACTCAGAGCGGTGGGGGAGATTCACGACGCTGCTAAACAAACGTGGTCGTCATGGCGACGTCGACCGTCTTTGTGACGTACTACGGTTGATGCGGTGTGTGTGGGTGGCGGAGGAGACGGCGGCAGACTTGCGCGCCGAGCGTGGCGAGTTGCAGGCACGTGTATCACTTTCGTACTGTCGCTTCTTCTTCCCCTTGCTCCCTGCGGGCTGGGGTCCAAGTCAATTGATTGCTTCTTCCACTGTCATTGTTAATGTTCTCCATATCCCACTGTCTTCTGCAGTGGTCTTCCACTCTTTCGTACTGTCGCATTTAACGAAACCATGATTAGCACAGAGGGGATGTGACGTCACGAATCGAAGGCGAGTTGATCTAATTTCGTCACCGTTTGCAGTACATGTAGCTATAACGAAGATTTGTTGTATAGCGTTGTTGTTGTTGTTGTTGTTATTGTTGCTGTTGCTGCTTTTTTGAAGACCTTGACATATATAAGTTGTTGTAAACGGGATTGAGTTTACAATTCACGGATGAAATATGTTTTCGGTAGATGCAGACCGCGTCTTATTGTGTGTAACGCGACACGGTATGCATGCGTCGAAAACTGTTTTCATGGCAACGTAATACTAACATGAGTACATCTTTCTTGGAAGGTACACCTCTTCTTTGACAGTTTCGTTGGTAGAGACTAAAGAATAAAATAGCTTGCTAAATGTGTGCCCGTGTAGATTGACAAGGATGTCGACTATGTGGCCGGCTGGGTGGTGCATCGCCAGCACGGCACGGGCAAGCGGCTGGCGGAGGGGGAGAAGAAACTACTACAAAACATCATCGCTGAACGTACGCAGGTCAGTGAGTAAACGTACAGTGCAGTAAAATATACAGTTGTCGGATAATCACGTGACTGTTTCCTTAGCAACCAGGCCCGTCAAGCTAACAAACGTGACCGCCGCATTACGTCGCATTTTAATTTGCTTTTCTGGCCCAAACTTTGCGATAAAAAACAAAAGACAAAGTTGTTTAGGCGAGAAGATTATGTGGGAAAGTTTCATCTGGAGGATATATGCAGCCATAGTAATGTAATGTAATGTAATGTACTGTACATAATATGTAAACATGGTTGCTAAGCCTAAGGCAAAGCTTGGCGGGGGTTACGCTTATAATTAGAATTGTGACGTCAGACCCTGGAACTGCTGTTCTCGTAAATAATTTTCAACGTTCATATTCTCGAAAACATATTATATTGTGCGACTGTGTCTTGCGAAATTTTGCGAAATTGAATTGAGCCGTGGGAAACACTGACCGCTAACTGCGGCAAGGTAGCATTCACGAAACTCTAGTGAGTATTGAATTGAGCCGTGGGAAACACTGACCGCTAACTGCGGCAAGGTAGCATTCACGAAACTCTAGTGAGTATTGAATTGAGCCGTGGGAAACACTGACCGCTAACTGCGGCAAGGTAGCATTCACGAAACTCTAGTGAGTATTGAATTGAGCCGTGGGAAACACTGACCGCTAACTGCGGCAAGGTAGCATTCACGAAACTCTAGTGAGTATTGAATTGAGCCGTGGGAAACACTGACCGCTAACTGCGGCAAGGTAGCATTCACGAAACTCTAGTGAGTATTGAATTGAGCCGTGGGAAACACTGACCGCTAACTGCGGCAAGGTAGCATTCACGAAACTCTAGTGAGTATTGAATTGAGCCGTGGGAAACACTGACCGCTAACTGCGGCAAGGTAGCATTCACGAAACTCTAGTGAGTATTGACGCGGGAAACACTGACCGCTAACTGCGGCAAGGTAGCATTCACGAAACTCTAGTGAGTATTGAATTGAGCCGTGGGAAACACTGACCGCTAACTGCGGCAAGGTAGCATTCACGAAACTCTAGTGAGTATTGCCGCGATGCGAAATAGACAACATGCGGTGAATCGGGAAAAGCACTATATACATCAAGGGCAACCGAACATGTGACATTCAGCCACGTTGCAGTAACAACGCAAAACGTGGTCATACTAATTCATATAATTTAACCAATGATTATGGCAAAATATTCATTCATATATTTGAGTGAACTGGGGGAACGTGGAGTGAACGAAATTGCACTCACGTTTCGAAATACTAGTACAGTTTCAGGCCCGTCCAAAGGATTTGAAAATGGGGGTTCGGGTATATACAATTAGCCGGAATTTCTGGGATGATTTTTTTTTTTTTACACTTAATCACATTATCTCAAAACGGGGTGGGGGTGGGGGTGGGGGTGTTCGAGCCTTGCCAACCTACAACTTGCTGGAATTAATTAAGCTGTGTAATAGCCAACTCGCCAATCCGGTTCGCTGATGTTGAAATATGTAGAGTGTGAATATTTTATATAACATCCGCAGCTTATTTATTAAAAATTCCTATATTTGTTCAAATCATCGAAAAATATAGATATCCAAAATAGTAGACACTTTGCGGGTGAATGCTCATCGTGAGCGGGACTTCCATCCTCTCACCGATCACATGCCAAAATTACGTAATTTCACCAACGATGACATTCGTGAGTTTCTAGCGTTTCCTTTTTCACTTCATTTAATATTTGATCAAACATTAAGTAATTTAATGATTTTTCTGATGATTTCACAAAAAACTACATACAAAAGTTTCACGAACGAGCTAGCATGTTGCAGGGATAGGTTTAATTTTTTCTCAAAATTAATTTGAAATGAGATTACCGAAAAAAATCGCATTTAGGATGAACCATTAAACCACACAGAATGTTTTGCTTTAAGGTGACACTGACCGCGTGGAAGAAGCAGCAGGAATCGACCGAGGAGGACTTACGCTGCACCAAACAGATTTGCGACGCCAAAGACAAGATGGCCGCGGAACTGGGTAATACTATGCGCCAGTTCGTCGACTCCAATAAAGGTCGCCTGCGCAATGCTGCCACGTTGGTGTGGCGCCAGGCGGTGCATGCTCACCTTCTGAACAAGGATGTCCGCAAATCGCAACTACAGGTGGGTCCGAACATGATGGTTACCGTCGCCAAAAGTGTGTGTTCCTTCTACCAGTACTGTATAATAATAATGCATGACTCTGTATTAGCCACATATAAAATGTGATTAAAAGTATTGTCAATATGCGGTGCTTGTGCATGGCTTGTGTAGTGTTGAGTCGGTTTACATGGGTTAGAATATGTCGCATTTTCGAACAGATTAGCGTACGTAGGTGCACCATGAAGGCATATGATTTGTTCTTGATATATATATATATATATATATATATATATATATATATATATATATATATATATATATATATATATATATATATATATATATATATATATATATATATATATATATATATATATATATATATATATATATATATATATAGAATATGCTTTCTCTCCCTGTCAGCGTAGAACAAATCTTATGCCTTCATGGTGCACCTACGTACGCTAATCTGTTCGAAAATGCGACATATTCTAACCCATGTAAACCGACTATATATATATATATGTATGTATGTATGTATGTATGTATGTATGTATGTATGTATGTATGTATGTATGTATGTATGTATGTATGTATGTATGTATGTATGTATGTATGTATGTATGTATGTATGTATGTATGTATATGTATATGTATATATATATATATATATATATATATATATATATATATATATATATATATATATATATATATATATATATATATATATATATATATTCATGTAAACAATGTAAACGTGTTTTGTATAATTATGTTACTGCTTTGCATGTTAATTCTTAAAGGTTAAATAATCATTGATAAAACAGGCTGGGAATACACTAATACAGGTCTTACGGCACGACGCAAAGACTGATGCATGATTTAGTCAACCTTACCACATTACGTTTCCCGACAGTTACCGTGGGTTTGGAATCCTAGCAATTATTCCAAGACATAGATTGAATTAAAGCACGCGATAATTGAATGTCTCTTATAAATATGTAATCTTTCAAAATCAATGTTCAGTGCTTTGTGGTTTACAGTTTCGTTGCATCTTATTTTTACAATTTTAATGCGTTTACCTGGAAAATTTGTGTCATCTCCAGATCGCTGAAGAGGAGATGAATAAGCTGCGCAACATGACGTCACACGCTCTGTTGGAAATGGAATCGCTACTGGACGAGAGACGGCGCGCGCTACGACTCCTAAACCTCGACGAAGAAAGCAACTCTGCCACCTGGCGATTGGATGAGAAAATCATAGAATCCCTCAAGGCGGCAGCACAATCTATCGTCGATGCTAAGACATCGGCTGCATCAAAAGACAACGAAAAAGAGGAATTGGAAGGCCTAATTAGGCAACTCAGAGAGACTGGAGAAAATACACTTCTAGGCAAGGACAAGGAAGTGCTAAAATATCAGGATCAGGTGGCCAGCGCGAATGCTGAAGTTGAACAGCAGGATATGACCGTGAAACGGCTGCGACTCCGCTGCAAGGAAGCCGAAGAGGAGCTGGATGAATGGAAGGAACGCTGCGAGATTCTTGAGAGGGGAAAGCGCTTATGCTATATCTACCAGCGAGATGGCGCTCGTACAGCTTTAGATGGTGACTCGTCTGCAACGGCGTCGTCCGGCAGTCTTCGGCCAATGGGCGCCATACCGAAGAGTCAGAAGGCGGGTACGATCCGAGAGACACCGAGTGGCAGCGTTCGTCCAAAAACGAAGAAGAAGTCGGCCAGAAAGTCTGCCGTCGCTGTCTCTTCAAAGGGGAGAGTTACTTCTGAATACCAGCGCTAGGACGTGTGGCTAGTTCATTTAAGTCGTAGCTAGTTAGGCCGACTTTGTTCTTGTCGCATCCAGAGACGCTGTTTCTTGACCCGGAATACAGATGCCATCTTTGGCTATTACCATGCGGACAACTGTTGGATAGGGTGGGGCAAGGACCCCCCGTTAAGTGGAAATCCTATGCGGGAAAGAATACTTTCGGTAAATATTGTATATGTGTTATGAATGATCTAATTCATTATCTTATATTCCGCGTGTTGAAAATGTTGACGTTAAAAAACACCTCTGAAGTTGTAGCCATTTTAGCAGAGGTTCCTGTGGAGTGGTAAGAAGCCGACCCATGGGCGCCCACAGCCGATACAATTATACCACTATTATAGTCGTATTAGCTTATTGTATGTATTTACTTCTTTTGTCTCAGTTTCCCGTGGCTACTGTAAGCATGATTTCGTTTTTAGGAATCCATGTTGAGATGGATTTCATAAGGTATGACTAACAAGGAAGTCCATTATATGGTTGTTTGTTAACCTTTCTAATAATTTACAAATCACTGATGTTAATGCACTTTTCTGTAATTCTCTTACTTATTTCTCGAACCCTTTTTAAATAATGGTATGATGGTTGCTTATTTCCATTCACAAGGAACTACTCCCTCTTTTAATGACAAGTTGAACTCTCTTGCATGTGGTATATTAACTTGTGCTACTGTTTCCATTAGTAGTTTGCGTATTACACAAGAGTTGAGGCTTGTGCGTGCTACACATATAAGACATATCTATCATTACTCTTCTCTGAGCGTCATCTGTATTCCCACTACATCACGTCCACCAACAATGTTCTGGATGAAGGAAATCTGTTTATCTGTACTCTTTTGCTCTGTTGATAGCACGTGCGACTCGTAACGACTCCATCGTATAAACTGATACTGAAGTTTACTCTTATTTCATGATGAGTTAGCCAAACCTCAAGAATGAGAGCCTAAATTATGTATGCGACCAGGCTCCGGTGTGTGCAACACAAGGTGGCGCCACTATACTACTATGCCTGTATAATGGAGGCTAACAGCGGTGACATCCTGTTTAAAGGTTGGAGTTTGGGTTAAGGAGCGGTCTTTCTACGTCGTTCCCCTAGATCTATATGAAGAATGACCACGAGTCTTGTTTGAGAGAGACTGGGTCTACGTTCATCCATAATGCCGATGCGATTGCTGCGTTCACACAGCGAAGTTGTAACGAGGCAATTCAATTTTGCCTTATTTATTTCATTGTACCTGACTGTAAAGCCCGGAGTATTTCTATGCGAACATAACATTTTAATTAGTAATAAACAATCAAGTTAAGTAGTATACCACGACACAATTTTGTTCATTGTGATAACATCCAACAAGACTATAGTGCCATCTTATATTTTGTTATGGGGAAACGGTTTAATAAACTGTAAAGTTCTCTTTCTGGGTTCAGTATAATAAGGCTAGCTTTTCAACTAACTGTAATGTTTATTTGAACGGCTGTCTACATCGGTACAGTGCTCTAGCCAACTCACACATGAGTGCCTACTCAATCATGCAACATAGTCCAGGATATTACATCCCCCTTTTTAACATAGTGAACAAGAACAGTAAACTATAACTTATTGTCTCTGCATGTATTGTATTATTCTAATATGGCGCACCTATTCTAGTATGGCACAACTATTCTAGTATGGCACACTATTCTAAATAGTTACAGGTCAAGCCTGTCCGGCTGCTTGACAGCTCTGCCAGACCGCGTTCTGTATGCCAGTTGCGTCGCGTCGTCAGCTCTTCTCGTGTGCTCATCGTGTTGCCCCGTTGTTGTGGGCTGTGCGCGGGGTGTGTCGTCGCCGCCTACCGCTGTCAGTGTTTCGTCTGCGAAGTGTACCCTTCTTGGCGATGGTGTCGCTTGTAACTGACGTCGATTGCGCCTCAGGATGCGACCGTTCTGCGCCTCGACTAGGTACGACCGCGGCTCTTCGCAGGTCGCTGTTACAGTGGCTTTCTGCCACCGGCCAGACGCTTGGTCTTGTATGCGCACACGTTGCCCTGCCGTCAATTGTGACATGTCGTGCGCGTGCGCGTCGTGAAACGTCTTCTGCGTGTCCTGGCGCTCCTGCAGTCGCCTGTAGATGTCGTCTCTACGCGTCAACGAGTTGCGAATCTGGATGGGGAGGTCGCCTTTCAACTTCCGTGCGTACAACAGTTCGCTGGGTGACGGTAGATGATGATCGAGAGGCGTCGTCCTCAAGCACAGCATCGCCTTGCATGGATTCATGTTGCTCTCCTTCGCCTTCAGAAGAGTGCGCTTGACCGTCTGTATGGTGCGCTCAACAAATCCATTTGACTGTGGGAAGTGAGAACTTGTCACATGCGAACTTCTTGTAGTTGACGCAATCGTAGTGTGGTCCGTTGTCGCTCACGACCTTCTCTGGAACCCCGTGTTCTGAGAATATGTCTGCCGTTGCCGCTACTACCGCGTGACTGGTACACGGTGTCGGCATCTTGCGTACAAACGGAAACTTGGAGTAATAATCAACTACTATTAAATACTCCGAGTTGTTGTAGTGGAACAGATCTGTCCCCAGGATCTGCCACGATCGTGTTGGCAACTCGTGTGGCAACAGTGTCTCTCTGGGATTGGTGTGCTGGTGTTCCTGACACACGGCACATCTCTTCACTACATCCTCAAGGTCATTGTTGATGCCATTCCAGAAGACGCTAGTTCTCGCCCGCATCTTGCATTTCTCGATGCCTTGATGACCGGCGTGTATGCGCTGGATCACGTCCGCCTGCATACTTTGTGGTATAACTACACGCTCGCCTTTCAGGATGACTCCGTCCTCTACCGAGAGCTCATCACGGTAGCACCAGAATGGTCGCAAGATTATCGGGATGTCGGCACGCGTCTTTGGCCAACCTCTGATGATGACTTCTTGTAAGTCGCGGAGAATCGTGTCCGTGTCCGTCTCCCTTCGCAGTTCCAGTATCTTGTTGTTCGAGAACTGCACCATGCTGACCATCACATCGAGGTCAATTTCTTCTCTACTTCGAGGGTTTGGCAGTCTCGACAACCCGTCGGCTAGGAGCAACTCCTTTCCTGGCCTGTACTTGATAGTGATGTCATAGTGCTGAATCCTCAGTAGCATCCTTTGCAGTCTAGGTGGGGCTGCCATCAAGTTCTTCAGCTGAATCATTTCCAAAGGCTTGTGGTCGCTCTCAACTACGAAGTGTTTGCCATACACGTATGTTCTGAAACGTTCTGCGCCAAACACAACAGCGAGTAGTTCTCGTTCTATGTTGGCTTACCGCTTTTCGGTGTCTGTCAGGCTCTTGGAAGCGTATGCGATTGGTCTTCCTTCCTGTAACAGGACAGCTCCCAATCCTCTTCCTGACGCATCAACTTGTATTGTATAGTCTTTATCACAGTCAAAATACGCGAGTGTCGTCTCAGCGCATATCGAGGACTTGACCTTATCGAAGACTTCTTGGTGCATCTGTGACCACTGGTATTCGACGTCTTTCTTCAGTAGGTCGCGCAACACTGTCGTGTTCTGCGACAAGTTGGGTACGAACGGGCCCATGTATGTGACGATTCCCAAGAACTCCTGCAGTTCCGTTCTGTTCGTTGGAGCTGGGATCATCTGAATGTCCTCCACCTTCTTCGGGTCTGGGTGAGCGCCCTTGTCGTCATACAAAATACCAAAGAAGCTGATCTGTGATGCCTTCACCACACACTTCTTGCTGTTGAACACCAAGCCGTACTCACGGGCAACGCTCATGAGATTCCGTAGGTTGGCGTCATGCTCCGCCTCTGTGCGTCCAAATACGGCGACGTCATCAGCTATGCCAACCGTCCCGGGACAGTTGTCGAGGATCGCGTCCATCTTCTGCTGGAACACGTCTTGCGACATGACGAGACCAAACGGCATTCTGGTGAAGCAGTACCTGCCAAAGGGACTGTTAAAGGTCGTCAGAAGGCTGCTTTCATGGTCCAGTTTCACTGACCAATAGCCGTTCTTTGCATCTAGCTTTGAGAAGTGCTTCGCGCCTGTGAACTTGTGAGTGATTTCTTCAAGTGTCGGTGTCTTGTGGTGGCATCTCCTTATGGCTCGGTTGAGATCCTTGGGATCCAGGCATATCCTCAACGAACCGTCCTTCTTGCGCGAGAATGCCAGACTAGATACCCACTCTGTTGGTTCGGTGACTCGCTTGATGACTTTATCTTGCACCATCTTGTCTAGCGCTTTCTGGAGCTCCTCCTTCAGTTGAATCGGACACTTCCTTGGCGCGTGTATCACTGGCTGCACGTCTGGGTCTGTCACGATGTGATATGTTCCTGGGAAGTTTCCCAAGGTGTCGAAGCGATCTGGGTACGTCTGCTTCAGCACTTGCGTTGACCCAATCGGATCGGCTTGTTGACTGATCGTATTCTTCTCTATGGCGCAGTGTAGAGTCACGAGTCGTAGTTGGCGAGAGTTTGGTAGTCCTAGGATTGCTGGACCTTCTGTGTCTGCCACAAAGAATTCGGCGTCCACCCAATCGCTCTGCTGATATCGACATGCCAATTGGATTGTTCCATACTGTGGAATTCGTGTACCGTTATAAGCAGACAAGATCGTGTGGTCTCGCGGCATCAACGTTCCATGTGTCGGGTGTTGTCCAGTTATCGCGTCAGGGAACATCTTCCTGAATACCCTCAGCGGGAGTATGTTCCCTTGGGCCCCTGTGTCCACTTTGACCTTCAGGTCTGCTGTTTGCCCCTTGCGTATATTGGGCAGTTTGATGTCGAGATTGGTGAATACTTCGTCGCGTGTATCCATTGTAGTGCCGTTTGTCGTCAATGATGCGAAGCTCAGGTGTTCAAATTGTGCTTCCAATTTGTCTTGTGGCTCCGCGTATCCTCTCTGCAGACCTACAGCGTGGACGTCTCGCTTCCGCCTGTATGCTGCGGATGCCCCGTCGCTGTGCCATTCGCGTCTTGTCTTGGATCGCGCTCTGACGACATGCTGTCCTCTCCCCCTTTTAGGTTGACCTTGACCCCCATCAGACTTCTTACACACCGCCTGCCAATGATTTCTGCCGCCACATTTCTAACAGGTGGAACCGTATGCTGGGCATCTGTCCTCTTTTAGGTGAGCCCTCCCACAGAATCGACAGCCTTTACTGGGATTGGCTGCGCGGACATAGTGCACGTTGGTGTGATTCGACTGTACGCTTTGCAGCTGCGTCATGTGACTTATTGACGCTTCTGTTGTGCGCCCTATGTCCAGTGCTTTTTCTAGCGTGAGTTTATCGTCATGACCCAATAGCTCTTTTTGTAGCTCTGCAATGTTAGTGCCGATGATCAACTGTTCAATGAGTCTTTCCTCTGCTTCAGCTTGATTAAATTTGCATTTTTGCGCTTGCAGCTTGCACCGTGTGACGTAATCATCGATTGATTCACCTCCTGCCTGACTGTATTTCTGTAGATAAAAACCCTAAAGTTTACTTTGGGCTCAATGTGTGCTTGGAATTTTTCCCACACCAGTGATGGATCTGTTCTATCACTATCTGATAAGTTCCACGAATTGTATATTTTTATACCTTCATCACCGGCATATAGCAGTATATGGTTGACCATTTTGTCGACTTTTGTGTCTTTTACATTGAAGTATATTTCACATTTTTGCTTGAACAGTTTGAATGTTCCAGCTAGGTCTGCGTTAGACCAGTCCATTCGTGGATGGTCAGACATTATTCCGTGTTCGCAGTAGTCAGTTCAATGTGTATTGCATACAATGTATTTCTTTATTTATAGCAATCACAACACGGCGTACGTCTTGCACGCGCTACACTCGTGCGTCGACGAGCATTACGTATAGCGTAGATCATCACACTTCTTCGCTTTTGTCGCGTCACGCTTTTCGTTGTATGTGCCGCTTTACTTTTGTAGCTTTCAATGTATTCATACGCCTGCTTTTCTAGCGATGGACGTCTCTACTGCAGTGTGCTGTACGTGAAAATAGTTCGGCTTCATTTTACTTCATTCGCTATGCTGCCTTCGTGGCACAACAATCGCATATTTCAAGTTAGTTTGACATTCAATGTTCTTACGTGGTCCATGCGTGCTTTCTTTGCATCGAACCGCTGCCACCATGTAAAGTTCTCTTTCTGGGTTCAGTATAATAAGGCTAGCTTTTCAACTAACTGTAATGTTTATTTGAACGGCTGTCTACATCGGTACAGTGCTCTAGCCCACTCACACATGAGTGCCTACTCAATCATGCAACATAGTCCAGGATATTACATAAACCAATAAAAGTATTTGCTGTGAGTTGTCATTTACCACACACTAAAGTGATATAATTCCAAGGAAATCAGGTCTCTGAACTGAAGCCAAAATGGGGGCATTATTTCAAGCAATGCAATCCCTAAGAGGGGCTTATGTTTTATGTGTGTACTAACATGGGTACCATAGTCACAGATCATATATAAAAGTGGATGGAAAGTAATTTTGAAATAATATATTGGTAGAGGCCAATACCTGTTCATTTATGGTCAAAAATGTATCTGTATGAACTTATGGCATTGATGTTCCAATGATATCTTATTTTTGTATTAAGTCAATGTTAGTTAAACTTACCAATTATTATTTTGGTTAACGTACACATTCTTATTAGTTTATTTAAATTATGAATATTAAACAACACAGAGAACTTGAAAGAATTAGGGTGATTAATAAACTATCTTGTCCGAAATCTATTTCTTTGGACTCTTAAAGTTTTACATTGAAACAATAGATGAAATTCATCCCCAATCTCATTTCTATTAGACAAACTACAATACCTTTCATTTCTATCATTATTGAATCATCTGCCTGTTTCTATAGGCAGTTTTGTGTTACCCAGCTTAAATTGAATAAAAAGAATCCTTAATCTCTCCGGTAACAATGTCAAGTATGATTCAAACTCGAATACTTCTTTAAATATTCTATAGGTAATAAATTTATCATTGTGAAATACATTTGATGACCATGTTTGAATATATTCGTCATGAAGTCTGATTTTAAAACAATTATTTAGCCACGCATTTGTGATTGACGACATTAGGAAAGTGCCAAACGTTTAGAAAGACCACTTTCATATAAAATATTTTGAAAAGTTTTTATCCATGGTGATTCATACTCACTGCTATTATTTTAGTTGAGTAATAATCTGTACATCATCACTGATAACTTTGAATCTTTTCCTTGTGCTAGCTTAATCCAGAAATTAGCCATCCTTTTCTTAATTTGTATCACTAGTAAATCCAATTCACATATAAATACGGTCTGCTCCCTAAATAGTGTGTCGGCCTTGACCCTTACCTACACTCTTGTTGATAGCGGCATTTAAAAAATAACATATAATGCGTAGGCATGTGATATTCGGACAACAGTAAAACATACACGACTCGCATCATTTAAAGTTTGGATAATTGTTTTAGTCAAGCCATTTAGGTAGGTATAAGCATACTGGTTGAAGATTTTTGTCAGACACATCACCTTGACTTGGTGGATTTTCGATCATCGGTTGCGGTGGCGACGCGACGACGATGCCGATGCGATGACATTTTATTTTGCTTATATTCTCGTTAATTTGTGTACAAATGCATTTTTGGATATTACAATGATTTAGCAGGGATTCTTATTTATTTCTTCTTTTATTACCCATGGTGGCGTTTCTAAAGCCGCTTACAGAAATTTCCTTCACATTTGGCACAGCCACACAGCCAGTCACAGACACAGGCACAGCCCGTGACACAGGCACAGCCCGTGGCGTGGCCGTGTCATGACATGACAATGCAATGACAAAATGGTTAGAAATGTTGTTTTCAAGTAAATACGAACCTAATTTGTGTTGGTGTTCACGCATATATTCGTGGCATATGATTATCAGGAAGCAGACTTGTTGACTCGAGCAACAGAGGCTGACTCGAGTCGCACATGTTGACTTGACTTGACATTCATATAGATATCTCGATACTATCCTTAGACTTCATTTGATTTGCAGAGCATTGACTTGCAACTTGACTCGCCAGTTTGTGACTTGCTAACAAGTATGTCAGGAAGGTATCGTAATATAGCCAGGTGCAATTCAGTAATTGTGGTTACCTAATCTAATTGTTCTACATGTTAGCAAAATCCGCCAAACTAAAAATAGAAATAGGTTTATTATTTAGAAGAGAAGGTTTCTCAGATATCCTGAGACAATCAGAGTGGGCACTGCCACTGTTAGGGTTTAAAAATATGATTAAAATAGTACACAGATCTATAGGAAACAATCGCTGTAAATATAATTTTGTTATGTGAAAAAATGTGCTTCTATACTCTTTTTATATGACGGAATACCTGGTGCCATCACGTTGCAATTTTCCAGACAGCAACTTTTCTAATATATAAAGGATACAATGTATTTTAATTTAAACTGTACAGCATATGTTGACCAATAAAATGATGCTGATTATAATTTTGTACTGATTGGCTATTGGTGTATTGGTAGTATTTGTGTTAATGCAAGGTTTGCGTCACTGTTGACAGTTGACAGTTCTTCACTAACCATGGCATTGTGCAATGTCGGAATTGTCATAGGAAATCGTGCGATTTTGCTTTGTGCACACATCGACTGACGCAGGAACAACGGTATTTTGCACTCCACGGACTTGACTAGATAATAGTACACTTATGTGCGATATTCACTTGAAAATACATTACTAATTATGCGTCCAACCAGAAAGCGTGCAGTGATCCCTGGCTGCACCATATTGGGAAACGTTTACGAAACGTCGGCAGCTTCTGGCAGATAACGACATCTTTGATTGATCTTTATCCCCAATATATCGTGCTCATTTCCGGTCAAAAGACATGCACGCAATGCCGAAGCACCTTCCAAGTTGGCGTCCATACGTTGCTGCCGACGGTGACACCGCTGATGATAAGTTTGCTGTTGGCGGTTCAATCGCAGTCCACCAGTTGAACAATTCACTCACTGTGCTACATAAATCGCCGATCATACAGAAGAAACTACCAATCAAACGATATGCGAGCGACAAGCTTCAGAGAGTGGCTGAAAGCAGCTGGAAGAGGCTCTGATAGTCGAGGATGACGATGAAGATAACGACACAACACCAGATGAACATGATGACATCCTGTGGCTCAGACGTTAGAAAATCAAGAACAATGGCAGCAACAGACGCTGTGAAAACATTTGCGTTCTCACTTTACCCTGTCTAGCCTAACATTCCGCGCTTGATGTATGAGAAACCAGAATGCAGTGAGAATTGGAAGCAAGTGCTGCAACATTAAAAAACGGTTAATCATATGCAGCTTGTAGGAAGCGTACATCTGCCAACCAACCAACCAACCAACCAACCAACCAACCAACCAACCAACCAACCAACCAACCAACCAACCAACCAACCACACACACACACACCGCATCCACGCACGCACGCACGCACGCACGCACGCACGCACGCACGCACGCACGCACGCACGCACGCACGCACGCACGCACGCAAACACGCACGTACACACACACACACACACAGTTTTGCATTCTTTATGCACATTGATAGCATGGAATATTAATTCAAATTACTGAGAAGCCGCTCCGTCTGACAAAATATATATGATATGATGACGAAGCATGTTTTCGATATGAGATCAAGTGACACTGGTAACAGTGCACGGCCACTGCGTCGTGCGTCAACGAGTTGGAGATAACAATACATATTGTGGGATACATACGGTAAATGTTCGTTCTTCTTTGTAGTAGACGGGTCGTCTGATCGTTGGTCCCATGGTAGCCCTGTGCTGCATATTGTACGACGAACCAGGAGAGGGGCACGAAATGTGGAGAAATAATAAAGCATAGGCATAGTAATTAAATATTCCAGATAATGTGTGTGTGTGTGTGTGTGTGTGTGTGTGTGTGTGTGTGTGTGTGTGTGTGTGTGTGTGTGTGTGTGTGTGTGTGTGTGTGTGTGTGTGTGTGTGTGTGTGTGTGTGTGTGTGTGTGTGTGTGTGTGTGTGTGTGTGTGTGTGTGTGTGTGTGTGTGTGTGTGTGTGTGTGTGTGTATATCTAAATATTATCTGCTACCACCGACCCACCCACATTGTACATGTCACACTGGATATAACTGGCAGAATAGTTCGATAGGTAACGACTACGATCTTTGCCGTTCCAGTCGCCAGAATCACTGGTCGACGCGGTGACATCATGGGTGTGCGCTGGCGCCAGTTCGAGGTGCTGTTGTGGAAGAACTACCTTCTGCAGAAGAGGGAAGACCTGGCGACCCTCTTCGAGCTCGGCCTTCCGCTTGTCTTCGTCCTCATCTGCATTCCGAGACATCGTGTCGAGACCGGCACAGACTCCTTCAACCGGTTCAACTTTACGTATCGTCCGTACGAAGTCGAACATCTATGTCCACCCGGTGAGTTGAGTTGGTCGACAACGGGGACGCTGTTCTATAATAATAATAATAATAATAAAAAGAAAAGACACCAACCACAGAGGCGCATCAAAACAACTGGGTGTGTCAATCTCGAAATCGATAAGCAACATTAAAATAATTGTTTAATGATAACAGACGCGTTGTCCAACTACAGATCAGAACTGCACGAGGGAGGCACCACAGCGGACGTGGAAGATCTACTACACTCCAGTGATCCCCGTCACCGACCGCCTTATGGCTGCCACCAAGACGCTTCTGAACAGGGGCAAACACGTCTTTGGTAAGGGACAGACCACCGGACGATATAATATTACGAAAACTATCGCGATGTTATTATGTTCCTTATACGGAGCTAACACAAATAGGGAGTGCATTCCAAAGAGTTTGCGTACGCATTATCTTCAGTCCAGTCTTACGCAGAGTTTAAATTTTTCACAACCAAATGAGTCATCAAAATGTGAGTGTGTCATATGTCATAAAATATAGACCAGATTTGGACCGGACCTGGTCAAAAATAATTTAATAGTGTGTCCGATGAGTTCATCAAAACTAAGCAGCGCATTTGTACAAACGAGCTAGCGTGTCATAGTGGATACTAGACAGGTTTGATTTTTTGTGGAATGACTTGAACACGAGACGAGCAAAAACAAAATTAACCGAGGAAGGACCCGTTAAACAGGCGGCGTGTTCTACGTACCAAAAGGTGACGTTCCGGACGATTTGCAGAAGTGCGCGGCTTTGCCGACGAGGCTTCCATGGTCGAGACGATCGAGTCTCACAGCGGCCGAGACAGCTCGTCCTCTTACATAGTCGCCGGCGTCGTCTTCCCCGATATGCCGCTAGACGGCATCACGCTGCCGAGTCACATTCGTTACAAGATCCGGCTGCTGTTCGCTAGAGACACTCGGACGCTGTTCCCTTACTCGAACAGCGGTCAGGGGCCGCGGGACCCCCTGGCATGGGAGGGAGGTAACTCCAGTGGTTATACCCTAATCTAAGGGAAATTCCTTTATTGTTATCACATCCCTTAAATACCGTTGTTTTTGCCAAATATTCCTTTAAATTGCTTAATGTTTTCATGGCAAGAACACATTTTAATGGTTGTTAAAAATTCTCCTGAAATACGCAAAGTTCGATTTTATCATCATATTTTAAAGGCAATTCCATTATTATTACCCCATCCCTTAAAATCCCTTGTTTTTGCTAAATATTCCTTTAAATTTCTTTATTTCTCATTGCAAGAACACATTTTAATGGTTGTTAGCAATTCTCCTGATATACGCAGGCATCCATTATTTGCACCCAACAAAATTTTTTGAAGCTGTAACAAAAGACGTACTAAATCGTGAATCTTCGCACATTGTCTCATGGTTGAATGATCTACTGCTGACTTCAGATTGTTTTGTGAAACGTAACCATGCACAAAAGTCTGATTCAACGTCGTTTAATATTCCTTTTTTAAACTAGTTGACACGTTCGGATTCGCATGCTTGCCCACATGCACATTGAATCTTTGTTGTGCTAGTTATTGTTGTCTCGCACAGTGTATTCAAAGACGGGTTTCCTGGCGCTACAACGGAACATCGACCAGGCCGTGATGCAACTACTGGGGCTCAACACGACGTCAGTGAGAGTCCAGCTCCAGAGATACCCGCATCCGCTCTCCCAGGTGGGCACTGTACATTATTCGTGAAAATGTTATACAGTTTTCTCCAAATCACAACTATTGAGATTTACTTACTCAACGCTTCGGTAGCCTTCATCAGGAACTGAATTCTGGTCGGTGTCCCCCTCGTCCCGATTCCGGATTGGAGTCGTCTTTCTGATCCATATTGCCTTCATGGGATACCGACCCAGCCACGTGTGGGACAACCTTCTTGCTATACCAACTGGCGAGCAGAAGAAGAACTAGTTCTCCCAGAATTCAGTTGTTAACGAAGGCTACGGACGGCAGCCGAAACGTTTACATCTCAATAGTTGTGATTAAAAGTTACTTCCGCGCATTGTTGTGTTCCAGTTAAAAGCAATGTTGAAAGTCATTCAGATAACCGTGCTAAAATCGCTGGTACTTTATTCGTGTGACATGAAGACGGAAGAAAATCAATGATCTGTCACCAGGTGTTTGCCGGACAACTACGAGCCGCCTTTCCGCTTGTTCTCCTGCTGAGCTTCCTCTGTAGCGTCATCGATCTCACGAAGGATGTAGTACACGAGAAAGAGGCACAACTTAAAGTAGGTCGATGAACTGACTATGTACTGCATATGCTATGTTTATATAATAATCGGCAAGAACAACGTTATTACCCCATTCTGGGGACGAGTATTAGAGTACTGCAGGGACTATAGATCTGCCTGCTCAATCGAATTTTTAAAATGTCCATAATGGCTGCCAGTGGCGTATCTACGATGTCGCAAAAAGGGGAGGCGGGGGGGGTTATTGTATTAATCAGTTGGCGACCAGTTACAGACAATGTCATATTTTATCATAATTTATATTGTCGTCGTTACTGTGTCGATGTTACGGTACCAAGTTGATGGCGTCTTTCTCCGTACTTTACCCTATGCTGGATTCATCTTATATGCCCGTCCTGGGGGGAGGCTTTTGGGGTTTCGAACGAATCATATAATTTTGTTTTGGTTAACTGTAACATTTTTCAGAAATCATCCCAGAAATCCCCGGCTGATTGGGTAGAACGTGTACACTCGAACCCCCTTTTTAAAAACCTCTTCCAACAATCCAACACAGCTGGTATCACCCTCCCGGACACTGACTTTACCCTCGGCGTAGACCGGGTATTTACTTCGCGGGAATGATAGGTAACCGTCCAACAGAGCTGATTTATCACTCCCGGTGTACTATTCAAAACATTCGAAAACACTACGGCAGTGTTTTGAACTTAGAGTTAGATATTCTATATTCCAAAACACTACAGTGACATAGTTCGAAACCGATAATTTTTAGCATTATAATTAAATCATCGTTTTATCGTACAATATTAAACATGATATATAATTTCAACTATATATATATATATATATATATATATATATATATATATATATATATATATATATATATATATATATATATTATATTCTAACATATATGAGCTATTTTCAATCCAACGGGAGTGTTTTGAGCCTAGGTTCAAACCACCACTGTAGTGTTTTGAACAGGGGAGTGTAGAAGAGGACGGTTGTAGGAGGTGATGAAGATCATGGGACTGAACAACTGGCTTCACTGGCTGGCCTGGTTCGTCAAGTCGCTGCTGATGCTGTGCATCCCCATCGTGGCGATTACGATCGTGTTGTCTATGTACCTCAACACCAGCTCGTCCGTCTTCCTGATCTTCCTTCTAGTCTACATCACTGCCACCATCAACTTCTGCTTCGCCGTCAGCGTCGTCTTCGATAAAGGTGGGCGTGTCTTCGATACAGGTGGGCGTGTCTTCGATAAAGGTGGGCGTGGCATACCGCATCCTAGTTAGCAAGGGGTGGGATTACTACTACAGTACCCCTGGCAGAAGATCGACCTGTTGAAACGTTTATCCAACGCAAAGTGTGGAAATACGCTGAATCATTTGTACTTAGTCTCACTTCCTGTCTTGGTCGACATGTTTTGGGGAACTAGACGCATCCGCGCCCAAACTTCAAAGAGCATTCCAACGAGATACTCATCATTACCCGTCCGACCAGCGACGATGGGTCCACTACCAATTAAAGTTAAGTTCCCGTATGCGAGCTTTGTAAATATGAGCGAGCAGTATAATTGGTTAACACAGCAACTGAAAGTTCCACCATCGACTTCTGCTTCGCGGCAGCGTCGTCTTCGATAAAGGTGGGCGTGTCTTTTATAAAGGTGGGTGTGGCATACCGTCGCCTTGCTAACGGTGGGCGTGACATACCGATGAAGGTGGGAGTGTCTTCGATAAAGTTGGGCGTGGCATAACATCGTTTTCGATAAAGGTGGGCTTGGCATGCCGTCACCAAGTGTTCATAACATAGATTGTAGGCCACCGTAAAAGTATAAAGTCTGACCCGTGGATGACTGACCATCAACTGCTACTGAATGAGACAAAGACAGGAGCAATTGTTTTCTCCGCGCCTAATGCTGCTTTCGAGTGCGCTCGTGCTTACCAGTTCACGACATGTAAATAGAGTTCACGACCCCGATGAACTCGTAATTACAAGTCGAGAACTCGAAATTAAAAAAGGAGTCCCACTTGGCGACTCGTATTTCACGGGCATCATGAACACTATTCTAGAAGTACGAGCGCATTCGAATGCATCACAGCACCCAAGTTCCCTTTGTTATCATTCGAATCGACGAGTGTGGGTGTGACATAGGGCCGCAGCCTATCATACGAGACAGCGGTGTTTTCTTAGACAGTGACGTAGATAGAAGATATGTCGGCGCAAGTTGCTCGCACGTGTTAGACAGCGTATTCCCAGCTGCACAACATCGCCAAGATACCACAACGCTAGTTACGTCAAAGCTGGACTACGGTGATGTGGTGTTGTTTGGTGTCAACGGGCGACAAGCTGCAGATGATGTAAACCTCGACGGTAACGTAACGCCGCAATCATCTTCACATCACGCCCACTGTCCGAAGATGGAGAAGGCAGTTGCCTCTTCAACGCATTGTCAGTTTATCCTACAGTGTCCTAGGCTTTGTCGAAAAAGTTGCGAGTATTGTATCGAATTGGTGGCCAATGCCAGTTTCTACCAAACAGCACACAAAGAGGCAAGTATGTCTGTTGTTTCTCCTGACTTCAACGAACAGTGGAACATTGTAGATAGCGACAGTGAGGTATTGTCTAGCATTCCGAATGAAAATGTTACTACTTAGGCCCGAATGAAAATGTTACTACTTGGTGGGCAACGCACAGAACGTCACGAATAGGCAGCGAGGTAAGAAAAACTGTATAACTCTGCCTTGTTTGATAACGAACAGCACAGCACGGAAGGTGAGAGATATTCATTATTGCATACTGGTCGAATTTATCGAAGCTTTCCCTGATTCTAAGTTCCGCACGGAAATGCGACGACGCAACGCGGTGAGTGCGTTATAACGTCAATAAAAGTCACAACAGCAATAGTTGATAAAATGTAAAATTCCACAGGACCCAGACAGGTACACAGATATATGTTTGCGTGCTTGTTTCTTTACTCTATTTGTGCATAAAAATGTGCATTTTATTCATAAATCGATGAAAGCATGTATCTTTTCCAGAATAAATATAGAGAATATATATAGTTTATAATATATATATGTATATGTATATATATATATATATATATATATATATATATATATATATATATATATATATATATATATATATATATACTATGATGTTGCAACAAATACGATCAGACTTTGTTATTAATATTATCGACACTATGTCGTCTCTATGTAGCTGAGTGGGCCGCTTCAGGAGTCGGAGTTCTCTACATTGCTACGTTCGTCCTCTACTATTTCCTGGACCGTCAGCCGAGCTGGCTTCGACGACTCATCGCCTTGCTCTTCTCCAACGTCAGCATGGCCTACGGCACGCTCACCATCAGTATGTACGAGGAGGCAGGTGAATAACGAAGAATTTATAATTCACCAAACCCCTAAGTATATATAATGTGTACGCGGGATCTTAAAAGGTCATAAATGGGATCTGGCATTTTTACGGTCTGCAAAGGTCTTTGAAATAGAAATTTTGAAAAAGGTCGTTCATTTTATTTCACCAAACTAGGCCCATGCCTTAGTCTATAATTCAATAAATATGTGTTTGATCACAAAATAATTAAATGGCTCTTAGAGGGGGTTTGAACAAATTACGGTGTTATTTTGTATTGAATATTTGTCATGGAAAGTGGCCTTAAAAAGTACTGGTCCTAAAAGGTGTTTAATCAGATCAGCACAAAGTCAAACTCCCTGATATCTCACAGAAATAAAATTATCACAGAAAGAAAAGTATTTCCTCCTTGAACAGTTTAATGACGCTTGTGTATGCTTTGGGCATTCCCATTCTGACCTCCATAATTTATCCTGCACCCAAACACTTACTGGAATCACATAAGTTCGCTCTGAACAGGAACATGAACCACTGTTATTTACGTTCTGTCCTTTTAGTACCCTCGTTGGTGGTTAAGGCCACATGAACCACTATTAATGGCACAATTAGGAGAAGACGTCTTGGCAAGTTGATATCACCGCTGCCACATGCGATCGACGACAACGTAAGCCCTACACCGAGAAAACGTTGTTCTTCAGTAATGTGTAGTGTTCTATTCGTGTTGCGTACGCTAGTTTTGTTTCTTACGCGTTACGAACGTTATTAGAAGAATATAAAGTTGGCATGTTTTTTCTGGTGATGGGTGGGCGGACGAGCAGTTATTGTTATAATAATTCACCTCTGTACCAGGTCCTGGGTTGCACTGGGGCGACTTCTGGCGACTGCCACCGAACGACACCGGTGAAAACTTCACGATGCTGTTCGTCCTCGGCGCCATGTTGTTTGATGCCGTCATTTACGCCGTGTTCACGTGGTACGTCGAGGCTGTGTGGCCGGGGCAGTTCGGGATACCACAGCCGTGGAATTTCCCACTTCAGGTGAGTGTTGTCCTTCGATAACCCGGCTGTAAGACCGTTTTGTATTTTGTGAGGTATATGTCGAATAGTTTATTTAATGCCAATAAATATTTTTTTTATTTTAAATAAAAAGGCTCTTGAAGCCGGATATTTGGTCTGACACTCCCAAGAACTTTTCGCGTGATGTAGATATTAACATCTAGAGAACTATTTAAAGAAAATTACAAATCATGACATATTAAGTATATTCATGATCATGATATAACAATTATACATACTGTTATATTCCTTGTAATAGCGTTGCAACATGTTTCTTCGTAGCACCCTTTATTGTTGGCAGAAGTCATACTGGAGCGGCATTGCAGAAATGGACACAAGCTTCGAAAGGCTGCCAGAGGCGTGTGGTGGCATGTCTTCAAATGTGTCATTTGTGGACACAATCTCCGGAAACGTGATTTTTAATGAGTCCACCGAGGCTGGTTCCGCAGTCAGTGTTAACAAAATAAGCACTGTTTGTGACGTGTCATCCACTAATGGTGGCCAGTTGCAAGCTGCTGAAGATACCCCCATTGTTGATACCGTAACATCACGCCTCGTGGTAGAACGAGACGGACACTCAAACGTTTTCGCTAATAATATGTCAGTTGAACAAACACCCGTTGCAACTAACGTGGACACAGTTGCGAGTACACCCGATGTAAGTAACGCTAAGGCGTCTCCTACGTTAGTAAACGAGCTATCCACTCCAAAACACACCTTTGATAGCAATATATCCATCACAGTGGAGCCACCCTCAGCGTCCAAGGCACCATCTGACGTGAACTCACCATCCGATCTCGGGCCATACTTCGAGGCCGATCCAGACCTGAGTTACGCTCGCATCCAGACAAAGAATTTGCGCAAGGTAAGGCCAATCTGTGACCAGGGATCAGGAAACGTTTCGTTTTCCCAATAACAAACAAAATAATTCGTACAGGATGATAAAATGACATTATACAATTTTCTTCCAAAGTAAAACGAAAACAATCACTAAGAAAAGTTTAAGCAAAATACATCGAGTAGTACAAGGCTAAGACTCGATGTCAACTATATCGGGAGACTCCTACTAAGAAAACATTTGACGTTGGAGCCACCCTATTTTTCTTACTTAGAAACATATTAATACAGTATACAAAGCACTTTCCCTAATAATAATAATTGCATCTTTACAAATTGTGTCCCCCAAGACAAGTACATGTATTAAATGATATTGCTAGGATTATATATTACAATATTTTATAATTTCTGACAATTTTGAATTTCAAACGTGATGTATTTGTATGTTTGTGCTTAACTACATTAATGTCATGTGTGCGTGCGTGCGTGGGTGTGTGTGTGTGTGTGTGTGTGTGTGTGTTTACTGTGAAATACTACTAATATTAAGCAATTTAGTTAGTGAGAAGTAAGCTCTATATACAAAACTTATATGTATTGTATTGTATTGACGAATGAGCATCCTTGTAATTTAATTATGATGCATAATGAGCTTCTTCCAGACTTGGTGTTTCCTAACTTAATGATGTTTGAAAACTACCATCGTATACATTTTTTTAACAAACCATATTAAACTTAATGCAGATGCAAGTAATGAATTAAAATAACATTACAATTAACGAAATTAATGAATATATTTTGGTTGACGACGTGTCGATGTTTTGACGATTTTTTATAGACATTCCCATTTTGACAAGCTATTTACACTAATATTTTAGTATAATTCCAATTAAAACTGCACACAAAACCTATAAATAAAATCTAGTTCAAGTTTTTCATCTTATTTTTGTCATAACTATTAAAATAAATGCATGCACGACTACACATCTTTATATCATCTTGGATTGATATAGTATTACTATGTCTATGACACTCCTGGGGTCAGCTGGAAGTTTTGTCCCGAGAAATAAGGAAACGTTTCGTTTTCCCAATGACAAACAAAATAATTCGTACAGGCTGATAAAATGACATAATGCAATTAGCCAAGTGGAGGAAGCTTGTGGTCGACCTATGCTCCACACGGAGTACAAGGCTATAAGTAAGTAATGTCTATGCATGCAGTGTTTATTAGATGAGGTTATTTCACACTTCTGTCGTATTTCTATAGTATTAGACCGTGACTTTTTCGTTGCAGACGTTCGGCAAAGTTCACAAGCACGTGGCCGTGGAAGATATGAACTTCTCCATGTACGACGACCAAATCACCGTGCTTCTCGGCCACAATGGCGCTGGGAAGACGACCGCGCTCAGGATGCTAACAGGTGGGGCAGCAGTCATGTAAACTCGACACTTCTTTTACATATGTGTGTCTAACAAAATAGCATCTGGCAAAAGCATGGTGGGCAGGGCCGGTGAAATGAGTCGAAAACACTACGGTAGTGTTTTCAACGTGTGTTTTCAATGCATGTTCATAACACTATATAAAGGCCAACTTCAAAGCACTCGGCTATTAGAATTAAAGCAATCAGGTCTAACAAACATATATTTACTTGTTACATTATATCTAAATCACAAGCATCATCATCTTGAACATGTCCATTTGAAAACACACCAACTGATGATGGTAATTATATTTACGTTATGATTACATTAGTATAATATTTAGTAAAACATTTTATTTTGTTTTATATACGTTGATCTATTCAACTTTCACTGGGTATATTTACGTAATTTGGTGTGAACCTCTGATGTAAACGTTTTTCAGACTCGATTGCAATACCATAGTGTTTTAAACGTACGTTGAAAACACTACCATAGTGTTATGAACGTACGTTGAAAACACTACCGTAGTGTTATGAACGTACGTTGAAAACACTACCTTGAATGTTTTGAACGTAAGTTGAAAACACTACCATAGTGTTTTCAACACCGGGATAATAGTTGCTGCGTATTTCAAAATTATTAATACGCTGTGACAATAATGAATATATTATTAATAATCATTATAATATTAGTGACTAGTATTACCCATGAATATGCAACAGCGACAGCTGTCTACTCTGTCCTTGCAAGGAAGGCATTTCACATTTTCACTGATCCTATCTATCCACCTAACTTAGCATTTCAGAAACTTCCATCTGGCAGGTGTATTATAGTTCCTCTTGCACGAAAGAATGTATATAAGAAGTCATTTGTATCTACTGCTGTTGCTTTCCTGAATGTTGCACTCAACTGACGTGTCAGAAGAGCTTCTGTTTTTGTGGGTTTGGGGTGGTCGAGTGTCTGTTTATGTTGTATAGCTAGTTTTCTTTTTAACATATACTTATGTGTTATTTATAGATATTGTACTCGTAAACTTCATAACGTGTATGTAAACTTTATAGCATGTGCATGCAATAATATTTGGTGTTTGTTTATGTGTTTTATTTTTTATAATTGACAGAGCCAATTAATCAATGGATGAGTCTGAAGACAACTTTCTGTTCTAAAATGTATGGTTCTAAGACAAACAATAAAGTATTTTTGATTTGATTTTAATATAGTTAACGTCATCATCTTCTTTCCATTGTTATTTCGCCAGTCCATCGCATCTTTATTAAAAACGTATTGCAAGTATTTGGAATCCTTTTAACGCCCACCCTTTTATTACAAGTGCTGCGTCGTTCCGAGTAGCATGGTCCATGCGTCTTTCATTGTCTTCCTCTTTTTTTAGCCATTTCCGTTTGCAGTACGTTTTATATTCAATACTTTTTGAAACTTGCAATGTAGTGTTGCAGGTATTGGTGGTACTTCTTTAAAAGTATCGCGTTCACCAGTGTTATCCTACAGCGTTCCGTGGACCTTAGACTTACGAATTCGTAATTAAAATTTTCTATGAATACGGCGGCACTCATAGATATAATAAAACATTAGCATGGTGAATTTAAGATTATAAACCAAGCCTGCCAATCTTGACTGAGATTCAATATGGATGTTGTAATACTTCATTAGGCCTTTTTATGGGATAATATTTACCCGTATATTCCATGAGTGAACTCCCCGTGAGAATGTTTCTGCCATGTTTACGGAAAACTTGAGTTACGAATACGCAAGTCTTTCGAGAATAGGGGCCCCGAGTAGCAGTATCCGTGGTGCGTGTGCAGGTTTCTACCCGCCGACGTCTGGCACGGCCATAGTGAACGGCTACGACGTTCGGACTGACATCGACCGCGTCCGGCGCAGTCTTGGTATATGTCCACAGAACACCGTCCTCTTCGACACGCTCAGCGTCGAGGAACACGTCCAGTTCTTCGCCAGGGTACGGCACCACCGTATTGACACAGTTGCCAACTCTCCTGCTTTGGGAAGGAGATCTCGTTTTGCCAATAATGTTTTGTATTTTCTCCTGCTTTCCATTCTTTCTTCAAATTATATCTTTTTTTGAAAAAGTTCTTGCATTTTTGGCCACAAACAATATCCTCCTTTTAAAATGTTCCCATTGACAAGGCTACATTAAAAAAATAAACGTGGCAACAGAATGCATGACATGGCATCATTGAAACCTGAAAAGTCTGTATTGTGGAAGGTTGAACCTCACTCCCTCACCCACAATGCACTGCAGGCACTGCAATCTTTCCATTATTTCATCTTCACACAGAGAATCTTCTTCCACGTAATTATTGAAATCGATCCTTTTGTAATGATGCCAGTGCTAATTATGGCGATGATGTAATGACTATGATTACTGCAATGACAGTGATACTATTAATGACACTGATGACACCAACGACGAGGATCATTTTAATGATACTGATGTTCACGGGACGACCCAGGCTGTGCGTGTCTTTCTGCAGTTGTAGAAGAGCACGACCCCTTGACCAGTGCTTCTATTCCACTAATACGCTGTCTGATTCTAAAATATTCGACAACGTCACTGTAACTGTGATGAAGAACGATTTTCTTCTAATCACAACTAAATACAAAGAAGCGCCGCTCGATTTGTCCTTAATGACCCCCGCCGCATAAAACAAGCGTCACACACCTACAACACAAACTTGACTGGCAAACATTAGAACAACGACGATTACAACACCAACTCAATTTCTTCTACACAATTAAACATAACCTCCTGAATATTTCTCTGCCAAACATCTTATAGTCCCATGCACCCATACACGAAACAGCGATCCTGATAAATATATACAAATACAAGCACGCACCAACACATATGCATACTCTTTCTATCCTAGGGTCATAAGAGCCTGGAATCTACTCCCCACTGAAATAATAAGACCCTTTCCAACTAGCTGTGAGCACTGTCTATCTTGCCCTTCCAGCTCACCTCATTCGTCTATAAGGAGGATATATGATTTTAATCCACTTTTTTGATTGCACTATTTTTTTCAAAATGTATTATTTCCCACATTTATATGCATCTTTTTCATGCGCACCAAGCACCACACTCCTGTGTTTGCCACAGAAGAGGCTGTTTGGAGTAAACAAACTGAAGACTGGCTATTTACTTACTCAACGTTTCGGCTAGAGTAGGTAGCCTTCATCGCGAACTGAATTCTGGGACAACTAGTTCTTCTGCCCGTCAGTTGGCATGACAAGCAGGCCGTCCCATATGTAGCTGAGTTGATATCCCCCTTGCCTCGGTATTCCCGACTCAGCTACGTGTGGGACGGCCTGCGTGTCATGCCAGCGGAAGAACAATTAGTTGTTCTAGAATTCAGTTCCTGGTGAAGGATTCGACGGCAGCCGAAACGTTGAGTAAGTAAATTTCAATAATTGTGATTAGAAGTTACCTCGTTATTCTCTACCAACTTGTCTTGTTGATAATTTTCACGAATCACTAACTGTTGTTCAAATATTGTTTTTCTAACATTGTAAGACTGGGCACGTTTGATTTTACCCTAATTGCCAGTTTGTTGGGGGGTTATATCCGGAGGAGAGAGAGAGAGAGAGAGAGAGTTTATTTCGGAATTGCATAAATCAATTATATACATAAAACAATAAGTAGAACAGCTTGTAAAATGAGATACAATCCCTGCCTGGTTGACAGCGCAGCCAAAGTTGTAACCAGCTATTTTATAACAAAGCAATATAAGATCACGTATGGAACAGTAAACTGGTCGATGTCAACACCAACAACGTCTGTTACGATGTTCCGGTTTTTGTCATCGTTGAAAAGATGTTGCTATCTCGCCAGCTCTCCGGGAAGCCAGTCGAGATCTCCTCGCATCAGATCAGGAAACTGCTGAAGGCGGTAGGACTGCAGTCTAGCAGTGAGCTGCCAGTGCAAGCGTTGAGCGACGGCAAGAAACGAAAACTTGCTATGTTGATGGCGTTTGTCGGCGATGCTCAGGTATCTCGTTACAGCAAACTGTTGGTTGTGTCATTGAAACCATTGTTGAAGCTCAAGTCAAGCAATTCCACCCTGTGCGCAACGCTACAATTCGGCTTCATAAAACAGTATACTTTAACAATGGTTGTCTTATCGCCGTCTCACCGACCTTCAGTAGCGTTGTCGTCAAAGCAAATTTTTTTTCTCGAGAAAACCAACATCGGAAGATGCTGCCCGCCATTTTTTCCCAAACAATCTGGATATATATATATATATATATATATATATATATATATATATATATATATATATATATATATATATATGTATATATATGTATATATATATATGTGTATATATATATATATATATATATATATATATATATATATATATATATATATATATATATATATATTATGGAGAAACAGCATTGTCGTACAGTGCTACATGTGTAAACAGTTGGATCCACTTTTGAGTAATGGCATTATTTATGGTAGCATAACTTTGACTGAAATCACATCAATACGTGTTAATGTTTAGAATAGGGCCTACGTACTTGAATGTCATTGGAAGCCTGACGTCTGAAAAAAACTTAAACGTTTACCCCCTCAACAACCCCTTTAATTGGGAACAGTAATCAAAAGCATGTATCTTTAATTGAGAAGTATGATGTCATTTGATTTTGCATTTATGATATCACATAAACTACGTATTTCAACATCAACGAACCTTATTCGTGATGGGCAGAATCAACCGAAGACGGAGTTTTAACAGGTTAGACTATTGTTATAAGTGCTTCGGATTCGGCCGGCTGTGATTGCGTTGAGCCGCCAGGTGATGATCCTGGACGAACCGACGGCTGCTCTGGATGGGGACACCCGACGACAGATGTGGACGATCCTGAAGCGGATGCGAACGGGACGGACCGTTCTGCTGTCGACCCACTACATGGACGAGGCGGAGTTTCTCGCCGACCGCATCGCCATCATGGTCGACGGCCGCATCCACTGCTGCGGCTCACCCGCCTTCCTCAAGAAGGCATTCGGTAAGAATGCTGGCTTACTTAATAGAAAATGCTGTTTTTAAACAAATCTAAAGACATTTTTGCGTAAAGGGTCGATATTCGAAATCACTAATAGTTGTTTCATCGATCGATTGCAAACAAATGGTTAGAAAAGTTGTTTTGAGTGAAACACTTACGGTTATCGAACGACGAAACCACGTTTCGCAAAATGTGGCTGACGACGGATATTGTCTCTTCGTCTTCGGAAGCTGTACCACAAAACGCCAAGCGTACCCATAATGTGCGCACACCTGTCATGGTGCCGTTCGATTCTTTTCCTGCGAATATTTGCGAACATTTTCGTCCAATAAAGTGAAATATGGCCTATTCAGAGCCATGTAAATTAAGAAGAGATCAAATAGTAGTTCTTCAGATATTGAATGGTTATGAAAATATTGCTAGACATATTTGTTCACACTTAATGACTAATAATTAGAAGACATGAAGTAACCTTTGTTGAGAGAAGGATTGGATGTCAGACATTATTCATTCTCACAGAGGAAGACCTATTAAATTAATGGAACAAACGATCTCTTGATTGTGTAAATGGTAGCAGCGTGAATACGTTTTAAAACGAAATTGACAAATATTTAAAACGGACGGGTTGCACACAGAGGAATAATCGTTGGACTGTTCATAAGACAAAGGCTTCCTAGTCCACTCGCCTGCTGTTTTTTCTTTGGGTGGTAATCTTGTTAAGCTTTGTCAATGGAGGTGGGACAGTGGGTGGGAGCGGGGGAGAGTCGGTTCAGGAAGTGATTAGTCGATGGAAGAATGAATTTAATAAAAGACAATGTAGTGGCAGGTCGAAGAGGCAGAGGCCAGCCATGACAGAGGCCAGCCATGACAGAGACCATCCATGACAGAGGCCAGTCATGACAGAGGCCTGTCATGACATAGACCAGCCATGACAGAGACCAGCCATGACAGAGGCCAGCCACGACAGTGACCATCCATGACAGAAGCCAGCCATGACAGAGACCAGCCATGACAGAGGCCAGCCATGACAGAGGCCAGCCATGACAGAGATCAGAGAACGACATTACATGCGTCTTCGGCACGATAACAGCGGCTGGTAGAATATCTGGAGAGAGAGAGAGAGAGAGAGAGAGAGAGAGAGAGAGGGGGAGGGGTGGAGAGGGAGGGAGAGAGAGAGAGAGGGGGGGAGAGAGAGAGGGAGAGAGAGGGAGAGAGAGAGAGGGAGAAAGAGAGAGAGAGGGGGGTAGAGGGAGAGAGAGAGAGAGGGGGGGGGAGGGAGAGAGAGAGAGAGGGGCAGAGGGAGAGAGAGAGAGACATCGGTTTCGCGAAGATTTGGGCAGCGACGTCCTGAACAGGATCTGCAAATTGAAAAAGATGGAATATTCGCTAGGTCTTCGTGGTATGCAAAGTCCAGATCAATTACGCGTTCAAGTCGTAATATATTTCGCGTATGTGCACTGCATGTGTCATGGTGTGCGATGTGTTGGTGCTTGGATGATGAATATTAAGATTACCTGCACACATACCAACGACATTGCTTGTCCGTCATGCAGGCGCCGGTTACCACTTGGAACTGGAGACGACGGCCATGGCGGACGTGCAGCGAGTCACGGAGCTCGTCTTGGCGTACGTGCCGAGCGCTACGCCCAACACAGACGACGACAGCCGATTGCGTTTCAATCTACCGGAAACGAGCACCACCTCCTTCAAGGACTTGCTGGCCGCCATTGAGGACGACAAGGAGAAACTAGGCGTCCTCAACTACCATATGGTGGCTATGACCATGGAGGACGTCTTCATCAGGTACGGCATGTTTTCTGGTGCGTCGTTGCTGAGCATGTGGTCTAGCGTCATGTTTGTGTGTGTGTGTGTGTGTGTGTGTGTGTGAGTGCGTGCGTGCGTGCGTGCGTGCGTGCGTGCGTGCGTGCGTGCGTGCGTGCGTGCGTGCGTGCGTGCGTGCGTGCGTGCGTGTGTGCGTGCCTGTATACATATATGCATGTAAAAGTGTTCACATGTAGGGGAGACTAGGTCTAGTTTTATTCAGGGGCAATTTGTTATAGAGTCGTTTTAGGAAAACAGCACATATGTAGAGATACCATCCACAATTGTTGGTCCACTAACAAACACACCGTCCGAAATTCGGGAGTTAAAAAAAATTAAATTAACGAGATGTGGACAAAAATGACTTTTTAACCACGTAAAACTTTTTTGGTATGCCTACATAATATCATCTCACGCAGCCACGTTTTATGTTTCGTGAATGAAACTTGAAACTATATAGTAGTAGAAAATTGAAACTATATAGTATAAGGCAGCGGTCCGCAAACTATGGCCCGCGGGTCAAATTTGGCCCACGGCCCGCTTTCATCTGGCCCGCGTGACCGTGCCAACAATATAATTTTTTTTCAGTACCAATTTCCCAGTTGTTCTATGAGCACTAAATAACGTGTTTCCTGGTGGTTTTTAATGCCGACTGTTTCAACTTTACAAAACAGCCATAGAGTTTACACAAATTTTAAATATTATGAAGCATTAATTTTGTTGTTCATTTAATGTCAATAATAGCAACAACCTTCACCTTTGCAATGATGTTCGCTAGGCGGCGCTACTGTTAATATAACAGAAGCTAACGCTCGATTCCCAGAAACCCGGATAAAACATCGCTCAATAACAAGTCATCTTCGACACAGCGAACATTGAATTTGTGAATCTCAGGACTATGGCGTATATCGAAAAAAAAACGTCGTTGTGATTATTCCGGAAAGAGAGCGTTTGACGCTGCCTGGGAGCATGAGTACTTCTTTTGCTATCGCGAACATGACCTAAAAGCGATGTGTTTGATATGCAGAGAAAGGGTTGCTGATTTGAAACGCTATAACGTGAAACGGCATTACGATTCGAAGCATAAAAAGTGCTTTGACGGTGCATATGTGGGAAAAGACAAACGCATGAAGGAGTTCAAGAAACGATTTGATGCATACATGGGCGAGACGAAGAGAGTATCTGTGTTTACAGACACTTCAAGCCATCTTAATGAAGCCAGCTATATTATATGTTACTTACTCGCTCAACACCAGGTGCCGCTTACTCATGCAGAATTGTTCAAGAAGGCTTTCATGGCCAGTGCCAAAGTTCTGTTCGCTGGTTTTCAGAACAAAGATAAGATCGTGCAACAGATTGGGAAACTGCCACTTTCACCCGATACATGTGCCCGTCGATGTGATTAGTTGAGTGGTGACATTTTCACGCAGCTGATGACTAAGTTGCGAGCCTGTCCAGCATTGTGCGCGAAAGCAGGCGTGGTCTGCAGGATACGATGTAAACTGTAGTAGAGAGCGTGAACCTTATCCGCCCACGTTCTCTCAACCACAGGAGGTTCCAAAATCACTTGGCTGCACTTGATGATGCAGAATTCGGCGATGTGCTATTCTACAACTGTGTCCGTTGGCTGAGTCGAGGCGCATTTCTTCAGAGATTTGCTGCACTGCTTCCTCACATCGTGAGTTTTCTCAAAGAAATTGATCACCCATTTGCCCATCTGGAAGATGACAAGTGCGACTCTGCGTTCTGACTGACATTTTCGGACACCTAAATAAGCTAAACCTGCTGCTACAAGGACGGCACCAGTTGCTGTGTAACTTGTACGAAGCGGTGAAGGGCTTCGAGGACAAGGTGACACTTTTCAAAGTTCATGCAGAAGGCGGCAATTTTCTGCACTTCAAGTTCACCAGAGAATTCTGTGGCGAAGACGAGGCCAAGCGGGTACTTGCTGATGTGCTAAACAGCCTGGAGGCCGCATTCAGCGGACGATTCGCTGACTTTGCTGCTATCGACGACGTCTGCTGCTTCTTTGCAAGTCCTTTTACTGCGGAGCCAGCTATTTGCCAAGACGAAGCAGCGTTGCAGGACAGTTTAATCGATTTCAAGGTGGTGCCAGGACTAAAAAATTAGTTTAATGCTGCGAAAGACGATCTCGTGCTTTTCTGGGCAACGCAAGTGCCTGTGCGAATTCCAGTGCTTATCGAAGCAGCACAGAAATTGTTGGTGCTTTTCGGCAGCACATGGTCATGTGAATCAGGATTCTCAGCCATGAATCACATCAAGAACAACCTCCGGTGCCGACTCAACGACACACGTTTGAGGAATCTTCTGCGACTCTCAATCTCTCCGCTCTGCCCACAGTTCGGTCAGTAGTCGAAGAATTCCAAAATGATTCGAAAATGTTTCCATGTTCTACTTGTACAGTACCATATGTTTGCCTGGCAAAAAGAAGATAATCAAAGCAATATTTATGCACTGTGTTCTTCCGTGCTTAAAAGATTTGGCCCGCCTTAACATAGCACTCTAAAATGTTGGCCCTCGTCCCAAAAAGTTTGCTGATCCCTGATAGAAGGGGTTATGCCAAGTAGAAGATAAACTGAAATTCAGGGTTTGTTCTCGTTTACGTGCGTTCAACTGCAAAAAAATGGGTTTGGGGCAAGTCGTTACAGTTCTATTGGGGTAAGTTGTTATAGTTCTATAAGTTTTTTCAACCAACTTTATTTAACCACAACGTATTAACGCTTTATTTCACATGTAAAGCATAGCTTACCGGTTTATAAACAGTACTGTAAATGCTAGCAGCGTCAAATAAAATTGACACGTCTCAGAAGGGCGGGTTGCACACAGATAGAAAATTGGCAATGGCAATCTTGTTAAATCTTGTTACATTTGTATGGAACAGTCCAATTTGTACAATTAATATATATTGCACGATACATTGAAATATGGATGTTCGTGCGCGTGTGTGTGAGTGCATTCGTGTTGTGTATCATTCAATCAAGTAGAAACCGCATAACACACACACACACACACACACACACACACACACACACACACACACACACACACACACACACACACACACACACACACACACACACACACACACACACACACACACAAACGCACGCACGCACGCACACACACACACGCGCGCGCGCATTACCCATTCACTGTTTTATACTCCATTCAATAATGTATATTCCATTCACAATTTATTATTACGTAAGAATCGAGAAACGAGAAACGAGCGATCTTTGGTCTATGAAGCTGCAAACATGTTATGTACGTCTATTCTGTATATTACACGTCCCTATATTCATGTGTATTTTAAAGGGAATAAACGTCATCACACAATGACAACCGTACGTGCTGGCGCACGAGGTGAACACCATTGCGAACAATGACAGAGTGAAACAGTGAAAGAGGTAGTGATATTCATCTTGGGCTTCCATTGTAGAGTTGGACAGATGGTCGAGTCGAAGGACTTGTTCGTCAACTCAATGGCGTCGACGAAGGGACAGAACAGCCCCTCTATCGCGTCCGGCTTCGTCAACACCGAAGCCAAGTTGACCAGATCAGCCAATCCATCGAGTCAGTCGTCGTTGTAGAGATCTACAAAGTAGTGTCGTTGCCGTCATCGACATCAATGTTGTTGTCGTCATCCTCATCGTCGTTGTTGTCGTTGTCGCTGTCGCTGCTGTTGTCGCGATGTCTTGTCACGAGGCGCCCACGCCACAGACAACAAGCATAATTAAGAAATCCGAAGACAACCTTGAATACTGTTGTGGGTTTCGTGGGCTTCCAGTGGACATGCAGAGAGTTGCCTCTCATAAGTAAACTATGTTAAATCCAACCTTGGAAATTGTCAGCATAATGGTTGTGATTGCACACCTTCGTATTTAATATCATATAAAATTATCTATACCTGTGCCATAGTGGAGCACATCGTTTTGCCTCAACATTGACTTGAATTCATTAGAATTTAAATTTGAGGCGCATATGTTTACGTAGAATTGGTTTCAGTGGTGGGCGGAGACTTCGAGGCGGACGGCGACGGTTCTGTCAGCATCGAACCGCGGAGGCTCACTTACGACGAGGTGGTCGGCGTGAGCCGCGGCGACAGGAACACGGGCTGCACGCTGCTGGTGCAGCAGTTCGGGGCGACGCTGCTGAAGCGGGTGCTCTACTGCCGCCGCAAGTGGCCACTCTTCGCCATCCAACTCGCCCTGCCGCTCGGCTTCATCGTCCTCGTCAGTCTGGCGACGTTGATAGTGCCGTTCGCCGGTCGCCGGACCAATTCTGCCGCCCTGCCGCTCATACTCGACGAGTATGCCGAGTCGTGTAAGGTCGTCTACGGCGCCACGACACAGGTGAGCTGGACGTTGTACTCATTTGTTGTCTAGAATGTCTCTTAGAGAGTGAGAGTACTGGAGGCACCGAGCAAACAAGAGCAAGAGGTAACACAAGATATACTGGCATGGCTAGCTATGGAAGAGGCTATCCCCGATAGGTGACTATCGGGGATAGTTTTACTATTGCGATAATATTAGGATAGCTGTATTACTGTTGCAATACTATTACGATAGTGTCATAATTATTGTGATAGTATTGCGATAGTATGGTGAATAGCGCGTAGCAAGGAAAGCAATCCCATAATTGACCCAGTCCAATAATTGACCCAGTCCAATAATTGACCCAGTCCCATAATTGACCCAGTCCCATAATTGACAGGTGGCGCCATTGCATTGTCTTGGAGGCAGTTCATTCAACGGGGTGAAACCGTGAATGACTCTGCTCTGGTCAACGGTTGTTGATGTCAGTTTAATAAATAATTAAAACACCAAATAAAATTGAAAAAACATGTTCAGTATTACAGTGACATAAGAAGCTCGGCTAATTTGTTTTTGCCAACTGCCGTTATTATCGATAGTTCAATGACCAATTTACGATAACTATCTATTCAATTAGTTGCCAACGGTAGTCACTTGACTTTAAATGCAGACGGGCTTTTTCAGAACAATAAGAATTAAACAGAGCAAGTACAAGACATAAGTGCATAGTTACAAAGAGTAAACAATATATACATAATTATAGTATATAGTGTCTGTATAACTGTTTAGCAGCAAGTTAATTAACACGAGATGTGCATAATTGTGATAGTGTTTATAGAACAGTTTAGCACATATAAAATGCGATTAACCGGTCTGGTGGACCAATTTTAGCGCGGGACCATTTTTTCTTGCCAGCTTAATGAAATTTGAGAAAAGTTAATAATTTACTTAAATACATTTGGTTTTTTAATCAAGACTATTTACGGTAACAAAAGGCAGCAGTAATGCTATTGATAATAGTAATAATAACTGATACCTAGTAGCTGATCATTGTTTTAATTCAGCATCTGAACATTTACCGCATTTTCAGGTTAATAGTTACAATGAAAAAGCATAACACGAACTCGCATGCACAAATTGTTTTACATGCATTGCATAACTCGCGTTATATTATCAAAGGCCGTTATATTCTCAAAGGAATTGGAGTTAGTGGTTTAATTATAAAGGTAATTGGAATTGGTGAAAATGAAATTGGTATTTTCAATAACTGTTAAATTATTTTTCAATACGTCATGTAACTTTTAACTTAATTTATTCGCAACGTATAATTAATGAAATATACTATGTTGGTGTATATATCATATTTTTTGCCAGTGCACCATAATATGCAGAAATTAAATAAAGCTGCTGTAAAATATATGCTACTTTTGGGTGTTGTGTACGTCTGTGGCTGCTTTATTCAGATACGTTTATTTCGATAGGGAATTGAGAATTGGTATTTGTAATTGGCGTGTAATCGGAATTGATATAATGTATTTGAACCCAGGTCTGGTCTTTTTTGTCGGTCTCAGGACAGCTCGACGACCCGCTCGCTCGCCCGAGTGTTCGCGTCCTTCTTCGACGGTGGTCCTCACGAGTTGATGCTCGTCGCCGACGATGACTCGGTGAAGCGCGTGCTGCTGCGTAAGGCCGCGGAGGGGTACTCTCTCTACAGGACGCGCTATCTCGTCGCCGCCGAGTTCCGCATCGAAACAGGTGTTGTGGTCTACTATGAAATAACATCTCAAACAGTTTGTAGAAACAACGTCATGTGTATGTGCATGCGTGCGTGCCTTCGCGCGTCCTTAATGGGGAGCGCAAATTTACACCTTAGTCCAATATTGCAAATTAGCCCACTTTAAAAGTGCTAAAGTTACCTTTTCGGTGCGCAAGATTTCGCCTTAAAATGTCCATATATGCGCCCTGAGTGTGGAAAAGGTTCAGTCCTACACCTTTACGGGTGCAACTCTCCACCCTCATGTTAGGCAGCAAAGTTGCACACCATTGTTACAGCGGTTCTGCACCCTGAGGGGTACAAAATTAACACTAAATTCTTAGTGTGTGCTTCCGTTTGTGTGATTATGTTTGTGAGTGTGTATGTGTGTGTGTGTGCGTGCGTGCGTGCGTGCGTGCGTGCGTGCGTGCGTACACGGGTGCGTGCATGCGAGAGTGTGTATTTACGTACGTGGTTGGTGTCTGCTTGCGTGCGTATATGCGTGCGTGCATGGATGGTGCGTGCGTGCGAGCAAGTAAGTAGATGCGTGAGCAAGTGAGTGCACTTGGGTGTAAACATGTTAACGGTTCAGGAATCTCGTCCGCTGTTTGCAGTTAACTCTACATACAACAACACTAGCAACCTGACCAACCTGACCAACCTGACTAACGCCAGTAGCCCGACTGGCGGCGACACGTTCGTCGTGGCGCGGGCTCTGTACAACCACGAGGCCTACCACACCGCCGCAGTCGCGCTCAACGTCATCGACAACGTGCTGCTGCGCCACCTGGTGGGCAGCGATAACTACACGATAGAGACGATGAACCATCCGATAGACGGCGCCGACGACATGCTGACGAAGGTGCCTGTGATGAAGGAGACGTTCACTGGCCTGCTCGTCTCCGTGGTCCTGTTGTTTGGGATGTCCTTCTACACGAGCTCCTTCGTCCTGTTCCTCATTCAGGAGCGGAAGGTCGGCTGTCTGCGCTGCCAGAGTAGGTGCTCGCTGCCACGAATGTCTGTCGTCTTGAATATGTTTAAACATAGCATTTACATATATCTGAAATGGGCGGGCTACGTATAAATGAAACATTGTTGGACTCTCGATAAGCCAATGGCCTCCTTGCCCACGCGCCGTCTGTAGCTTAACGCTTTGGTTGGCAATCTTGTTAAACCTTTCTCTGACGGATTCTGTTCACACCTCGCGTTCGACTTCAACCATGGCATATCCACAACACACAACACACAATACACAACACACAACACGTGCAAAGATGTCAGTACTAATTGCTATGCATAGCAATTATCAGTGCAAAATAGTATGCGTCAAAGTGATATTCGATTCAATAACTAAATTTTTTTAATATTTATATACAGTCTTAAAAAGCTTCTATGTCCGAACAATTTGCTCGTCTTGTATGGTGAACTTTCTGTCTGCATGGAGAGAGAACAAAGCAATTCGGCCGTCCGTAGTCGTGATAATCTTCAAGTTGATGCTACGGGTCGTAGTTGCATTGTCATTAATGTTATTTCCATTGTCATTAATGTTATTTCCATTGTCATTAATGTTATTTCCATTGTTCTCGTGAAGTTATTAGCGGACTGCGGTTTGGAGTTTACTGGCTGGCGACGTTTCTATGGGACCTGGTGGTTCTCTACGCCTTCTTCGGCTCGCTTCTCATTCTGCTTGTCGTCTTGAAGGTGTGCGCTGCTGCTCTCGTGTGTTTTGCACATATCCACATGCGTCTCAGATCATCTTTCTCACAACAACGTTTTGTTCCTAGAATTAAGCTCAACCTAGTCAAAGCACGTTTTGTATGTAGCTGCGCCAAAAATCTGGAATTAATCACTTTAACATTATCTGAAACAACAGCTCAAGACACTTTTTTCGAAATTACATTTTCATTTTAAATACTCGGCTGTCTCTCACTCTGAAGATTATTGTTGGACATGTCTGTTCATGATATCATGTCTCTTCATGATATCATGTCTCTTCATGATATCATGCTTAACGATTCTGGTTTGTTGCGCTTCTGAGCTCAGGTTCCTGATGATTTTGGTGTTGTAGAAATGCTATTATCCTGTTGTCGTTGTTGTTGTCGTTGTTGTTGTCGTTGTTGTTGCTGCTTCTGCTTTATGGTGTTGGTTTGATTTTTCTATCTAGCCGACGTGCATTACGACACAAGTGTATTCACATTTTCGCAAGTTACCCGGTCTAACGAAAGAAGTAAATTGTTTCGACGGTTTTAACAAAACTACGCATTCTTTTATTTCGCCGACTGCACATGTCATTTAGTGAAGGACCTGATTCGTGATCGGTATAAAAGAACTGCGGAGTCAGCTGAAGAGCAACGTAAATGCTATCGTCAGTTGGATGTCAACCAACTTGACCGAATGTTTGTGTCAACGTTTAAAGGTGCAACATCTGATCGTAGAATAATAGAATCATGTTATGTAGTATTCACTATATCCATTCTACCGTGATGGAAAGCCGTCCAAATGTGTTCTACTGAACCACGGTTTTTAATTATAATTTGATCCTTTTCTGTTTCATGAATATCAACCCTGCCGTTCTATATGTAATGTAGACCTGACATTCGAGGCGAAACATTTAAACCAAATGTTCGGTTAAATAATAATCAGACATCGTGGTCCATTAAGACACGTCTGGGCGGTCGTGATATTAGAATATATATAATTTACACTACACAAAACGATTTTATTGTAAGAATGACTCTGCACCTCTTCCATTGTTGTGGTTCTCCGCAGGTTCAATGTCTGATCGGCGACGGACAGTTGTGGTTGCTCTTCCTCGCCTTCAGCTGGGCTGTACTTCCCTTCCTTTACGTCGCTTCCCTCCTCTTCACCAGGCCCTCCACCGGCGTCGCCAGACTCAGCATGCTCAACGTCTTCGTCGGTGCGTTCTCATTGCGGTAATACGGGGTATAACACTACAGTTCTTAGTATCGTATCCAAACATGTTTATTACCTGTGGAGACTGTTACCTACGTCATCAAGATGGTTGCTTCAGTACGAATGAGAATGACGTCCTGATAGGATGACGTCATCCGGTGATGTATCTAGGATCTCGCAAATGGAGAGGCTAAAGGGGGACAATCTTAGTTACCCATTAGTTTACCATGCTATCATGTAGTGGCGCAACAGGTACAGCCATGGGGGCCATGGCCTAATACCTTATGTGAGACCCCCTGTCTACCACTTTTTCTCCTTCCCAGTCTGTTCTATGGTTCTCGGTGGTTGTGTGGTCTGTGAGGGCGGACTTGTTGGTGTGTTGTATTGACGGGAACTACGCACGTCTACGATGATGTAATCTTGGAAAGATAGGCGAACGTCTCTACGGGTAATACAAATGTTTGGATATGATAAAGCGAACCGTAGTATGATAACATGAAGCAACAATAATACAGAGTGTTTTCAAGCTCCCCAATCTCAACTCCTTGAGAGAGAGAGAGAGAGAGAGAGAGAGAGAGAGGGGGGGGGTGTATGTTTGCCAGTGTTCACACATTGAAGCAAATAGTGGGTGATCTCCTACTTTTTTAAATATGTTTATTTTAACTTATTTTCATGCATGATTTGTTTTACCCGACTTACGCAAAAGCTCTGATCTGTTTCTACACCAAGTCGCACCATAACAAGTTAACATTTGCAAGTGAAGTGATTTTCAGGTTGTTGGCTTGATGAAGTTTATTTGCACAATTCAGTTATATCTTATTTTTCCGCTGCGACCGGGTGTAGAAACATATTAGAGCTGTTGCATAACCGGATAAAATGCATTCTATATGCGGCCCACCAATGACGACTAGAACTAGTTTGTCCGCCATTAATCACATAAGTTAGTAAATGTTGATTGTGTGGCATGGCTTTGGACAGCAGTTCGTTGTTGGTAAAATGAACGTTCTATGACTTTGGTGGTTTCTTGCGTTGTTTCCAAGAGAAGTCGAGTTGGTGTTGGAAAGACCACGTCTGCCGGGGGGGGGGGGGGGGTGAGGTGTAAAGGACCAGGTCTACCGGGAGTAAGGTGAAAAGGACCAAGTCTGCCGGGGGGTGAGGTGTAAATGACCAGGTCTGCCGGGGGTGAGGTGTAAAAGACCAGGTATGCCGGGGGTGAAGTGTAGAGGACCAGGTCTGCCGGAGGGTGTGAGGTGTAAAGGACCAGGTCTGCCGGGGTGAAGTGTAAAGGACCAGGTCTGCCGGGGGTGAGGTGTAAAGGACCAGGTCTGCCGGTGGTGAGGTGTAAACGACCAGGTCTGCCGAAGGGTGAGGTATAAAGGACCAGGTCTGCCGGGGGGTTAGGTGCAACGCGCTTTGAGCGCGTTGGACCGGATACTTCGTTGACGAAGAACTTGCCTTTGCGTTTTACAAGAAACCGCCAAAATCCCAGGAAACGAACACCGATACAGAGGACTACGTCTAACGGACACCGATACAGAGGACTACGTCTAACGGACACCGATACAGAGGACTACGTCTAAGGACACCGATACAGAGGACTACGTCTAACGGACACCGATACAGAGGACTACGTCTAACGAACACCGATACAGAGGACTACGTCTAACGAACACCGATACAGAGGACTACGTCTAACGAACACCGATACATAGGACTACGTCTAACGAACACCGATACAGAGGACTACGTCTAACGAACACCGATACAGAGGACTACGTCTAACGAACACCGATACAGAGGACTACGTCTAACGAACACCGATACAGAGGACTACGTCTAACGAACACAGATACAGAGGACTACGTCTAACGAACACCGATACATAGGACTACGTCTAACGAACACCGATACAGAGGACTACGTCTAAAGAACACCGATACACAGGACTACGTCTATCGAACACCGATACACAGGACTACGTCTAACGGAATAACACACAGCGTAATACACAATCATACGATTAGTATAATCAAATATATTGGCTGGGACGGAATAATTCTGCATTCCCATTATTATTCCGTATTCCCACTGTAGTAGTAAGCGTAGCTATTAAAAAGGAATTAGCCGCTTAACATAATCAAATTGCCCTGACCCGAAGTGATGCTCTTAAGAGGCGTCCGCTGTAATATTCCCTTTACGTGGTTGGATGAAGTACCGCGTGTCGTAACATATGTTGCATGTGTGCAGGTTTCGCAGCCCAGGGTTTCTGGACGATGCAGTCGAAGGAGATCGAGGTGACTCAGGCGTCATTGTTCAACAGCAAGGTCGTCGTGTGCACTGTGCTCCATCCTATCTTCGCGCTCCTCTCCGGCCTCAATATCTTCTGCCATAACTGGTCGCTGAGCTTCACCACGGGCATCAGTGACGACAGTCCGTGCAGCCTGGATGTCAACAAGGACATGTGCAACTGTATGTGTTTGTTTGTAGCATGTCCTTGTAGGTTCTCATTAACAAGATTGAACAAGATTGCTGTCCATTGAAAAAACCCAGATTGCAAGTGGACGCATAAGCCATTGGCTCCAACGATTATTCATTTGTGTGTAAACCGCTCTTCTAAGATATCTGCCAATTTTGTTTATAAGCTTTTTCACGCTGCTATCATTTACACAATCTGTAGATAATTTGTTCTATTCACGTATCGTCATCTGTTAGAATTTAAACTTTCTTATATCTAATCTACGCTGTTTCTTCACTAACGTTACTTCGTGTCCTCTAGTTCATTCTTCTGTCTTTCTGGAGTGAAACAATAATACATCTATCAATATAATACTCCTTCGAAATCTTAAAAAAATATATATATTTCATCTCCTCTTAAAGGTGCTTAATCAATTCGATTTTTTTGCTAGTCTCATTTCAAATTTATTTAGCAAAAAACTAAACCTAACTAGTATCCACTGCAACACGTCAGCTTGTTTGTGCAACTTTTGTATGTCGTTTTTGTGAAATCATCAGACAAACTATTAAATTAGTTAATGCTTGTTCAAACATTAATTGAAGTGAAAATAAAATTGCTGAAAAATCACGATTTTCTTTCTTGGTGAAATTTTTTAACTGTGTCATGTGATCGGCGAGAGGATGGAGGTCATGCCCATGATTAGCGTTGACCCACACAGTGCTTAGCTTACCAGGCATGGGTTAATTTCAATTGTTAATTTGTTAACTCAATTAATTAATTTAATTTAATTAATTAACTTTCTAGAAAATCACAACTTAATTTGATTTAATTAATTAGCTTTACTGGAAGAGGTTACTTTAATTTAATTAAAAAAAATCACAATTAACTTTCAATTAATTTTTGTATTGGGTATATTATTTTATGCAATCCGGTGGTGACTGCCACTGGCTTGCTGTCAGGAGTAAGAATTAGCTTTGATTATCGATACAGTCACTCAGCCAGTGACCAGGTCCACCCAACCAATATCAAAGATAGCTTCTAGTCGGTCCCGTGAGTTGTTTGAACAGTGTCACTGTCCCGCCAGTGTCAATCAGTGAATAAGCTGAACTGTGAGTGTGCCTGGCCAGGTGCTACAGCTGTATTATGTAAGAGTATCGACTCCTCTTGTTTGTGTTGCTTTCACCACCCATCCAAGGGGATGCAATACAAAGTGTATCTGGAGTCTTGTTTGTGTTGCTTTCACCACCCATCCAAGGGGATGCAATACAAAGTGTATCTGGAGTCTTGTTTGTGTTGCTTTCACCACCCATCCAAGGGGATGCAATACAAAGTGTATCTGGAGTCTTGTTTGTGTTGCTTTCACCACCCATCCAAGGGGATGCAATACAACGTGTATCTGGAGTTTTTCTAGACATAATCCCATATGACAAAATCCAACGGGACAAATGTGAAAAGTGAACGAAATACCGCAATACAATATTTAACTTAAATTCTCGAAATGTGCTTTCAAGTTGTGCTTTCAAGTTTTAGAGACATTTGTGCAATTTAATTATGTTTCATTCACTTGCTTGCCATGTTGCAGACAGGGACATCAGTAACCCCCCCCCACCTGTAGCAGATAGTGGCTTCTTGTTTGTCTTGTTATCTTGCATGGGAACTGTTGGCAGTAATCGTCTTGGCAGTAGTTATTTTATTATACGCAAACAAACGTATACATATATTTAATTTATTATGAATTCAGCTGTAAATCTACTAACAGTTATTACTACTATCAACACTAATGTACGTACACAAATGTAAACATATATTTAATGTATTATGACTTTAGATGTGAACAATTATCAACATCATCAGCAGCATCATAACAACAAACACGACTGCCGACTCATCAATAGATCATATCTTGCAGTGTTCAAGCATCAGACGAACTACGTCTCGCTCGGTGACGCGGGGATCGGCTGGATTGTGCTGCTGCTCACCGTCCAGGGTGTTATCTTCCTCCTGATCCTCCGCTGGCGTGGCTCCCGCCTTCTTCCTCTCCCGTGGGGCAAGTGGCTGGGCTGTCTCCTGCCCCAGGAGCCCGTCCTGGCTCAACGAAGAATGACATCACGTGTCCGCATGTTCGCTGACGACATCGATGTCGAGATGGAACGGTGGCGTATTGGATCCAAGGTAACATGTGATTCGGTTATGACACTATCCATAGCGACACTTCCTGGCGAACACATTAAGCCGCTAGTGCCATTAAAAGTTTTTCTGCTATTGCATTATCCATATCATCTAAACAGCTCCAGCCACAACGGCGGAACATGCGGTCAAGACGACCACTGATATGATCTTGCATGGCTCAAGACATTCAGGATAAATGTCGGGAACAAAACCAGCAACTATTTATGGCTTTCATTGACTTGACAAATGCTTTCAACTCCATCCATTCATCAATCCATCAAGTCTTTGACGACCACAACCTCAGGAAGGAGACTAGCGTCCTTGACAACAATGCTGGATGCGTCACTGCTCTACCATATGCTGAATGCACGTGTGTAGCGCGGGTGTGCATGTACTAGTGTGAAGGCCCCTGTGATAAATATAAGTTTATGCATCCAGGAATAACCCGTGGCGCCTCTGGTGCATAATATAACACTAACATAAAGATGAAATTGCGTGAATTTTTCGACGGAAGTACAACGTGTAATACGCGCGAATCTTTTGTCGTGCGATGAAACAACGCATGGTCAATCGCATTCGAAGTTATTCAAATCGCCGAACAGCCGAATGTTTGCGTTCCGATGCTAGCGTTGTGATTTCTGTTCAATATCAGTAAGCTTTATTGTTGGTACACTGTATTCTTTGTTTAAACTTATTCTTTACGACTCTCTTAGTTTGAGTACAGGTTGTACTTCCGCCGACAATCGATCCCGTGATGCATTTCGTCTATACACATGCGCCGTCTAGCGATCAAAACCATGATATTTCGTGTGGCGATTACTGTCCAACTGATCATTCGACATTGCATCGACCAACCAATCGTTCGTGTGAAAACTTTCGCGAAACCGGTTAGCGAGGCCAATTTGTGGCTACGATTGAGTCGCCGGAATTGCGACTGGGCCCAATTCGGGCGAACGTCGGGCGACATTTTATAGGTAATGGCCAATTAACGCCGCGACCGAGTGCAGGTGTACCCGTCGTGACCTTTACTCAGACCTCGATTGAGGATTGGCGCCCATCAATAGGTTTCACTTGCCGTATGCAGACACTTTACTCGTGTGATCGCCCACATAAATTAACTGCGTTTTGTTATTTCGTTGCCCGACCAATTGGACAACTGACAACTTTATCCGCCATGTAGATCCACAGTCCGCAGGAAGAAGTTGTCGTGGTGCACGACTTGACTCGTTACTACGGCCACCAGATGGCCATTAACGGCATCACGTTCGGCGTGCCTGCCGGTCAGTGCTTCGGGCTGCTCGGCGTCAATGGCGCCGGCAAAACGACGACGCTGCGTCTGATCGCTGGCGATCTGCTCGCTTCCCACGGCACTGTCTTCGTGAACGGCCATGATGTCCGTATTGATGTCCAATCGGTGGGTCGCTTGTAAAATATAAACTTTCATTAACTGATCGTTGTTTGTAGATCTTATCAGCTGCATCAATATCTTGGCCGGCACTACCCGTCTTTGTGTATCATGTTTTTATCATTTACAGGTATCTCATTTCCTTATATCAGTTTATGCAATAACGCAATCGCAAAATATCAGCGTACTTCGAGTTTTAAGCTGTGCTAACATCAGTTGTTATCAACTGAATTAGGCAAAACCCAAATGCAATTGTAGCTTAGTCAGTGTTGTGTAACGACAACACAGACGCCGCTTGTGTAGCAAACGTCTTTGGCAAGTATATCCATTTCAAAATTCGCAAAAATAACCGAGAAATATGTAGTTGAATCACGACAATAATATGTCAAAAAGGAAGAGGGTTGTTCACAAAAAATAAACAATCGCAGGATTCTCGCATCACATCGTGTTAAACAGACATCAAGCATGATACGATTGATCAATTCGTATGGATGCAGATCAGAGAATGACAGCCGTGGTGCAAGCAAACCACTTGATTTGTGGGAGATTTAGCATTACATAAATAAATCTGGGTCTGTGATGAACAGTGCATGAACTGGAAACAGAAGTGCATGTGTATGTGTGATGGCACGGCATCGGTGCCTAGAAACCGTACGGGATGACGTGTCTTGCAGGCGTACGAACGACTGGCCTACTGCCCACAAGCCGATCCGCTCCTTGACTTCCTGACGGGCCGGGAGACGCTCAGCTTCTTTGCCCGTCTCAGCGGGATACCGGAGCGACGCATCCCTTCCTCTGTGAACCAACTCATCCTGTCACTGCAGCTCACTAAAGTGGCTGACATGCCCGTCATGACGTACAGGTGACGTGTACACTACTAGTCTTCCTGATATACGTCACACGAACAGCAAAATATATTTGAAACAAGTAAATAGCATGCAATTTGCTATTTTAGTCATATTAGATGTAGAGGTACTATTGAAATAAATATAATAATAATACTTATTATGCCTCAGTGTTGACCGACAATGTGTGGAAATCGTTTACATTGTGGTGTGTTTCTGTAGCATGGGGGAGAAGCGTCGCCTGAGCGCAGGGCTGGCTTTCGTCACTGAACCGGCCGTTATTCTCATTGACGAGCCGTCCGTCGGCTTGGACCCAGCCGCCAGACGGCGCCTCGGCAAACTGATGGCGAACTTCAACAAGTGCGGTGGGACAACGGTTCTCGCGTCGAACTGGTGAGAGCCGGGGTGTCTGTCTACAAGGCTGTGTTATGCATGTGTGTTTTACTGATTGTCTGTGGATATGGATGGCAAGCTCAATGGGTGGGTGGGCGGGTGGGTGGGTGGGTAGCTGGTTAAATGGGTGGGTGGATATGTGCGTAGATGGCTCTCTGTCCGGGTGTCCCCAGGTCTTCATTGCCTTCACTCCCCTGCCTTCCCGCCCTATCTCTCTTCGCTATATATCTCATTGCTTTGCTATTCCCCTTCCCCTTTCTTACCATCAATTCCACATTCATCTCCTTTATGCTTACTCTCACCCACCCCCCTCTCTTATCCCCCACTCCCCATACATCTCCCGTATCTTTCCTTACCCTGTTTCTCCGATGATATCCCCCTCCTTATCTATAATGTCTCTTTTTCCCATCTTCCACGCTCTCCACCCCTCTCTCCCTGTCACAGTATTCAGCCCTCTGATCCCTGGCCCTCCCTGTCGGCAGCATGAACGAGTGTGAGCAATTGTGCCAGCGCCTGGGCATGCTGGTGAGCGGCCGTCTCCGTTGTCTCGGCAGTCCGTCCCACCTCCGAGACAAGTTCGGCCAAGGCTACACCGTCACGATAAAGGTGGGTGCAACGCTGTTGGGATATAACAATTTATAAGATTTAACCAGGGTTAAAGCAAGATTGTCATCTAAAGCAAAAAAGATGACAAATGAGCAATTATTCCTCTATGTTGATACACTTTTATACCGCCATATGACAGTGAAGCGGTGGTACTAAAGTGCGTTTGTAGTCCGCAACCATGGAGTGACGTCTGTGTTACAAAGGAATTTCTCCAAACCACTGGTATCTCCAGGGATTATATCCTATGAGCTAAGCTTGAGTTCAAACATGTCTTGGGTATCAAACAAACCGAAGACTTCCTGCAGTCCGGCTGCTCCCCGCTGTAATTGGGAGGTCGTTCAGCTCCAACGAACTCATTCCATTCGGGTAACCGGGTACTTCCCTTAATTTTGGTCGGATTTTCTCATCAAGTCTTAAATAGTTGTCGAGACGTTGACGTTCACATCATGTGAAACTATTTCTGAAAAAATCGTGTGCTTTAAAAATTACATTCCAACTCGAAATCGTCGGCGACCCACATTTTGATGACGACTCCCACACGACCCTGTTCTCGATGTGATGCGTAACTATTATGGTTTGCTGCGTCTTTAATCTCGGGTCGCCGAGGATTTAGGCGCTGTGGAAGTTATATTATTATTATTATTATCATTATTCTTTATTATATTATACTAGATATATCCTTGATAGATAAGGGTAAGTTCCGGGGGGAGGCGTAGTGAACCAGTACCAGGTCGGCGGCGTGGGACGTACTATCCACTGAGCCACGTCGATGGTGTCTCCTTGTTGGGTGAGCTGTGATTTTGGAGCTCGTCGATCAACGGGATTAGTCACTCGATGATCGCGGACTACACACACACAGTGGCACTACCGCCTCACAAGTATATTGTCAATGAACGGATGGTGCTATGGCGCGGTAGAAGTATTTAATTGGGTCACGTTGTTAGGTGATTTCTCTTTTCCCGAGTATTACACAGAGAGCTAACGAATACCGAGCTGCATCAGCCCGATTCGGGAGTCGAGTCTTCGGCGTTAACGTGGGAAAGTGTGTAAATAAAGTGTGTAAATAAAGCGTGTAAATAAAGTGTGTAAATAAAGTGTGTAAATAAAGTGTGTAAATAAGGTGCATGTGCCTCATTTGTGATGATTTAGGGTGATTGATTCCGTACAGTAGCACGTTTGACGTTTAACTGGAAGCAGTTGATGAAAACCGAGTGATGGCGCTAACGATAAAGTTACAAAATGGCGCGGCGTCGAATGACGCAGCTTGGTATTGTGTAGCTCTGTTATCACATGTACACATATGCCGAGTCCACACGATGACGTAGATGTAAACTGACTTATGTCGCCACCAGCTGAAGCGCACGGACTACAACCCCGACTCGGACCAGCTGAAGACGTACCTGGACTGCCACCTGCTGGCGGCCACGATAACCGGCGAGAGCGACGAGGAGCTGCAGTATCACGTGACCAACAAGGCGATCACGTGGCCGGCGCTCTACGCCATCATGGAGGAGGCGCGCGAGGCGCATGACAACATTGTCGACTACGTCATCAGCCAGGCGACCCTGCAGCACGTCTTCCTGGGGCTGGCGCGCCTTCAGGAGACGCAGGACGACTCGCACATGTCGATGGCCGCAAGCTCCGTGCTCGGGGGAATGTGAGCTCGACAGTGGCGCACCCTACCGCATAGTTTGCTCGATAGTGGCGCACCCTACTGCATAGTTAGATCGAAAGTGGCGCGACCTACCGTATATTTAGCTAGTCAGACGGCCGCGTGATTATTCCCATCATTTATTTGTTGGAGCACATTTAGCTGGCGACGCCGACTATAAGGATGTAATATTTGTTTGTTTTACGGCGAGTACTGGCTTGACTGTTGATACTGGTGGACTGAAAGCCGAGTTCAATAAAAAAAAACAGTCGCTAGAACGTAGTCGAGCAGAATGCACACATGATCTCTGTTAATGTCCACACTCCGCAGACACGTGACCGAATGTGGTTGATATTAAAATATCGATAATTGTGAAGTTGGAGTTAACTACGTGTGTATGCTGGCCCGAAAGGCTTTTGTTCGACGTGTAGCTGTTTGTAGTGTGGTTACGAATGTTTTCCCGTATGATAAATGTATCATACGATATTGATAGTGCGCAAATGTACCAACGTCTCTGTGCGTGCGTGCGTGCGTGCGTGCGTGCGTGCGTGCGTGCGTGCGTGCGTGCGTGCGTGCGCCTATGTGTGTGTATATGTATGTATGTATGTATGTATGTATGTATGTATGTATGTTTGTATGTATTCCTCGTTAGATGGTGCTGCGTGCGTTAACAAATATTAGTTCATCACAAGCATAGATGTGTTTTCCTTGCCATTTGATCGTATACTCTAGTTGTGTAGACTGGTGTCACAATTTGATAATAATAGTAACCTAAATTGTAATAATGCTATTAAATGTATTGTTGTACTGCATTGGTGGTAAGAGGGCTTTTGGTAAGGAAAATGCACGACCATAAAACACGTCTTAAGCCAGCCGCACCCTACACGGCGCACCCTACACGGCGCATCCTACACAGCGCACCCTACACGGCGCATCCTACACGGCGCACCCTACACGGCGCACCCTGCACGGCACACCCTACACGGCGCACCCTGCACGGCACACCCTGCACGGCGCACCCTGCACGGCGCACCATACACGACGCACCCGTCGCACCCTACGCGGCGCATCCTGCACGGCTCACCCTACACGGCGCGACGACGACGCAACGCAACAAAACGACGTAGAAGATTGTTGAATAATCTGTAACAATCTTGTTTCGTCGTGAGCTGCCGTATCACGACGATTCGTCGTTGACCCGTCGTGAACCCATCGTAGAACTAGCACGACGCTAGCGGTTTTCCGTTAAACTCATCAAATAAAAACTGAACTTTAAAATAAAAAAGTATTTTATCCTCATTTTACGGAAATAGTGAGCCAACATTTAAACTATGTTGCACGTTTGCAGTAGTACGAAAATATGTTAAGCCAGAAATAACTAAACATTCCGTCTTTCTTATTTTGCATTTTCGTCTTAGTCATTGTTTAATTCACGAAGTATTTAAGGGATATTGCAAGTAACATGACTGCACGCATGGGTCTGATTGGCTAATAGTATACGATCGTCGCCAACTGTCGCAGATCGTCGCCAAATGTGACGATGATGTGACGAAGGACTGTCAAAAACGAATCGTCGTAAATATTGGACATGTTCAATCTCTACGACGATCCACGACGGTCGTAGACCCGTCTTAAGGTGGCGCACATTATACGACGATCGCGTTGCGTCGCCGTCTAGTGTGCGGCTTTAGGTGCAATAAGTCTATAATATTCCCAAAGCTGTTTGGCGTGATGTAGTGGATCAACAACGCAATATTAAATATATTATATAATTATGTCAGCTTGCTCAAAACGCAAACTTTAATCATGACCAATTTATGCCGCCTATACTATATGGTATTTCGTATAATACAATTCAAGTGATATTTAGTTAAACATTTTGGAAGTAACTCAGACTCGACTACCGGATAATCGCCATCTTTTTCCACCAAATCATTGTTTAACCATTTGTTAATTGTTGACACAGTTTCACTAATTATGTATACAACCCTTGTTGGTGGCAATAGTAGTCACATTGAAGGTGGGCTGGTCTCAGTTCACAAGTCGTGTTTCAAACTACGACTTATCTATGTTCGATAATTTCGTAGTTTATTTAATTTCGTAGTTTATTTAATTTCAATTAAACAAAACATTTATGTCAAAGGTCATTTTCACGCTTCAAGATTTAACAAGATTACCATCCCAAACAACAAGTTCCAGACGGCAAGTGGGCAAGGAAGCCATTGGCTTATCGACAGTCGAACAATTTTCTCATCTATGTGTAGCCCGCCCTTATCAAATATCTGTCAATTCTATTTTTAAACATATTCACATTACTAGCATTAACACAATCATTTGGCAGTTTGCTCCATTCATTTATCACCCTCTGTGAGAAAGAGTACTTTCTCATGTCCAACCTACATTGCTCCTTAACTAATGCTGCTTTGTGTCCTCTGGTTCTACTGCCTTCTTTAAGTTTGAAGAACATATTCATATCAACATCCTCATAACCGTTCACTATTTTAAACACTTCTATTTGGTCTCCTTTTGTCTCCTGGTCTCTAGTGTTGTCAAACCACATTGTGTTAAGCGACTTTCGTAAGGTCTCTCCATTCTGGAATCATTTTAGTTGCTCTTCGTTGTATTCTTTCTAGCTTGTCTATGTCCTTTTTATGATATGGCCTCCATGCTTGAAAACAATATTCCAAATATGGTCTTTGTACAGTGGTACAATTAGCTGTTTCTCTTTATACATGATAGTTCTCCTAATTAGCCCTAGAACTTGATTTCCTTTCGAAGCAGCAATCCGACGTTGCTCTGAAACTTTTTCACATTAGACAGCCCACTTTCAGAGCAGCCGTCAGCACAACTGCAAGATGTGGATGGGGAAAACGCAGTCCGAAGATCTGGTCAGAACGACACAACTCAAACAGTGGCGATCCAAGACAGCTGACCTTCCAAAAGGAGGATTTAACAAGATTTCCATCCAAACCTACAAGTTTCAGATGACAAGTGGACAAGGAAGCCACTGGCTTATCGAGAGTCTATGTATAGCCCGCCTTTATCAGATATCTGTTCATTTTATTCTTAAACATATTCACACTGAGATAGTGTGTGCCATTCATTTATCGTCAGCACTAAATGTTACTCCTAAGTCCTTTTCTTGTGTGGTTCTACCTAGTACAGCATCCGTCCATGTTTCCATGTCCTATGTGTATGCATTTACACATCCCAAAATTGAATAACATTTGCCATTTTTATGACCATTTAACTAATTTATCTAGTTCATCCTGTAAACATTGTTTATCTGTATCATTAGTAACCTTTCTGAATACTTTTGTGTCATCTGCAAATTTGAGTACTTTGCTAGATATGTCATCTACCAAATCATTTATATATATATATATATATATATATATATATATATATATATATAGATATATATATATATATATATATATATTAAAAACAGTATAGGGCCTAATACCGAGCCCTGTGATACAACACTTAAAAACCGATTTCCAGTTTCGAACATATTCGTGTGACGAGATATCCCATTTCTAACGAACGTACTGTTACAAAGAAAACACCTTTTTCAAATGCATCATTTTATTGGTACATTTGCAGTGCATATCACTAGAGCACGGTGCATTTCTATACAATACTTGAGTGCGTGTTTAAGCTCCAGTGGGCAATAGCTAAAATCGGGCAGTTCATTAATAGGTATAACAATTAGGTTGTAGCCTTGTGTTCCAGCAATGTCATTCATAGTCGTCTGGTGCAATGAGTTTATAAATTAATATTTTGGGTAGCAACCTGTTTTGATAGTCGGTTGTTATTTTGATAATTATGTTTTCCGCGATAATGTTAAACACACAATTCAGTATTAAATAAAAGGTACTAATAATTGTACTTTCAAGCAAATTTCGTATTTTCTTTCATATATCACATACAATATAATTGTTTGTTATATACAAAGCCTAATATCGGTGCAAGCTAAACTGAAGCGTGCGTGTAGGCGCAGCAACGTACGATCGTCTGTGAGTTCTCTGGTCGCTAGGTGGTCGTACGTTAGTCTCTGGTCGCTAGGTGGTCGTACGTTGGTCTCTGACCGCTAGGTAGCATCCATAAGCTTCACTAATGAAGAGATTGCAGCGTTGCTGGAAAAGAAAACATGCTAATATAAAACTGTCGCTAGACACGTCGTTGGATCGTGGTTGCGAGCAAACGAAAACAACAAAGAATACTGCCTTTCGATCGTAATGTTTCACTTTCATGTCACTACGGCCAGCACCCAGTCTCCCTCCCAAAACTCATCAAGTCACCAAGCAAAAGTTGCGTTGCCAGGTTATGTAGACACATGGGAGAGATACACTATTTAATAAATCAAACTGTTTGTCGTGCCTCTCGACTAGGTCCCCGCCCCTTCGTAACATGCCCCTCAACTGTTTCATAATTACTGAAATGCCCTTGAAGTAGGACACTGCAGTCCCAGACGCCCTCAACGAATGAAAAGGGTCCGTTTCACATTAGACAGCCAACTTTCAGAGCAGCCGTCAGCACAACTGCAAGATGTGGATGGGGAACACACAGTACGAAGATCTGGTCAGAACGACACAACGCAAACAGTGGCGATCCAAGACAGCTGACCTTCCAAAAGGAGGATTTAACAAGATTTCCATCCAAACCTACAAGCTTCAGATGACAAGTGGACAAGGAAGCCACTGGCTTATCGAGAGTCTATGTATAGCCCGCCTTTATCAGATATCTGTTCATTTTATTCTTAAACATATTCACACTGAGATAGTGTGTGCCATTCATTTATCGTCCTCTGTAAAAATGAGTACTTTGTCATGCCCAACTTACACGGTTCCTTAATTAATGCTGCTTTATGCCCTTTGGTTCTATTGGCTTTTTTTTAGTTTGAAGAACATATTTCTATCAATATCCTCATAAGCATTAAACATTAAAAAAACATCTCCTAGTATCCTGGTCTCTAGTGTTGTGAAACCACAATCTATTAATCGGTGTTCATAACAAAGGTATTGCAGTTCTGGAAGACTCCAATCATGTGGAGATGGGCGAGGGCAATAGGAGGACTGGGGAAGAGGATACTCACGCAGTCTGCTGACGAGGGCATTGACCGTGCCGTCGTTACAGAAGTCCTCCCCGGGCTTGCAGAAGCACAACAACGGATCTCTGTCGTTGCCCGTAGCCAGCAGCTGATCGCTGAAGAAGCCGCAGCCGGTCACTGGTCGCGTCGTCAGGGCAGGGTTGTCGTTGAACAACCCAGGATACCAGCACCCTCGTTGTACAGCTGGAGAATAAATGGCAAGAACACACGTTAAATGGAATGGACAACGAGTTTGATTCTTTTATGAAAAATGTGACAATGAATTTAGCTCGGTCTAAAAGGTAGGTACAACATATGGTACTATCGTAATATTTCATGTCTTAATGATAAAAAAATACACGATATTGGGATGAAATAAAAATATGCAAGTGTTATGATGATATATATATATATATATATATATATATATATATATATATATATATATATATATATATATTTGTGCGGCAATTATGGGCAACTATATATTTTAACTGTGTTTTAAACTGAGATGATGTGAATGTTTACGTAATTAGACTATCGCTACCAAAGTGACATTATTGTCTAATTACGTAAAATTAAAATGACGTCAACTAGGCGATGCAGCGACATTTTAATTTTTCAACAATACTACTAAAGCAAGCAATTACTGTTTGTAGTGTCGATCGAAACACATTGACAAGCAACAAACACGAGATATAACGAATGTGTACGGTCCCCGATTGACAGGGGCACATTGTACACTGACAAGCAACAAACACGAGATATAACGAATGTGTACGGTCCCCGATGGACAGGGGCACATTGTACATTGACAAACAACAAACACGAGATATAACGAATGTGTACGGTCCCCGATTGACAGGGGCACATTGTACACTGACAAGCAACAAACATGAGATATAACGAATGTGTACGGTCCCCGATGGACAGGGGCACATTGTACACTGACTAGCAACAAACACGAGATATAACGAATGTGTACGGTCCCCGAGGGACAGGGGCACATTGTACACTGACAAGCAACAAACACGAGATATAACGAATGTGTACGGTCCCCGATTGACAGGGGCACATTGTACACTGACAAGCAACAAACACGAGATATAACGAATGTGTACGGTCCCCGATGGACAGGGGCACATTGTACACTGACTAGCAACAAACACGAGATATAACGAATGTGCACGGACCCCGATGGACAGGGGCACATTGTACACTGACAAGCAACAAACACGAGATATAACGAATATGCACGGTCCCCGAGGGACAGGGGCACATTGTACATTGACAAACAACAAACACGAGATATAACGAATGTGTACGGTCTCCGAGAGACAGGGGCACATTGTACACTGACAAGCAACAAACACGAGATATAACGAATATGCACGGTCCCCGAGGGACAGGGGCACATTGTATATTGACAAACAACAAACACGAGATATAACGAATGTGTACGGTCCCCGATGGACAGGGGCACATTGTACACTGACAAGCAACAAACACGAGATATAACGAATATGCACGGTCCCCGAGGGACAGGGGCACATTGTACATTGACAAACAACAAACACGAGATATAACGAATGTGTACGGTCCCCGATGGACAGGGGCACATTGTACACTGACAAGCAACAAACACGAGATATAACGAATGTGTACGGTCCCCGATGGACAGGGGCACATTGTACACTGACAAGCAACAAACACGAGATATAACGAATGTGTACGGTCCCCGAGGGACAGGGGCACATTGTACATTGACAAACAACAAACACGAGATATAACGAATGTGTACGGTCCCCGAGGGACAGGGGCACATTGTACATTGACAAACAACAAACACGAGATATAACGAATGTGTACGGTCCCCGAGGGACAGGGGCACATTGTACACTGACAAACAACAAACACGAGATGTAACGAATGTGTACGGTCTTCGAGCGACAGGGGCACATTGTACACTGACAAGCAACAAACACGAGATATAACGAATGTGTACGGTCCCCGAGGAACAGGGGCACATTGTACATTGACAAACAACAAACACGAGATATAACGAATGTGTACGGTCCCCGAGGAACAGGGGCACATTGTACATTGACAAACAACAAACACGAGATGTAACGAATGTGCACGGTCCCCGATGGACAGGGGCACATTGTACACTGACAAGCAACAAACACGAGATGTAACGAATGTGTACGGTCCCCGAGGAACAGGGGCACATTGTACATTGACAAACAACAAACACGAGATATAACGAATGTGTACGGTCCCCGAGGGACAGGGGCACATTGTACATTGACAAACAACAAACACGAGATATAACGAATGTGTACGGTCCCCGATGGACAGGGGCACATTGTACACTGACAAGCAACAAACACGAGATATAACGAATGTGTACGGTCCCCGAGCGACAGGGGCACATTGTACATTGACAAGCAACAAACACGAGATATAACGAATGTGTACGGTCCCCGAGGGACAGGGACACATTGTACATTGCCAGTATGCCGTCGTTGAGACAAATTCCACAATGTGTGTGTGTGTGTGTGTGTGTGTGTGTGTGTGTGTGTGTGTGTGTGTGTGCGTGTGCGTGTGCGTGTGCGTGTGCGTGTGCGTGTGCGTGTGCGTGTGCGTGTGTATGTAACGCACGTTACGTGTTTGGGTATCAAGTCACACGAATTGCGTAATTAATTTATATATTTTAAAATATATGACATTTATTTAACATTAATATATAATATAATATGTAAATGATTATATGTAATTGAATGTATGACATATCATGGAACACTGTCCATTTTACAAGTTAAAGCGTATATATTTGGTTTATTCAATCAACTGGAAAATGACATAATTTTGCGTAATTTGTGGAATGTGGCTCTAGTTCACGAAAAAGGGTGTATATTTGAATCCGCTCAACATGAAAAGGGTATCATTTCGTCAGAAGTCTAAAACTTGTTGGAAGGGTCAATTAGATAAATTCTCAATGATGGAATACTGGGCATGTATTGAGCCCCCCACCCCTACCCCCCCCCCCCCCGTACAGTGCCATGATGCACTGACTTTGTTCGATGGCGTCCTCTCGCACGTAGCACCAAGTATTGCACTGTTCCTCGTCCTTCAGCCCGCCCGTCGGGTTTGACATCGACGCGAAGCCGTATCGACACTGGAAGTAGGCTTGAGAGCTTGCCGGAGACGCTGTAAGTCAGAGCAGTTAGGGCGTTCACGTGCGAGGATGTGTGCCTGCGCTATTGTATACTAATTGATTACGACCGGTTTACACGAGCGATTAATTACTACTTCGACCAAATGGTGTCGCGCCGATTTTACCGACATTGTTGCACACACACACACACACACACACACACACACACACACACACACACACACACACACACACACACACACACACACACACACACACACACACACACACACACACACACACACACACACACACACACACACACACACACACACACACACACACACACACACACACACACACACACACACAATATATATATATATATATATATATATATATATATATATATATATATATACAAATATACATACATACATACATACATACATACATACATACATACATACATATACGCGTGTGTGGGGGGATATGGAGTTGCGATAACGCGTGTAATTAAAGCATTCTCGAGAAGAGGACATAACGTTAAATCAGTCTGTGCGTCATGGTTGCTCCTAACCTATTTTTTGTGGGGGGGGGGGCAAGGACAGAAGCTCCCAGAATCCAAGTTTGTTTCACAACAAAACACAGTAATATAATATAATACAATGGCTTCCTTTTCTATTTGCCATTTGGAACTTGTAGTTTTGGGTGGCAATCTGGTTAAATCTTGTTAATTTTTTAATGCGCCACAATCATGGGAACCCTTCGTAAGGCGACAATACCCCTATCGGCGAGTTATTTACTTACCAACTTTCGTCTCGCACGTGTCGCCAGAGAAGCCGTCTTCGCAATCACACGAGAATGCGTCGCCGCTGCGCGAACACTTGCCGCTGTTCTTGCACGGATTCGGATGACAGGCGTCTGAATGGCAAGGAAGACGAGTCGTCAAGTGAGCGATTCTAGCCAGGCACTGCTAGCATGTTCGTTTATGTGTTAGATGCATTTTGACTAATGTAAGTCACATGATACAACATGTACTTATGCTTGTGTGTGTATGTGCGGGCGTGTGTGTGTACGTGTGCGTGTGACCAAGCCTTATTTAGTACATAACTTGGATGCATAAATGAAAAATTAAAGTTAAGTGTTTTATATGGTTGTTATAATATGACGTATGTATGTATGTATTAGTATAAATATATATGTGCGTGATACACAAATCGCTGAGACCGAGGGCCGAAAAAAGCTTTTGCAACATCACTCGGCGTGCTAGAGTGGTGCATATAGCACAATGACATAATTACTCAAATCGACACATATTACAGTACAACAGCAGAGAACACGACGTACCAATGATACAAGTGGTGCCGGAGTACCCTTGTTCACAGGAACATCTGAAGCCACTGTTGGTTCGCGTACAAGTCCCGCTGTGATAGCATGGATTCGGGGCACACGCGTCTGGAAGCATTAAAACAACACTGTTTTAGAAAATATCACAAATAGCTGAGAACATGTGCATGCAAGTAGTCAATGTGCTGCTCAGAAACTTGGGTTACGTTATATAGTTGTATTAAAAAAATCCTTGCATCTTTCGAAGGATGACAAGTATTTGGCAAATAGTGAGGAATTGTTGGAGCAATCCTTACGGGGGTGGTGCTGGTTGAAAAAAACATCCATTATACAATAACGAAATGGCGAACGAAGGAACGAGTGGTTCAGATGCGTAATATCTATAAATAGTTATCACATTCAGATCGTATATATTATATTTAGCTACACCTTTGCACACGTTGGTGCTAAAAATAGGTATTATATTAGATGGAATGCACAACGATTTTCACTGGTTAACTGATGCCGGGTTCCGCAAAATTAAAACTCCATATTCTCTGGATTTTTCAATCGTGACGTTCATCTAAATTAACACGTTTTACTCTTCACTAGCAAAAATGCCCGTCCTCAGGAAGGGATAACTTGTTTACTATGTGCCTCAGGCCAATATGCCATCAATACGCTCGATATTGTTTAAAGAAATGTCACTCGTGTTACTAGAAACAATCGCATCACGCAGGTGATGCCATACTCGTTCAAAACGTTGAAGGTCGCATGCATTTAGACCCGTGGACATTTCTGTTGGTAGTAGAATAGTAGATTATCTTTTTATTGTGTATTGACCCTCGGTCTGCGAACTCGGCCAATACGTGGGCGCGTGATTTCTACTATAATTAATATAAACCACCCAGATGCTGCTATATACTCTCAAACGGTTTAAGTATTCGCCGCGGCGCGCATGGTTTCTGCGATTGTTGGAAGTTAATGTTTTACGTAGCGAACATTTGATTTACCATAAAAACCACTAAGAACCTTTGATATACGGGGTATTTCGAAAAATAAAAGCGTTACGTTTCACTCGTGGGGTCGTAGATTAATCCCTGAAAGCTTGGCGCGCGAATTGCAAGCCGTCTAGGAGGAAAACGTTAACATAACCACAAGCAAACATACGCTAGCTCGATTATTGTTAGATTGTAGAATATTTACCGTCATAAACCTAATACAACGGGAATTTGACATACTAATAAATCGTCCGATGAAATGAAAGTTGAGGATTTATTCTTCAGTTTTTAATTGCAGTGGAGTGGTAAGTCATCGCCAAGTTATGTATTTTCTAGAATATTAAAATATTAAAGATTACGATAGTAACATGGCTAGTTGCTATGCAACCGACATGTTGTAAATACTAATAAATTCAGTGTCGTTATGGCAACACCAGTGGCAATGTTCCGTAAAACAGTCGTTCAGTTAACCAATAAAAATTGTTGCTCATTCCTTTGAAAGACTATTTAGCATTGGGAGCACCGCGTCTCGCGTTACTGCATTTCAACACGTCAAGCGTGGCTGCTCTTCAACATGTCACGCGTGACTTCACTTCATCACGTCACGCGTGGCTGCACTTCAATGCTACAGTGGAAGCACCTACCGACTTCACACGACTTCCCGGAATAGCCCTGTTGGCATGCGCAGCTATACCCTCCTGCAGTTCTGGAACAGACACCGCTGTGCTGACAGGGGTTCGGTTGGCAGACGTCTGGAAAAAACATACTAATATTGAAAGTAGGCATATCACATCTACACTACAACGCAGCGTACACCCAGTACAACAGCGTGTGTTCTCGGGGCATCAAAGCTCGGTGACATGTGTTTTTTTGGGGGAAAAGTAAAGTCCGACCGTTTTTAGCGTAACAATAAGTTATGTAAACTGTGTATATTCTAACAACTTGCACATCCAAACGTGTTTTTTCGTACCAGAATAGTGATAATTAAACAAAAACTAGGTGCACTTTTAAAACAGTTAATCCAATGTTAATACACAATTATCACTACCAATCGGTATTGAACAAGTATAACGCGGACATTCATCAAATGAGTTTGTGATTGCTGTCAGTCCATAAGATAGAAAGGAGTTCTTGAATTGTGTAGTTCTGTTTCAATGGACACTATAGATAGGGTTATTGCGAATAGGTCACGATTTGGCATCTCAACTTACCGACAGTGCATGTCGGACCCGAATAGCCATTGGTACACTTGCAGCTGTGGCCGGCAGCAGTGGCGGTGCAAACGCCATTGTTCTTGCACGGATTCGGCAGGCATATCCCTGAAGACGACAATGTTATATCACTGAGCAATTCCGATGAGAAAATGCCTACGTCGCGTGTACTTTAGTGTTTGCCTTGAAACATCTAACACTGATCAAGCTTTGGTAAGTACACAACTTGGATGCATAAATGGAAAGTTAACTAACTAATAACAACAGTAAGTTAACTAACTAATAACAACAGTAAGTTAACTAACAAATAACAACAGTTAGTTAATTAAATAATAACAACAGTAAGTTAACTAACTAATAACAACAATAAGACAGTTAAGCGTTTTAGCTCTATGTCATAGACATTGTAATTGCATTATTGACACATGGCAGCATATCTTCTCATTTGTGACTCGTGTGTGTGTGTGTGTGTGTGTGTGCGTGCGTGCGTGCGTGCGTGCGTGCGTGCGTGCGTGCGTGCGTGCGTGTGTGTGTGTGTGTGTGTGCGCGCGAATGTATTTGGGTTTACGTGTGTGCATGCATGCATGCGTGCGTGCGTGTGTGCGTGCGTTCATGCATTATCAGTGTAGATAACTGGAATCGTTGCTGATAGCATCCGCAGCCACGTCATTCATTATCTATGTGCCAACGTTGCAGCACATATTGACAGCAGATCGACGGTATGGACGTGATGTAATTCAATTCGTAGTTACCTGCGTTGTTGTCCACTTCGCAGTTGACACCGGTGAAGCCTTTGCTGCAGAAGCATCTGTATCTCCGCGCGTTCCTTCTCGGCTTACAGCGGCCGTTGTTCTTACAAGGAGACGAGTCGCAGGCGTCTACAATATACCAGTTCCTCCAAACTTACTGCCTATATTATCCTCTTGAAATGTACTTCGCTTTCATTTCCGCCCTAGCCAGCATGCGTATTTATGATAATCATGTCATAGTGTTGCATATGTATTAACCATACGACGTTTTGTCTGCCATTATTTGTAATTCGTAATATAATTAATTGTAATTACTAAATACTCATTATCAGTCCATATTACACTGATCTCTACATAACAAAGCGTTATCTCTTGTCGTCGCTGCTATAACTTACATCCATGTACAGATGTTACAGTTATCTTTATTTCACTTTATAAACTCCTAACGTTTGTTAAGATGTCTTTCTATTTCAGTTGCATACAATTGTGCATAGTATTTCATGTTGAAATTTAACAAGAAATGTACACAAATGCTATGTGCAGTATTTCGTAAGTTACAGCGATGGCGCCGCCCTGTTTACCAGTCGTTTATATAACTCCGCCAGGCGCCCATTTATAATGTATAATGAAGTTGCAATGATGATTACGGTGAGTGTCGCCACTGTCGAAGAGTGTGTTGTGTTGTGGCCCACTCGCAGGAATGTATTTTGTTGCGTCATCATGGGGTGTGACGTCATAATACAAAGGCGTACGTGGAGGTACACATGTGATCTCTTTTTCTTCTACCGGGTACGAGTCAACCTTCTGTCCAAGGCTTATAGACTCGGTTGTAATTGTAGTATCGTTGTGGTAGGATTGGACTACTGACGTCAATTTATCGAAAAAAGGATTTGGTCATATTTACTAACCGTTATCAAATCAAGCATAATTAAGTTTACAAAATAAATAAACTTTTTGTGGTATTATAAGCCCTGTACGTTCATACTTCTGTGGAATTAAATACAATCAATGCGATGCAAGAAATAGTTTGAGATCAAATATGAAAAGACAAAAGTATTGTCATAGTTTAACTATCGTTTCCAAACATGCTTACTTACAAGTCTCACAAGAGACGCCCAGGAAGCCGGGTCGACAGACGCAGTTCGACCTCCCGTAGCGCAGGCGTCGACAGTATCCTCCGTTCTGGCACGGCTGGGCCACCTTACACGCATCTGAAGGATTAATATTAGTAAAGACAATTAAACGTACGTCCTGCCTCTGTATATCTACTTTACTGTTTCTCGGTTGCGACTCAGATCTGAGCTGGCACTAGTAACTTAAGATCTGAGCAGGCACTAGTAACTTAAGATCTGGGCAGGCACTAGTAACTTAAGATCTGAGCTGGCACTAGTAACTTAAGATTTAAAACTTACACGTACTAACCTCGCTACATGTATATTTCGTGACACATGTGCACACTGCCTTAAAGAAACAGGGAAAATATGCTCAAACAATTGATTGTGAGTCAGTTTATCGTCGAATATTGTTTGTAAATCAACCGACGAATGACGTCATGTGATGTTTTTATCACAAAAATGTCGTAATTTTATATTTATATATGGTTATTGTCAAGTAATTTTTATGATGTAAAAAATTCGTCCAACGTCGTTTTCTATCGAACCAATCCGTTGTACTTCTGTCGGACCAATCCGTTGTACTTCTGTCGGACCAATCCGTTGTACTTCTGTCGGACAAATCCGTTGTACTTCTATCGGACCAATCCGTTGTACTTCTAACGGACCAATCCGTTGTACTTCTATCGGACCAATCCGTTGAACTTCTACCGGATCAATCCATTGTACTTCTACCGGACCAATCCGTTGTACTTCTACCGGACCAATTCGTTGTACTTCTGTCGGACCAATCCGTTGAACTTCTGTCGGACAAATCCGTTGTACTTCTATCGGACCAATCCGTTGTACTTCTACCGGACCAATCCGTTGTACTTCTATCGGACCACTCCGTTGAACTTCTACCGGACCAATCCATTGTACTTCTACCGGACCAATCCGTTGTACTTCTACCGGACCAATTCGTTGTACTTCTGTCGGACCAATCCGTTGTACTTCAGCTATTCGTCCTCCGTGACGCGTTGTGCGATGATACATACTTCGTAATGTTGCTTCCGCGAGACCCGCTAGGTGGGGTAACTGTTTTAATTAGCCAAAAACTGCCTGTAAATTGTCTAGCCATTGACACATTTCTCACGAATAAACAACATAGATAAAAATAGAAATTCCGCTAAACTAAATATTTTAGTCTAGTGTAGTTTACATAACATTTAGTGGCTACGTGCGATATTGTTTCCGTGGAAGAAATCGGCCTACTATTAAAATACGTACAACAAATCGAACGAGTGAAGTATTCGAATGGAGGTTCTCATTTGGCCAGAAAAGGAACCAATAACGTCACAATTAACTCATAAAGAAACATATTGATAAAAAGGACAATTCATTTAGTTCCACGTCGTTTAAATTCGGTTAGCTCCACCAAGATTGACACGGTTTGGGATTCGCACGTGCACCTTATGCATTGGACCGTGACGCATCGATACTCACCGATTTCGCAGTTTTTGCCCGAGTATCCTTTTCGACAAACACATTTGTAGCCTCCGTTGAACGAGCGTCGACACCAGCCGATGTGTTGACAGGGCGAAGGACGACACGCATCTGTCGAGCAACGAAACACACGTGTACGACAACTACACGAGACGACATACTCAACACAGTTGAATAATACGATCAGATGTGACAGTATCTTTCGTTTACATGCAAGTCTTGAATATCTTAATTGTGCAGCAGATTTTTCAAGCATAAGGGCATAGTCGACGGTTTCGTGTTCAACGATGCGGCAGTATTCCACATCGTCCTCATCCGATGTTATTCATACGATTGTGATACAAATTATTTTCGTATTACATAGGTATATTCCTAACCTCGCACGACGGTTGTTAGAATCACTGTTTAAGTTAGTCATATTACTGATCGGATGCGATGAGATTAAGGATGGCAGATTGATGTGAATTGACTGCCTTTGACCATGCCTTTCATTAATGCATCGCGTCCCAATCAAAACCCAGCCAGAAACCGAACAGAAGCCATTCATATGCGTGGGCAGCCAACTCTACCACCAGCAACCACACCTATCGATAATCACACCTATCGCAAACACACCCAACAGTGAAAACGCCTATCGGTAATCAGCACCATCGGTAATTTCAACCATTGGTAAGCACAACCATCAATAATCACGCCTATCTGCAATCACAACCACCAGTGATTTCAAACATATTTAGCACAATCATCACAACCATCAATAATCACGCCTATCTGCAATCACAACCATCAGTGATTTCAACCATATTTAGCACAACCATAACATCCACCAGTAATCACGCCGATCTGCAATCACAACCATCAGTAATCTCAACCATAGATAGTCACAACCATCAGTAATAAATAAATACATAAATAAAAGTTATTTGATGTTCCAGTCTCTACCTTAAGTAAATCGCTGCGCTTACAAACTGAAAGTCCATTATGATATGTAAATATATGATTTAAAACGTCATCACATCAAATCTTAAAAGTCCTCCATGACAATGGTTAGTCCAGTCATCACAACCATCGATAATCGCATACATCGGTAATCACAACCATCGAAAATCACAACCATCGATAATCACACACATCAGTAATCACATCCATCGGTAATCACGCCCTTCGGTTATCATAACCATCGGTAATCTCAACTATTTGTAATAATGTTCATATGTAATCAGACACACAGGTAATCACATCCATCGGCAATCACAACCATCGGTAATCACATTTGCTGAACGAAACTTGCCCGGGTATAAATGATTTGATCCTTAACTACTCTCACCAACGTAAAATCCCACGATTGGTTTAATGGTTTCCCCAGCAACAGTGCGACCACTGGTTCACATGGCTGGTACAGTGGAAGAGGAAAGGTTTATGACGACAAGTTCACGGAAAGTAGTATATTCACACGCATGATTAATGTTAGCGGTAAAATTAACGACAGTATCGCGTGTTCGAAGACAACATTATGAAATCCAGCACCAATATTATGACAACTCATACTTGGCCTTGGACCAAAACGGCTGGCTGGTCTGAGAACAGACGTATCTCGAATTCTGAGCTGTACTTGCACAAAGTATGTGTCAATTATTAACATCATGTCTCGTGTTTTAGTAGTTCTAACACACACACACACACACACACACACACACACACACACACACACACACACACACACACACACACACACACACACACACACACACACACACACACACACACACACACACACACACACACACACACACACACACACACACACACACACACACACACAAGCCCGCCCATACACCCAACACCCACCCACCCACTTACTACCCACACGCTCACCCACACAACACTCACCAACACACCCACCCACTTACTACCCACACGCACACCCACACAGCACACAGGCGAGCGCGCGCATCTTTCTCTTTTCTTCCTATTCTGAAGGAAATCGGCCAACTAAAAGTAACCACAATATATGGCACCTCATAAGCGTCAAAGACTGAATCATTTTTACAATGAATTACCATCAAGCGCCACTGGACCTTCTCGTCATCTACATTTGATTTGATACAAGGCAAATATAAATAAATTTATGGCATCCTGTCTATTGTGCAGTGTTTTCACGTGACCGACTTGAACTACGATTCATGCGAACATGTGGTTGATCTCCGCCCAACAAACAAGAGGAAGGGTTTCATAGTTGGGTGGTGGGCTTTAAAATTTGTTCCCTCCCACTTGCACCAAGATAATATATTTTAACAGCAGGGTGGATAATATTTAACAAACACATCATTGAACTTCATTTAATCGAAATAAAACAAATTAATGGCACGACATCCACGCACGCGTCTGTAGTTGAACCTGACGTCTGTAGTTGAACCTGACACACAACGACGTGATGGACGACTTTAATCGTGTTAGTCACAACAATGGATTTCTAAAATTAGTAGTTCTTATTTAGAATGGTGTCATTGTGAATAGTTTCTCTACGATTGATGATTGGTAAAACTGTAATGTACAAAGATTGAAGAGTTTTTAATTGTACCCATTACAAAAAAAATCACTGTTTAATTTAACTTCACAGTTTCAGTTGTTTCATTAATAGTGCATATTTAAACCGTGTTTGCACTAATGCAATGACCACGTAGTTGAATCGTGGATGCATATTACTAATACTTCTACAGATTAAACAGGTGCAGTGGTGATCGGTACACAGTGGACTGCACTTAACAGAATCACTCCGGGCCAGAGAAATTTGATTCTGTTAAGTTGCTGATACAGTTAAGCGAATTTCTGAAAGAAATTGACTCAGAATTGTGTGGAAGTGAATGCATATCAAATGATTCAGTTTTATTTTATTCATAATGAATTACTGCATATGTATGGTAGCTAAGCATTTTCATAAATCGATATTCTCGAATGACAAGGACGAAAGTCGTCACGGTCAGTAATATTTCCGTTTACGTAATTTTTGACCGTTTTACAACGTATCGTTTTTCGCGTCAAAAACACGTATCTATAGTCAAACAGCTTTGAAGTTTTCCATGAAAACCTGTCATTTCGTGTATCTGATTCTACTAACTGGCGTGATTATCTGATTCTACTAACTGGCGTGATTATGTTAAACGATGCGTGTTAAAACTGTGGGTCCAGGAACTAATTCCGTCCCATCCATTTAGGCTTTATTAAACACCTGATTATGTTATCAGCGATACTGTTGAGCGTGGTACGCAGTACACAGTACACAGTACACACAACCAGAACATTCCGAACACATGTATAATGGCCATCGCATTTGTAAAGGCGAAAAATACGTTATAATCAGCCACGATTTGTATGGGCTCAATATATGTGAAGCTTAACGGTGACATTTACACGGGCCAGAATACGAGACAAGTGTAAACAGTGGACCAAAGCGTAGGAGTGTCGCGGTGAAGAACCTGTACAGTCGCTTAGGAGACGGGCGAAGCGACGCATCCATGCGTCAGGCGCATTGTGATTTACAATGTAAAATAACTGGTCCACTGCGTGAAATATCATTTCGAGGTCAACTTGGTTACGTCCGAAAATCGACATGAATATTCTGACATGCGTCGCATATGTGTGCCAAATCACGGGTTGTCAATAGTCTTGTAAATGTTGGGTTGATATGTTGCCTATATACGTTCTACTTGGTAATGTCATAGTTTGACTTTTTGTGATAGTGATCCCAATTTATTCCACTATTTAAGTCTGTATGTCTGTCTGTCTGTTTCTCTTGCGATGGTGAAGAAAATCTATATTATGCGATGTACAAAAAGTTGCCTTTCACGAAAGGGGAGTGCATAACTTTCTGTTTTGTAAAGAACTATAAGAAAGGACATTCCAAAATACAGAGGATGGGCGTATAAAATGTCACCAAAATGTCAAGCCGTCAAACAGTACAAGTACACTACGGGGTAAGTTCGTTGGACCGAGTCTATAGTTGGCCTCATAGTGGACTGTCGTGCCTTACTCTTGTCTTACAAACTGCAAAGGAATGTATCAAAACCAACGGTTTTATGCAGACTGGCGTTGGCTGCTGCTCGACGTCTAACAAACGACGTTGTCATTTTAATTGCTACATCTATCATTTAATGTTAACCGCACGCGTGTATGTTTGCGTAGGGATGGCAACCACCAATTAATTTCAAATATATTAACTAAATGCGCACTTTGGACTGCACCGGTGCCATAAACAACTTGGTTGTTACTGTCTATAACCACCAAATAGGCCCACACATGTTATCCAAACCTGAATGTGCAACGTTGTTTAGAAGTACATTAGTCAGGTGCTACAACATGTATATAGTATGACAGAGTTTGTGCCTGTGTATGTCTATCTGTCTGTTCCTTCATATGTCCGTCAGTGTCTGACATTTTGCAGGCGTGCTCGGGGTCATGGTTGGTTCATGTATTAAATTAATTTCAAAGTTTCTCCAGGATGGAGGTTTTACAAAAGAACTTAGGTGGACCTTTCACGTATGTTACGTAACTCGGAACAACAGTGGTTCGTTGTTACAGACAACAGACACATGTTACATCCTTGCCAGGGACACTTAGAAAGTTGATATATAAGTCCGGATCATAGTAAGATTATCTTGTGTACAGAGCAGCAATAATCAACAGACTATCAAGATTATGCCGATCTGATTTTCCAGGTCCTGCGTTCTTGTAATGTCACACAAAAGTTGAAAGTTGTTTTGTGTGATACTAGTTGTTCGTGTCAAGCAAATGTGCTTGTCTCGTAGATAGTCGTCTCACTCAGAAACGGTTTCAAAGAATTTGACAGTGGTCATTACTGTCAGTGTTGACACTTTCTGACTGGTCATCCTCTCGGTCCGTGCGTCATTGGTTAGTGAGAAACACGTCATCATTTAGGTGTGACCACTCTGTGGGTGACTTGCCGTGCTGGCATTCATGTACGATGCGCCAGACCTTTTAACATTTTACGCGGGATAAAAATAGTAAAACCGGAGAAAATTAAAATTTGCATACATGTATTTAGAAAACGAGTATGTCTTTTACAACTTCGGATATCCACACCCAACTGAAACGTTTCGTATACACACCCGTTATGTATTAAATGGTTTCTTAATATCGTTATGTAACATCCATGAGACTAAACCAACTTTATCAGTGTCTCACACAATTTTTCTGGATCCGTGGGTTATTATGTCGTATTTGGAATCAGCACTGCTGTAAGCTTGCAAAGCCTGGATAAGAAACTAGACGGGCGAACAAGAATGCTGCGGGAAGTATTTCAGGGAAGGAAGGGGACAACATAATAGTATTATGAATTCAGACCTTTACGCAGGACTTCCAAAGCTCAGTGGAAAGATTCGCCCCAAAAAGCTCAAGTTCGCTGGGCTATCGTCACTGTTCTTCTAATTCGTCCATTATATGTTTTGGTTCGTTGCAAGGGCATTTATCCCTGTTTTTAAAGTTGGCGAGTCAACGGCAGGTTACATGTTTACCCCCTGTGAGGGCTATTTTACTTCCCCTGGGTTAGACACCAGACCAGCAGTCTGAGACCAGCAGTGTTAAGTGTCTCTTCAAGCAAAGTGGCGTGAACAAAATTGCTCAAGTTTCGAAACGGCAGGAGATGGACTCCAACCCCGATCCTCGTGATCAGCACTCCTGCCCTCTAACCGCCGATCCACCGCCCACCCTGAGCTCCCCTTCAGCAAACACTTCCCGTGTGCGACCAACCACGCTAGAGTCGACCTACCTCGTTCACATTTCTTGCCGGAGAAACCGTTGCGACACTTGCATTGGTAGCTGTTGCTCGAATCGACAGAGCAGGTGGCGCGATTCTTACACGGGTTTGGCTGACAGGCCTCTGGAATGTCAACGACACGTAACTCACCAACGGTCGAAGCGACGAAGCCGTCAAACAACCAAATACAGTCATGTCTCGTTTATCCGGACACTTTGGTTACCAATGGTTTTAGCCGGATTAACAAAGAGTGCGGATTAACGATATACCACAATTATTATGACCCATGCTATGACTATCGGTGATATGTGTAATACGTCATATTGCTTTATTATTTGATTGACCACCAGTAACTGACCAGACCATTAACAAAGAACAAACCACGTAGCTGTGACCGAGACCTTTAATTGTTTGATTTGGTCACAGTGCGCGCATACTCGATAAAATGTTAAATCACTTGAGACCATAGAAATAACATATGCATCGAACGGCCTCGGATACAATAAACGTATCAATTTTATCGTGCAAAATGAACAATTATGAAAGCAATAAAAAGTAAAACGAGAAACCAAGGGGTTGACGTCATTTCCCTTCGGGATGCGGAGGTGTTGAGATATAAAGAAGCGCTGTTGGAACCACGGGTGACCACTGACCATTCGACGTGGACGACGTCAGGGACGGACACAGGAACTTCATGGAACAGACGACCTTGGACGACTCCTTCAACTTGCATCCTGTCCCGATACAGGCGCAGAAGATGTTGAAGCATGCTTTGCGGACGGGCTGCGAAGACGAAAAGGGGTTATGGAGTGGGAGTGGGAGTGGGAGTAAGGGGACGGGGGGGGGAATTACCATCTAATGAATATTTTTTCATTTATGTGTTTGTTGTTTTTAATGTACGCGCATACAAACAGACTGGCCCCGCAACAACAGCAGCAACAACAACAACAACTACAACAACAACTACAACAACAATTAACTTAAATTTCAACTTGCCCGAAAAATACCTAGAGTGAAATATAGTATGCACCAAACCATCATTGATATCATGTGTTCTTTCGCTGGAACCCTATTTATTTTATCTGAAGCTCTTCAAACACAGACGCGATGGAATTCGCCGTCAAAAGAACGCGTCGTAGCCACGTTCGTCGTTGTTGCCATAAAACATAATCATCGTTATTACTTTGCCAACATACCTGAGAATTGACGCACTTGTAGTAGACGGAGACGTCCGTGTCGTCCCGCAGGAACCAGGTGCTTCCAGACGGGGCGTGGGAACAGGCTGCGGCCAAGAAGCAGGAGATTACGTCAGAGGCACGCTGACTAGTGCAGTAGAGCGTTTTTATATTACTATTATGCAGTGCGTATGTAGATTATGCCACTCCATCTAGACGCAAGCTTTCAGGGGATTATCTACGATCACACGGTCGGGTCTTATCAGTTAAATTTCTGGGAAGCATTAAGCCACGCCGCAATTACTGCGCGAAGACTACTCGTTCATTTATATCCACCTCTCTCTACAGCCAGGTACCCACGTGTACAGCTGAATTAACTGAGACAACCGGGAGTTAATTAAATTGCTCAAACTTCGAAACGACAGCAAGATGATTGGAACGCCGATGCTCTCGAAAGAGAGTTCTATGTTCTAACCACGGTGCTGCTGGGGCCCCAAAGATAGTCATTGTTCAGTTGGAAGCGTTTCACCAGCTGAGTTTGGTGCTTATTTTTACACACAAAACTTAATTTAAAAAAAACATGTATACACAGTTATAATGATCATCTTCGTAGTGAAATGTTTTGGCGCGTTAAGATGCAAAGTTATAGGTAAATGTCGGATCGTCTTAACCATAAAATCATGCTATATAATGTTAGCAATATAATATTTTATATTCTAACATTTTGACCGCCCAAATGTGTTTTAGTGAACCATAATTATTTTATATAATTTTGCCGTTGTCTGTTTATCAAACTTGCTATTTAGTATATTCGTGAAAAGCTGACGAAAATTTCCAATATGCGTGTATACAGGTTTATGGGATCAGGCGTTCACGAAATCACGTAAAGTTACGTTCCCTCTAAAGGCAATGTTAATGTGATATTCGACCCGAAACATTCAAAGTAAACAGATAAACGTTAAATTATTTGTAAAAAACTTGTAAATAATTAAACACATTTGGGCAATGATGTCATGATGATACAATATACATAGTTTATACTATATGATATGATTTTACGAGAGAAAAACCCATCAAACTGCGTGCCTTTAAGAGTGGGCCTGTATGGACGTTGAGCTGATAGCAGGCAGTGTCTATAGCGCTAGTCACGTTACATGTTTTCCGTCAAACCCACGCATCCTGTGTCAGAACTTCTCATGCGGAATGCGTTGTTGAAATATGCAAAGTACCCGTTTAGAGGAATACAATTCGAATACTTAATAATGAGTAATCACCAGTCGTTCAACTAGTTGTACGTGATTTGTTATGTGTTATGTCGTCTCGTACTACATTTTCCATCCACTTGATAAAGAACTTGTCAACCAGTACACGTCGTCAATTAATACAATATACACGGAGAGAGGGCCGCGTCCGTTTCACGATTTGCAGAACAGTTTAACATTACTGAAACCCACATCAGCACAAGGAAAAGCGGTTAAAATGACTATAGATTTATAGAGACATACCGCAGAATTGCGGTTAATTACATCGTAATTGGAATTGAAAACGCAATTCCAATTCCGGAATTGAAATTGGAATTGGTATTTTGTTTGTTAAAATAATTGAAATTGGAATTGGTAATTTTTTTTTGGTATTTTCAATTAGTTTCTGATTACCTTTCAATTACTTTTTCAAATATATCATGTAACTGTAAACTCAAATTATTCGCTGCAGATAATCAATAGAATACAATATGTTGCGTGTATCATATTTGTTTACCATTATATATCATAATAAAGCTGCTTTAAAATAGACGCTATTGTTGGGCGTTGAATATATTTATGGTCGCTCTCTTTGCGAATTTTTATTTCTATATGGAATTTATAACTGGAATTAATAAATACTTCTTCACAACGCGCGTTGAACACTAAAATGTCATAAGGCAAAAATTATCCATGAAAAATGATAATCCTAGCCGTCATCATCACCATAGTAAAAAATTCAATTAATTTCTAACAAAGAAATATCGGCCTTTCTTCGAAACAAGTGAATAATATTTGTTTATGTTCATACATTCTCTTCATAGCACGTAATATTATGTTGTCATTAATGTTATAACTTGGGAACAAGTGAAGCTGATAACTTACAAGATCCTGCGAAGACGTCGCCACTGGCCGTGTGCATCAGAATTGGCAAAAGTAGAAACAGCGCCGAGACCATCGTGCGTAGTGTCATCGTGCGTAGTGTCATCATGAAGGCGAGAGTGTTCGGCTGGTGCGGTCGATGTGATCCTACTGCGACGGTGTCGTCGTGCGTAGATATATCGTCTCTAACCCTGGCGGGTGACAGACGCCTCCGTCACCCGGTCGCTTACATGACATACGTCAACGGCGCGATGTAAGACGCTCACGTCTGGCCGTCTGAGAGACGTGATGGAAAGGGGCCGACCCGCGTGTCATTAGTCGCCCGTCATACTGCGGTCGTGACGAGGCGAGGCGTGATTAGTACGTCTTTGCCACGCCACCAACAATCACCAGCCTTTAGCTCCGCCTTTCTCTTGACTTAACGACGCTCTGAGCGTAATGTATGCGTCTGGTGGAAAGTGACCGACCCGTTTCGAAGTTGCATAATCTGCTGAGTACTATACGCTGTTTACTGCGTTGAAATGGCAGTTAATAAATACCCCGGAGAAGGACAGACACACGAAACTTACGTAACGGAGTATATAAGGACGGACATACGAAACTTACGTAACGAAGTATATAAGGACAGACATGAGAAACTTACGTAACGAAATATATAAGGACATACATAAGAAACTTACGTAACGAAGTATATAAGGACAGATATACAAAACTTACATAACGAAGTATATAAGGACGGACATACGAAACTTACGTAACGATGTAGCGTTAGTAATGATGTATAAATTGGATATAAGAAAGTGTTCATTCTCACCTAAGATGATACATGAAAGGAATATACATAATTATACGTTATCTACTGGCCGTAGCTTAGTGGCTCTGCAGTCAGAGTGCTGTAATGTCAATCTAGAGGACCGGGTTCGATCCACCTGCTGTCATTTCGAGTTGGGGAAATTTTGTACACCCGACTTTGCTTATGTTTTTCGGATGAGACTTCAAAACCAGTCGGTCCCTGGTGTCTGTGCCAGTGGATGAAAACTATTCCACACAGTGGATGAAAACTATTCCACACAGGGGTAAATGTGTAGCCTGTCGTAGACTCACTGACTCTAATCGGAAATAGGATGGGCGTTGCTTTATCGGCGGCGTGTGACCATCCTACAACCAGCGGTGGCGCCGAGAGCCGCGGCGTGTGACCATCCTACAACTAGCGGTGGCGCCGAGAGCCGCGGCGTATGACCATCCTACAACCAGCGGTGGCGCCGAGAGCCGCGGCGTATGACCATCCTACAACCAGCGGTGGCGCCGAGAGCCGCGGCGTATGACCATCCTACAACCAGCGGTGGCGCCGAGAGCCGCGGCGTATGACCATCCTACAACCAGCGGTGGCGCCGAGAGCCGCGGCGTATGACCATCCTACAACCAGCCGTGGCGCCGAGAGCCGCGGCGTATGACCATCCTACAACCAGCGGTGGCGCCGAGAGCCGCGGCGTATGACCATCCTACAACCAGCGGTGGCGCCGAGAGCCGCGGCGTATGACCATCCTACAACCAGCGGTGGCGCCGAGAGCCGCGGCGTATGACCATCCTACAACCAGCGGTGGCGCCGAGAGCTGAGGCCGAGTTTTACATATCAGGCTCCAACAAGAACGAGATACCCATGAGTAAAAGTCATGCAGAATAATGATGATGATGATCTACTCGCATTGGGAGTGTGTTTAAAAATAAAAGTTACATCAATTTAACAATGGCGGGCGTTAAATCTTCTTAAATATTGAACAATACATAACACATTGGCCGTGCATGTGGACCTACACTGAAACCGTGAGAATACTCTGCATGCAGAACAGAAAACAGTCCTACAGGAGCGTCGTGCAAGTCGCATGGCCCCTGAGAATAGACAACGGGGGACTATTCGCATAAAACCGTGTGAACGTCCATTCACCGTTTAGCAATCAATCTGTCTGAATCACCATGTGTACAGAAAAACTGTATGTTTATTACAATCATGAACATAAAAAAGCATTACCCAATGAGTGTGCCATCAAGTAATCCAATAAACCATAATATTATATATTTTTTATTTATTGCAATACTACAAAAGAGTGCATATACATTGGAATATAAGTAAACATGACAATGCAATATTATTACATTAGGTAATATATACAACGAAGCCTTACATTTTAAACTAATGTTGTGGTAACTAGTGGGGTTAGTAAGTTTCACAAACTACAACCCTGACTATTTTTTCTAGCCCTTAAAAAGGTTTCCCAAATTATTTACTCAAAAACTAAATAATTTTCTCGACAGTTGTTTTCAATTCGATTAAAATAGCATTTTAGCATATATCCTCGTTTTATGCAAACATATGCCTAGATATTGACGGAGAATGGGGGAGTTCAAACATATATGTTTTCCCCATGTAGGCAAATTGTATATAAAACTCAATATTCAGGTACTACTCATTTTTATAACTTCACAATTGTTTTATGATAATAACCGTTCCAAGGTTGACATTATCCATCGAAGCCAGAAACGACACGCATGGGTTACGGGTCGGCGAAGGAGTGTTTTCTACCAAGGTACCAAACACTATGGTTACGTTCAAAACATTCACCCATAATGGAAAATCTGTTTAACATTGCTTCGAGCCATAATATTTCATTTATTATAGAATATAATTAAAATAGTAATGTGTACATGTGTAAATATGCATTTGTTTTTTGTTTGTTTGATGTTGCTTCGACACATGGATTGATAGCATATATATTGTCAAATATTTAAATATTAACTTGGCCACTGCAGTACTCTGAAAACACAGCTGTAGAGTTTTCGAGGGTTTAATGTTTTTAAAGTCCTACACCCAATGTCGGGTTAACAATGTGGGGTTAACAATGTGGGGCGGTTGGTACATTAACTTGTATTTCTATGCTGTACATAATATTGTTATCACTTCGTTTTCCCCAGTGCTCCTCCTCCTTGTTCCCTGCTCTACAGGGGAGAGGATCAGGTAAAGTATTGTCGAGCCACTCTTTTTGTTCTTTCTTTCCATAGTTTCCTATCGGCCGCTCCCTCTCTCCATCTTTCATCCTTCCCCGATCTTCTCACGCAGTCCTCCCATCTCAGCTGTGGCCTTCCCCTGTTCCTGCGTCCTTGATGTTTTTCCACCTCTGCTCTCTTTGCTAGTTTGCTTGCATCCATTCTTACCAAGTGGCCTGCCCATCTCGTCCTGCTCCTAATGATTTCCTATTGACTTCCTGATCCTATTCCTGGAACAAACGTTTTGTGAGGCCCTTACTGAGCGCGTGAAATACAAAGATCAAGACCCGTGTTACTAACTGGAGGTAACTCCATACCGTAACGTTACTAACGGTGGAGGTAACCCCATAGCGTAACGTTACTAACTGTGGAGGTAACCCCATAGCGTAACGTTACTAACTGTGGAGGTAACCACATAGCGTAACGTTACTAACTGTGGAGGTAACCTCATAGCGTAACGTTACTAACTGTGGAGGTAACCCCATACCGTAACGTTACTAACTGTGCAGGTAACCCCATACCGTAACGTTACTAACTGTGGAGGTAACCCCATACCGTAACGTTACTAACTGTGGAGGTAACCCCATGCTGTAGCGTTACTAACTGTGGAGGTAACCCCATAGCGTAATGTTACTAATTGTGGAGGTAACCCCATACCGTAACGTTACTAACTGTGGAGGTAACACCATACCGTAACGTTACTAACTGTGGAGGTAACCCCATACCGTAATGTTACTAACTGTGGAGGTAACCCCATGATGTAGCGTTACTAACTGTGGAGGTAATCCCATAGCGTAACGTTACTAACTGTGGAGGTAACACCATACCGTAACGTTACTAACTGTGGAGGTAACCCCATACCGTAATGTTACTAACTGTGGAGGTAACCCCATGCTGTAGCGTTACTAACTGTGGAGGTAATCCCATAGCGTAACGTTACTAACTGTGGAGGTAACACCATACCGTAACGTTACTAACTGTGGAGGTAACCCCATACCGTAATGTTACTAACTGTGGAGGTAACCCCATACCGTAACGTTACTAACTGTGGAGGTAACCACATAGCGTAACGTTACTAACTGTGGAGGTAACACCATACCGTAACGTTACTAACTGTGGAGGTAACCCCATACCGTAATGTTACTAACTGTGGAGGTAACCCCATGCTGTAGCGTTACTAACTGTGGAGGTAATCCCATAGCGTAACGTTACTAACTGTGGAGGTAACACCATACCGTAACGTTACTAACTGTGGAGGTAACCCCATACCGTAATGTTACTAACTGTGGAGGTAACCCCATGCTGTAGCGTTACTAACTGTGGAGGTAATCCCATAGCGTAACGTTACTAACTGTGGAGGTAACACCATACCGTAACGTTACTAACTGTGGAGGTAACCCCATACCGTAATGTTACTAACTGTGGAGGTAACCCCATGCTGTAGCGTTACTAACTGTGGAGGTAACCACATAGCGTAACGTTTATTCAACTATGTTTGAGCATGCGCATTCAATAGTATTGTCGACGCCGGCATACACACACACACACACACACACACACACACACACACACACACACACACACACACACACACACACACACACACACACACACACACACACACACACACACACACACACACACACACACACACACACACACACACACACACACACACACACACACACACACACACACACACACACACACACACACACACACACACACACACACACACACACACACACACACACACACACACACACACACACACACACACACACACACACACATACAGCGAAGTATAGCGTGTGATGATGTTCTCGTTTCGCTCTAGATCGCCTTGAGGCGGTGTCACAATCACGACTACAGCAAGAAGTTGAACAGAGGTCGGAGCCAGATCCCGGGGAAGCGGAGAGAGAGACTAAGTGGCTAATTATGATTTATGTTGCGTAGGGAGCTTTTTGTGGGTGGGGGGCTTTTTATGGGGGACTGGTACGTGTGTACCGCTTGTACCTTTTTATGGGGGATGGAGGTCTGGTACGTGTTTACGGCTTGTATCGTTTTATGGGGAGGGGCTGGTACGTGTGTACCGCTTGTTCTTTTTTATGGGGGGGGGGCTGGTACGTGTGTACGGCTTGTACCGTTTTATGTGGAGGGGCTGGTACGTGTGTACGGCTTGTTCTTTTTTATGGGGGGGGGCTGGTACGTGTGTACGGCTTGTACCATGCTTAATCCGGGACTGTCTACAGTGGCGCAGAACTCGAATAACCTTCGCGATCCGGGATGTCGAAGTGTCAGCGAACACACGAGCGGCCACAGTTGCATGGACGTTTCCTTTCTGTTACGAGTCCTGCTTGCACAGTTTTGGTAAACAACTTCAACAAAGGCTTCTACGCTTTCCCAGAACATCGCTTAATTGATAGATACTTGATTGTTGTTCCAATGCATTAACGATGACGCTTTGATGCTACGCTGTCACTGAGTTCTTTGTTGATTGAACTCAGCCGACGTTGTTAGAAAGCACCTATAACCGTGAATAAACATGGTTACAGCGTTCGTCGATGTGTCCCATTGAAATGTATGTGCAATGCCAATAGACATATCGCGACCAGTTCGATATTCCGGTGGCGTAGGTCAGAAATCTATACGTTGATGTCCAAATTAAGGGCACCTTACCTGCCATACACGATAGAATATATATCAACGAATCTAAGGATATTTAACCAACAACTGATTTATATGATCCCCCACACCTATTAGTTGTGCATTTAATCTGCTGTTGCTATGTGTTGGCCGCTTTTTATTTAACCACATGCATTAAAACGCACGCACACACACACGCACGCACGCACGCACGCACGCACGCACGCACGCACACACACACACGCACGCATACACGCACAAACCCACGCATTGTATATTATTATTATTATTATTATTATTATTATATTATTATTATTATTATTATAACTACATTTACACAACATTCCCCTAAATTAAAAGATATATACACGCGGGAGGGGGCAAGGGGGTAATTGCCCCCCGGATCTTGATCTTTTTCCGTGTGCTCAAAGTATATGTTAACTTTATATATATATATATATATATATATATATATATATATATATATATATATATATATATATACATATATATATATATATATATACATATATATATATATATATATATATATATATATATATATACACACACATATATATATATATACACACATATATATATATATACACACATACATATATATATTTATATATATATATATATATATATATATATATATATATATATATATATATATATATATATATATATATATATATATACACATATACATACAGGGTATACTGGGACGCCCCAGAAAACACCCATCCACCCCCTTTTCATTGACGGTGTTGAAGTCTTACAAGCCGACTCTGTAAAATTGTTGGGTTCGACTATTTCAAAAGATGTTTCCTGGTGTAATAACTCGATTGACATCATTAAAAAGCACAACAACGCATGTACTTCCTTAGACACCTCAAACGATTCGGCGATATCTCAAGCAATATTAACACGTTTCTACTGCGCAGTTATTGAAAGTGTCTTGTCATTTTCTATTACTGTCTGGTTTGGTTGCGCCAACCATGATGAAATTAATCAAATTGAATCAGTCATCAAGAACGCTTCTAAACTAATCGGGTTAAATATGCCATCCATCAGGTCTCTTTATCCATCTCGTACTTTGCGCAAATCCAAGCGTATTGTACAAGACGCATATCATCCAGCCAACCATCTCTTTGAACTCCTTCCCTCCGGTAAGCGCTACCGTTGCATAAAAACTAAAACGACGCAATTCAACAATAGTTTCCATCCTCAAGCGCTGATATTTTTAAACGGAGAGCCAGCATAAATGTTTTGCCTCTAGCAGGTAGTTGCAATGTCGCGTTTTTTTTCTTTTTTTTCTTTTGCAATCTATTATATTACTCTCGTTTGTTTTTAACTGTTTTTAGTATTACGATTGTGATATGTAATGTTTAGTTCCGTGTGTTATTGGGTGCATGCGTGTATGTTTGTGCTAACGCCACAACACTACGAATTCCTTGTACTTGCTACTTGGTAATAAAACGTATATTTATCTTTTATCTTTATGCACCCTTAATTACCCAATGAGTGTCCCATTAAGACACTCCCTTCAGGATTGTAATTCCTTGCCGACTTTTCCTTCCTTCCCCGCAATCTTTCCCATTGTCACTAGATGTTCTACTTTTCATGTTCTAGTCACGTGGCCTAAACATTCTGCTGCTTTTCCTTGGTTTGCTCATCATCTTCCTTTTATCGTTGACTGTTATTATCATTTCTTCGTTACGTTTCTTACTGTCCACGATACTCTAAGCGTTCTTCTAAGACCAAAACATTGATGTTGTTTCTATGGTCTTTTCTAATTGTTTAGTCACAGGCCATGATTCACATCCATAGAGCAGAATGGGTTCTATACTTTGCAGAACTAGTTTTCTGAACAAAAACTTGGTAGTTCTTAAGTGACTGTCACAATAACAAAATTAAAAGTCATCTCGGAAATATCTTTCTAATCCTTGGCACTTGGTGGTGCAGGTCAATATCTCTCGAAATTGCGACGTAATATTGACAGTTATGGTAACGTGTAGCAACGTCTTGGGACGAGCAAAGAAAACACGCATTACGTTGCAACAATTGTTCGTAATTGTTCCCGTAGCGTCGAGGGCAGTTGTACGCAACAATACGTAACATTGTGCGTAAAATACAAAGAGTAAATCGAGTGTTCGTAGAAAAGGTGATAGCGCTGCGAATTTCGAAAAAATAAAACCGAGACGACTCGACCGTTGTGTCGCATTGTCGGCCTAGCGGTACCGGATTGAGTTAAGTTATTTGATTAAGACTTTCGACTTTGATGACGGACACTTTGATTTTTATCCGTTTGTAGCGTTTATTCCAGAAAATCACAGACCATTAGGGCAGAGCCAGACTTCAGCGCCATAGCCGTAGGGTACACTACTCGAAAGGATTTCGGATATAGTGCAGCGCCTATTCAAACTAACTCAATATTTGCAGAGGCGTATTTGGGGGGGGGGCATGTCCCCCTTTGGCCCACCTTTTGTGCCACTGCATTGTAAGCTAAGGGGTGACTAAGTTTGGCCCCCCTAGTCTCTTCCATTGTAGCAAGGTAAGCTAAGGGGTGACAAAGCTTGCCCCCCTAGTCTCTTCCATTGTAGCATGGTAAACTAAGGGGTGACAAAGCTTGGCCACCCTAGTCTCTTCCATTGTAGCAAGGTAAGCTAAGGGGTGACAAAGCTTGCCCCCTAGTCTCTTCCATTGTAGCAAGGTAAGCTAAGGGGTGACAAAGCTTGGCCCCCCCAGCCTCTTCCATTGTAGCATGGTAAGCTAAGGGGTGACAAAGCTTGGCCCCCCAAGTCTCTTCCATTGTAGCATGGTAAGCTAAGGGGTGACAAAGCTGGGCCCCCCAAGTCTCTTCCATTGTAGCATGGTAAGCTAAGGGGTGACAAAGCTTGGCCCCCTAGTCTCTTCCATTGTAGCATGGTAAGCTAAGGGGTGACAAAGCTTGGCCCCCCTAGTCTCTTCCATTGTAGCATGGTAAGCTAAGGGGTGACAAAGCTTGGCCCCCAAGTCTCTTCCATTGTAGCATGGTAAGCTAAGGGGTGACAAAGCTTGGCCCCCCAAGTCTCTTCCATTGTAGCATGGTAAACTAAGGGGTGACAAAGCTTGGCCCCCCTAGTCTCTTCCGTTGTAGCATGGCAAGCTAAGGGGTGACTAAGCTCGGCCCCCCCTAATATCTTCTATGATCTACTTGTAATGATCTACTTGAAATGATCACGTGATCTACTTGCAATGATCATGTGATCGGCGAGAGGATGGAAGTCACGCCCATGATCAGCCTTGACCCGATACTGTTTTGGATATCCACAATTTTAGCCTTACAGATCTAACGATAAAAGAAAATTGTTTCGATGATTAAAAAAAAACGCACTTTTGTATTAAACGGACTGCGGATATTACATAAACTATTCACACATATTAGGACATCAACGCACCGGATTCGCGACAGGCTAAATCAGTTGTGGGGTTTTTGAAAGAAATAGAAAAGCAAGAAATATAATGATGTGGCCACTCAATCCGGATGCTGCTAAATCAACCGTAAGAGCACCATACAACGTGAACACATCATACAACGTGAACACATCTTACAACGTGAACACATGCGGATACAAAGCAAGAGGGCGGCCGAGAAAGCGGTGGATGGATGGTGTTACAGAAACACAGAAAACACTAGTTCACACCCGACCAGGCGACCAGCCTTGCTGTTGAACGAATGCTACATCTCCCCGCGACGCTTCACGACAACAGCAGAAGGATAAAGTAAGGCAAAGTAAAAAAATGTAGTTGTTACCGCATTCACACATCAGAGCAACAAGTGTGCCTTCAGTTTCCGAGTGAATACGTGGGTAGTGTAGCGGGCCAAGACATCAAAACATATCTCAGCAATGTCGATTTGAAAGCGCCGTTTATGCGAAACTATGACCCGAGAAGCCGAACAAAAGGTTGTTTGACGTCGGAATTCAGGTCAGTAGAACTTCCCCTATACGGGAAACAGTCATGTTTTCATTTACAATGGCAATTAAGTTATACTAAGAATGTATGGAGTCTATGGTGACCCAAAGCAACTCGATTGAATTTTTAAATATGAATTTGAAATGAGACGAGCAAAAATTCGAATTGAGGAGGTTCCTTTAAAGTTGCCATTGTAAAATCATGTTATACAGGCTACTATAAGATATATGTTTTAATGACAAATGTGTTTTGATGAACCACATTTAAAACATATTTTACCGTTATCTATTTATTTATTTATTTATCTATATTATCGAAATCCGCGGTGAGGCTGGCGCCGAATCTAGTACTCGATATTTGTTTTCCTTCTCCTTCAATCACTGATCCCGTTTCACTCTTGTTCCCACCACCCGTCTCCACTCCCATCCCACTCCTGACAAATTTCTCTTCACGCAGTCCTCCCATCTCAGTCTCTCTCTATTCCTCTTCTCCGTCGACTCTCCACCCTGAGCGCGTCCTCGCTCTTCATCAACGGTTCCACGTGTCCAGCCCACTACGACCGAGTCCTCACCAGCTTCCTCCTGAAACTCTCTTTCACACCAGCCTTCTCCCTCAGCTCCTCCATTCTCCCCTTGTCTACTCTTTGCACTCCTCAATTCTCATCACCTAGTTATTTTCGCAAACGCGTGTTGTTGTTGCTGCTACTAATGATGCTGTTGCTGTTGTTGTTGCTGCTGTTGTTGTTCGAGAAAACTGGGAATACTATCACAACGAGCGACCTTCGTACAAATCAACACAAATTATTTAGGCGAGTACAAAATATCGCCTGCTAATATAATGACTGCGTCCGTGAATTGTCAGACCAGCGAGCGCTTGTCGTGGAATCCTAGTCGTTGAAAGGTGGATAATTATAGAGTGTTCGGCCAGGGCTAACGCGAAAGGGTACCTTGTTGACTTGCCTGTATTGTGTCCTTTGCAAAACGCACGCGTCTGACGTCAATGACGCAGTAGTTTTGGTTGCCCTCCATTACTCTGGAATTCAGGTTGAGGTCATCATCAAAACTGATTCGCAAAGGGTTTCGGCGGCGGCTCTTACTTGCTTTGATGTTAAGTTTGTTATGCTACTGTGTTGTTGTTGTGCATGGCGCAGTGACACGGCGGTCAGAGCACCGGACTGCCAATCGACTGCAAGCTTGGGTTCTTGTTTTGAAAATGTCGCATTTAAATGCAATGTTGTCCACTGCCCCACGTTTTTGCATTTGTTTGACATTTGAATCAAACACCTTTGCACTTGCACTTGTATCGAAAACATTCGAATTTTTTCAAATACCTATTTCAAATGCGAACAATATTAAAATAATCCATGAATAATAGTTTGTATATATTGTCTTGTGGAGTATATTAAATATATTTAATATATAGAGAACATCGTCCTTTGTACATATTTATGAGTGTACAACTGATACCATTCTGATCTTAATAACTGTTCATATTAACATGATTCGGTGTAATGGGCTAGCGTTGAAGTCAAGTACATGTTGCAGCTACTGCTCTAAGTAAACATTTATAACTGGTCTAAGTTCTTCGATTTGCTTGTGTTAGGAATGTGTGCCATTGAACTGTTATTTGTATATTGCTTGTGTTAGGAATGTGTGCCATTGAACTGTTATTTGTATATTGCTTGTGTTAGGAATGTGTGCCATTCAACTGTTATTTGTACATTGCTTGTGTTAGGAATGTGTGTCAATGAACTGTTATTTGTACATTGCTTGTGTTAGGAATGTGTGTCATTTAACTGTTATTTGTACATTGCTTGTGTTAGGAATGTGTGTCATTTAACTGTTATTTGTACATTGCTTGTGTTAGGAATGTGTGTCATTTAACTGTTATTTGTATATTGCTTGTGTTAGGAATGTGTGCCATTCAACTGTTATTTGTACATTGCTTGTGTTAGGAATGTGTGTCAATGAACTGTTATTTGTACATTGCTTGTGTTAGGAATGTGTGTCATTGAACTGTTATTTGTACATTGCTTGTGTTAGGAATGTGTGTCATTTAACTGTTATTTGTATATTGCTTGTGTTAGGAATGTGTGTCATTGAACTGTTATTTGTATATTGCTTGTGTTAAGAATGTGTGTCATTGAACTGTTATTTGTATATTGCTTGTGTTAGGAATGTGTGTCATTGAACTGTTATTTGTACATTGCTTGTGTTAGGAATGTGTGTCATTGAACTGTTATTTGTACATTGCTTGTGTTAGGAATGTGTGTCATTGAACTGTTATTTGTATATTGCTTGTGTTAGGAATGTGTGTCATTGAACTGTTATTTGTACATTGCGTGTGTTAAGAATGTGTGTCATTGAACTGTTATTTGTATATTGCTTGTGTTAGGAATGTGTGTCATTGAACTGTTATTTGTATATTGCTTGTGTTAGGAATGTGTGTCATTGAGCTGTTATTTGTATATTGCTTGTGTTAGGAATGTGTGTCATTGAACTGTTATTTGTATATTGCTTGTGTTAGGAATGTGTGTCATTGAACTTTTATTTGTATATTGCTTGTGTTAGGAATGTGTGTCATTGAACTGTTATTTGTATATTGCTTGTGTTAGGAATGTGTGTCATTGAACTGTTATTTGTATATTGCTTGTGTTAGGAATGTGTGTCATTGAACTGTTATTTGTACATTGCTTGTGTTAGGAATGTGTGTCATTGAACTGTTATTTGTATATTGCTTGTGTTAGGAATGTGTGTCATTGAACTGTTATTTGTATATTGCTTGTGTTAGGAATGTGTGTCATTGAACTGTTATTTGTATATTGCTTGTGTTAGGAATGTGTGTCATTGAGCTGTTATTTGTATATTGCTTGTGTTAGGAATGTGTGTCACTGAACCGTTATTTGCACATTGTTTCATTGATCATGTATTTTTTTAAGCTAAGAAAGTATACTGCTGTCAGCCTACAGGTCTTTCATGTTGTTTGAATAAAAGCTTAGCCATTGCCCGTACACGGTTTACTGCTTCTTGGATGTTACCAACTTATCAAGCATAGCGTACTATATTAACCGTTGGAATATGATGTAAGCAAGCCTCCTTCTGTGTACGTTTGCAATGATATATGTAATACAAGTAATAATAAGTAATATACTATTATATATTACATTATGATATAATTAATATTAGCTTCGAACAATAGTACTCTGCTACAGAAAAAAATGAAATAATAGGAAATGTTTTTATTATTAACAAAGCGTCTGTTTTACATAACTAGATTTCATGACATTGGTGTAAACTGGCATGTACATTGTTGTCCTTTTCATGCAAAAACATATCAAGACTATTCAAATGCATTTCCAAATGCATAGCTAGCCGCTTTTGCATTTGAAACAATCTTAGACATTTGTATTCGCGTGTGTGGGCGCACTTGCATTTTCATTCATATATGAGTAATTGAAAACATTTGCAATTGCATTTAAAAGCACATTTGAACCCAAGCTTCAGTCGAGTCGACCACCATTCGAGTCCACCTGTTGCAGTTTAAAACTTGGGTGCAATTTCGATCATCCCAATTTGTCTGTGCCTTTCGGGTGAGCCACTAAAAACCGCGTCACCATTCCACATGGTGTATATGTCGTTGGGAGTCAAATGTCCCTCCGAAGGGGTAAATGTGTAACCTGTTTTGGACTCATAAACTCAATCCACCGATCGTGTGTAGAATAGGCGCAGAAATAGTTGCTACCAAAACTAACTCTGACAATGGAGTCATGAGTGCTTTGTGTACGCGGAAACATAAAAGACGCCGTCGATATTAGTAATTTGCAAATGCACTATACCTGATATCAATGAACAAATATCTTAACTGTAACGTACATGTTTGTGCGTTTAAGGTGTATAGAAAAGCACATTTTCCCTACGTGGCAAATCACTCATATCATGTTTTTTTTATCGGTGACGTCATTTATCGTGTTGGCTGTTGACAACTTGTCATAACTGCAATAATAGTGTCACCCATCTTAACACCTAATTCAGATATCGTGACACACGCCTGACGTACACATAGCAGGTGTGTCAATTCATTGCTTCAAAACATCTGTAGCGATGGGAAAATCAGCGGGAGATGTGAATAAAAGTTGGCCACGACTTTGTGGTACATGTAATCACGACTGTGTGGTACATGTAATCACGACTGTGTGGTGCATGTAATCACGACTGTGTGGTGCATGTAATCACGACTGTGTGGTGCATGTAATCACGACTGTGTGGCTCATGTAATCACGACTGTGTGGTGCATGTAACTACGACTGTGTGGTGCATGTAATCACGACTGTGTGGTTCATGTAATTACGACTGTGTGGTGCATTACGACTGTGTGGTGCATTACGACTGTGTGGTGAATGTGGACACGACTCGTGCTGCATGTGAGCACGACTTTGTGGTGTTTGTGAATATGACTATGTGGTGCATGTAATCTCGACTGTTTGGTGCATGTGAACATGACTGTGTGGTGCATGTGAACACGAATGCGTGGTTCATGTGGACATGACTGCGTGGTGCATGTGGCCACGACTGCATGGTGCATATGTGAACACGACTCCGTGGTGCATGTGTGAACACGACTCCGTGGTGCATGTGAGCACTGCACTACATATCAGTACAGATCGTACTAGGCTACATCAATCCAGGAGGGAATGCTAAAGCGGAGGAATAAGAAAAGTCATCTGGTATCCTCATCACAATTAGGAAACAATGAATCCAGCAGCAGACTGTCAAAACATTTACACACACAACAGAGTGTACAGAAAACAAATCAAACATTTACACACGGCAACGACAGTTAATGTGCGAAGTCATTAACCAAACGCTTCCATGATTGCTCGTCGTAAAATCGACGTTAATTTAAATATGTTTTCCATAACTGTCCTTCTTGCGGTTAGCAACGCCGAACTTATCCGCAGAATCATATTTGCCTTCACGGATAAACTCATATATGTCGTCTCTTTATGGCTCGCAAGGCATTGCTTTGTTGCAGGTGAAGGCAGTGGACTGAGAGTGTTGATTTGCAGACCTCTATATTTCTGTGGTCCATCTTGTCAGCCAGTTGTGTGGTTCGTTTATCTTCTTCTCTACTGATCACCCCATAACTAACAGAAAAACAACCGGATATCCACCTTACAAAATAAGCAAAACTATTCGAGGACATACTGTGGAAATCTCGCGCGACTTCGTTTAATTTGAATGTATTGAAACGTTTGACCGTTGTCAAATGTTGACGAAATAATTGTTGATGCTCTACGAAGTTCTCATTTACTGACCAACCAACGTCTACAAAACCATTCTGCGCTGCCAGCGTCGTTGATGATGTCACTACTCAATGACGTAATTGGTAGCCACCCACAGTTACAACACTTGCGGATTTGTTACTGTCATAATTGCGGTTTTGACGCTTAGTCACGGGGCGCACCTCACACTTCGACTTCACACTGGTTTTGGCCGTTTGTGTCTCACGATTCTGCCAGAGTTAAATGAAATATGAAGGTATTTGTGTCGAATCGCCACCAGATGACGTAGTTATTTAGGAGCAGTAGGAGACCGTTATACAAATTCAGTTGCTAGGCTGTATTCTTCAATAATAGTAATATTTGCAGTGGAGCAATGAGTCATTTAAATTAGTCTACTGTGCAGCGCAGAAATTGTACCAGAATTTACAACGTAGTCATTTAATGGAAATGTACCTGTTAGAAGGTAAGCTTGGCTTGGCAAGTGATGACGTTTACATATGTATACTAATCTATCCTAAATAAATGTGTGTAACATGTAAAAGTTGTAGACTTAATCATGTATCATTTGTGTTCAAAGTAGCCCCTTAAAAGTAACTACATTGGCGACGCGTCATTTAGATGGTTGATATTTAACACAAACTTTATGTAATAAAGAAATTAAGGATTAACATAAATAATATTTTTTTTTGGCACTAAAAGCAGCAGCAACATATAGAATCATTTAGTAATTGTATGAGTTTTTTTTTACAGAAATCTAATGAGAATAAACACCACTTCATACACACCCGATTATCATCGCAACTATAAAAACATATCAATATAATCACATTTCAACTTCCGAGATATCAATAAACGTATATTAATTTTATAACACGAAAAACAAAATATATTTTCGTAATTATTCTCACCACTCGCCATCTACAGCTTATCCTCCCTTTGGACGTCAATCTTGTTCAATCTTGTTAACTCCTGAGGGGTGTTTCCGTCAAAACGTTGATAGTGACGTGGCGCCAGAATACACGTCAGGAAATTCTCCATAACTTTGCCATGTCTCTCGCATTTTTAGTCAAACATTTACATGAAATGGAAAAACTCCACTCTTAGCTCTAACAAGACCGAGTGTTGTTGATCACGCGAGCAACATCTGCTCGTGACGTTCCATGGATGTTGTAAATACGCTTCATTTAAAGGTGAAATTAGGTATGATGCGAAATGATTTTTAATGCACCATTAAAGCAACTCGCATTTAATGTTCGATGTTACTACATTGATGGATAAGAGAGTATGGGTCCGAGCACAAGGACACATAAAAGGGACATGAATCATACTGTTAACTGACATGATTAATGGCGCCGGTATTTCACAGAAGCGCCATGTTTGTTTCTGAAACTTTGGCGTTGTGTGCGCGATCGACTGATGATTAATGAGTTCTGTTAAGTCGGAAGTATCATACTGTTATTAGCGAGAGTCGGGCCTTTCATCGTACGAACCACATGCTGGTAATTATAGTGTTGCTTGCCTGATATCAAGGGAAAGTTCAACTTCGGGTCAGTTGAAGTGGCCCAATGCGGCCATGATGATGTTTTCCACACTTATCGATGTTGGGGACAGATCACGGGTTTATTGCATACGAATAACGTGACATTGACACAGGCACCCCCTTTTGGCATTTTTTTGTTGCATGGAATATTATTTCCCTACCCGCCCAGCCAGCTTCCGATGTTGAATGTTCACTTCTGTCTCAAGAGACAATGTCTTCTACTGGTTGTTGTTTGTGGCGCTGTGTGTGTGTGTGTGTGTGTGTGCGTGCGTGCGTGCGTGCGTGCGTGCGTGGGTGTGCGTGCGTGCGTGCGTGCGTGCGTGGGTGTGTGTGTGGGGGTGGATGGGTGCGTGTGTGTGTATGTGTGTGTGTGTGTGTGTGTGTGTGTGTGTGTGTGTGTGTGTGTGTGTGTGTGTGTGTGTGTGTGTGTGTGTGTGTGTGTGTGTGTGTGTGTGTGTGTGTGTGTGTGTGTGTGTGTGTGTGTGTAGGCAGCTCAGATCATCAATTTCACAACAACTTATTGTGCCTAAAACAAACCTTAACTTGGGCAAATGTGCTTTCTCTGTCGCTGCGCCTTTGGTCTCGAACGAACTCCCCATCACTTTGAAAACACCTGAAACTATAGCTATCTTCCTAAAAAATCAAAACAAATGTATTCCAAATTGCATTTCCACCATAAATCTTCGGTTGTCCCTCGTTCTGATAATGACTTTTGCGCGTCCCTGTTCACGATTCACGATTCTGTTTTGTTGCGCCGCTAAACTCAGGTTCCTGATTATATAGGCGCCATAGAAGAATTATTATTAATTATTATCGGGAGATCCAAGTTCGGCAGCGCACCAAAACAAAATGGGTTATGCAGTTCATAATCGATAAGCAGTTCCAGTTATAAACAGCTGGATTGGTACGCTGGGGAGCTATGGAGAATAAGCAAGTTTAAATAGGTGGGATTTTAGTTTACGGTGAAATGTTATATTTCCTACAGACTTAACACTAACAGTCATCAAATTAAAAAAGCTCTAGTTCCGACATTTGTCTTAACACTTAACACAAGTAAATTAGAATTATATGATCGAAGCTGTCTGGGTTGACTTGCAGGAGTGAGCAGTGAATGTAAAAATGCGTGTGCCGTTCTCGTTCGCTGTGAATGTACGCGCGAGAAAATGTGAAATCACTTGAGACCAAATAATAGAAATGTACCTAGAAAATAGCCGTGTGTGTTTTGTTTGTTTTTGAAAATTACAAAAATGCGGAATATTTCGTTCAAAAAGTGGGAAAGGGGAACTATGAAAAAAAGTTGCATCTTCTGGCCGAAAGAGGTAATGTTGATACATATATCTATATATTCTATCAAATCGACGTTTGTATCATATGAGGTGCCTGAGCAAAGGTATTTTGTCGTGCCTACGCGTCTAACACAACCGACATATCGGATTCATCCGCAGTCAACACACGGATATCTCTACTGCATATAATATCATAAATCTGAGTCTCACGAAGTTGTGCACAGTTATAAATCATGTCTGCGAGCGTCTAACAATATGGCTAGTCGCTTTCTTCAGACGTTTCCCATAAATCAGACGCCAACTACAATAAGGTGTGCTTGGTGATGCAACACGAAAGTGAGAGGCGTCTTTACAAAATGTCCTGTGAACACACGAAGCTTGAGAAAGTTCAAACAAAGGGCGTCACATTGACACACAGACGTCGTCGGTTAGTCTTAGGTCAACGACCACCGTTTGTCACGATGACAGGCTGGTTGGCTTGTTCAGTCGTCCTGCAGTGATTGCACCGAGAGTTGTCTCTTTGGTTCAAGTTCGTCTAATGTCAAGCTCATTTTCTGACCACCCAAACCTACCTAGCATCCACTACGACATCTTATCTCGTTTGTGCAAATTTTTTATCTAATTTTGGGGAAATCATCGCACTAACTATTACATTATTCTTACCCGATCCGATCAAAATTCGGCGAAAAACGGCTATTCACATCACATGCTATTCACATCACACGCTATTCACATCAAGTGCTATTCACATCAAGTGCTATTCACATCAAGTGCTATTCACATCACGTGCTATTCACATCACATGCTATTCACATCAAATGCTATTCACATCACATGTTATTCACATCACACGCTATTCACATCACGTGCTATTCACATCACATGCTATTCACATCACACGCTATTCACATCAAGTGCTATTCACATCAAGTGCTATTCACATCACGTGCTATTCACATCACATGCTATTCACACCTTCGCAAGTTACGCGATCAAACGATCAAGTCAATTCTGTCAACGATTCCAGCAAAAATATCACTCTAACCGACTGTGCATAATACTTAAACTATTCACACAATACATAATACTTAAACTATTCACACAATACATAATTCTTTAACTATTCCCGCTCTACAGATTTAAACATCAACAACAACATCGACTAAATCAATTGAGGGAGTTTTAAAGATGCAAAGTCTGATCGTTTTGTATATAGTAAAATCAAGTTATATCACCTCACCTCACCTATCCTCTTCGGGCCCAGTGGCCCATAAGGCCGAAGTGAATCTCCTCCATCTTGTTCTGTCAGCTGCTACACGTCTGGCTTCGTTCCAGCTATTCCACCCCAGTATACGCCTTTCATTTTCAATAGTTGATCGCCAAGTTATATAGTATACACTATATCTCTTCTAACGTCTTGACCGCCTAAATATGTTTTAATGAAACACACATTTTTCATATCATCTGACCATTATGTGTTTAATTTGACATTTTTATATTATATATATATTTATTACATGTAGTTGACTGCACGGACCCGCACAGGTCCACTTGACCGGTTCTCTGTGAATACGTCTTGCCAACTCTCGCTTATATTTCCCTTTCCAACACCATCCGAGCCACTATCATGATGTTTTTAACAGGGGTACTAACCCCAAGAGTCACGACGTGTGCTGCTAACATAAAACAGGACTTGAATCGATGGACTGCCCGGGTCCCCGGACTGCCCGGGTCCCCAGACTGCCCGGGTCCCCAGACTGCCCGGATCCCCAGACTGCCCGGGTCCCCAGACTGCCCGGGTCCCCAGACTGTTCGGGTCCCCAGACTGCCCGGGTCCCCAGACTGCCCGGGTCCCCAGACTGCCCGGGTCCCCAGACTGTTCGGGTCCCCAGACTGCCCGGGTCCCCAGACTGCTCGGGTTCCCAGACTGCTCGGGTCCCCAGACTGCCCGGGTCCCCAGACTGCCCGGGTCCCCAGACTGCCCGGGTCCCCAGACTGCCCGGGTCCCCAGACTGCCCGGGTCCCCAGACTGCCCGGGTCCCCAGATTACCGGGTACTGTAGTTTCGGTGGCTTTATCGTTGAATTCTTGCTACTATTTGCTTTCTAACTGGCAACCTATTAAACAACCTATTAAACAACCTATTAAACAACCTATTAAACAACCTATTAAACAACCTATTAAACAACCTATTAAACAACCTATTAAACAACCTATTAAACATTTTACACAATTTTACGCAATTGGGTAACGAAAATGTGGAATTTCTTAAATGGAATCAAAATATTCATAACGAAATATACGATCTGTAAAACTACTAGATTATTTACCATTGTTCGTATTAGAGTATCAAAGAGAAGAGCTAAATGCTATTGAGATAACCAACAAGACGTGTTTATTAAAACGGAGGACGCCGTCTAAACGTCATCACTGCAACAATCAAGCAGATTTAGAAAGAGGTTTGCAGCAGTTTCGTCTATGTTGAGAGACGTGCAGCTGTTGTGTCTCTGTCACAGACTTACTGAGAGGCGTGCAGCTGTTGTGTCTCTGTCACAAACTTACTGAGAGGCATGCAGCTATGGCATCTATGAAACGGACTTGTTGAGAGAGGTGCTGCTGTTGTGTCTCTTTCACAGACTCGTTGAGAGGCGTGCAGCTGTTGTGTCTCTACCACGGATTTGTTGAGAGCCGTGCAGCTGTTGTGTCTATGTCACGGACTTATTGAGACAAGTGCTGCTGTTGTATCTCTTTCACGGACTTGTTGAAAGTGTCTATGTCACGGACTTGTTAAGAGAGGTGCTGCTGTTGTGTCTCTGTCACGGACTTGTTGAAAGCCGTGCAGCTATTGAGTCACTGTCACGGACTTGTTGACAGAGGTTCTGCTTTTGTATCTCTGTCATAGACTTACTGTCGTATCTCTGACACGGACTTGTTGAGAGCCGTGCAGCTGTTGTGTCTCTGTCACGGACTTATTGAGAGCCGTGCAGCTATTGTGTCTATGTCACGGGCTTATTGAGAGCCGTGCAGCTGTTGTGTCTATGCCACGGACTTGTTGACATAGTTGCTGCTTGTGTGTCTCTGTCACAGACTTACTAAGAGGCATGTAGCTGTTGTGTCTCTGTCACGGACTTGTTGACAGAGTTGCTGCTTGTGTGTCTCTGTCACAGACTTACTAAGAGGCGTGTAGCTGTTGTGTCTCTGTCACGGACTTGTTGACAGAGTTGCTGCTATTGTGTCTCTGTCACGGACTTGTTGAGATGCATGTTGTGTCTCTGTCACAGACTCATTCAGAGGTGTGCAGTTGTAGGATGGGTCCGTCACGGACGTGATCAGAGACGTGTACAGGAATGTCCCGATTGCTACATACATTGATCATCGTCATCAAACACCACTGCATTACACATTGATATCGTTACATGAATAACTGTACATCAATTATGTTCAACGTACACACAACGCAATGGCGACAGCATTTTAAATGTTTGAAGATTATCATATCATGAAGATCTTCATTTACAGTATGCATTTAGTTCTAGCTGAGGTAATTCGTATCAACCATGGAACATGGAAATTAATGCACATCAAATCAATAAACGCAGGTGTGTGTGTAGTACTTACAGGTAGGAATGTCAAGACAAGGTAATGTCTTTCTGGGGAAACTAAAACATATCAAGAATGGGCAGAGTAGGTAGGAAGGTCTGCGGCGCTTTTCCATGGTTGTGCACGACCTGTGTGGACAAGAATGAACGGCGGACAACAGTGAACGGCGGACAACAGTGAACGGTGGACAACAGTGAACGGCGGACAACAGTGAACGGGTGCACACAATATACGCGTGAATAGTAAAGATCTGCGAAGCGTGTATAACTAACGACATTGTGACGGTAGTTGTGAAGTGCTCCCGGCCGAATGTATGGGTGTGTTCTTTTTCTTGTTTTTGTGCATACATACGTACGTACGTACGTACGTACGTACGTACGTATGTATGTATGTATGTATGTATGTATGTATGTATGTATGTATGTATGTATGTATGTATGTATGTAGGTATGTAGGTATGTATACATATACGCCTAGCTTACAGATGGTTTCTCGTGCGTCAAGACCATGGTCTTTGAGATTATGCCGACAATGAAACAACTGACGATCAACTGAAATATGCCCATTTGCGCCAGAAGAACGTTGGTTGCGACGAAGGCGGCCTGCGGACATCAACGAGCCTCATTGGCAAAATATAGTAGTAAAGAAGCAGTTAATCCGATGTCCGCATGTGTGCGTGATTTGTGTCCTCGGTGCTTATAAAGGCATTGGTTTCTCTGTGACGGAAACAATCATGTAACACTTAATAGTTAAATATCTACTTTGGTTTGGAGCAGCTGTATTGGTGAGTGAGTGAGTGAATGAGAGTGAGTGTGTGAGTGAGAGTGAGTGAGTGAGTGAGAGTGAGAGTGAGTGTGTGAGTGAGTGAGTGAGTGAGTGAGTGAGTAATAGAGTGAGCAAGCGTGAGTGAGTGAGTGAATGAATAAGGGAGCCAGCGAGCAAGAGCGAATGAGAGAATGAGTGAGAAACTAATGAAGTGAGTGGATGAATGATAGTGTGAGTGAGTGAGTGAGTGAGTGAGCTGGTGAGTGAGTAAATAAGCGAGTGAACGAGCGAAAGTAAGTAGGTTAGGGATAGTGAGTGAATCAGTGAAATACTGAATGAGTAAACGTTCTGCAGGACATGCGACGGACCACCCATTACGAAGCACTGTTTATATGTGCATTATTTATTTGTATGTTTATTATGTGTACTATCTATTTGAATGTGTACTATCTATTTGCATGTGTATTATCTATTTGAATGTGTACTATCTATTTGCATGTGTATTATATATTTGAATGTGTACTATCTATTTGAATGTGTATTATCTATTTGAATGTGTACTATCTATTTGCATGTGTATTATCTATTTGAATGTGTACTATCTATTTGCATGTGTATTATTTATTTGTATGTGTATTATCTATTTGCATGTGTATTATCTATTTGAATGTGTACTATCTATTTGCATGTGTATTATCTATTTGAATGTGTACTATCTATTTGCATGTGTATCATCTATTTGTATGTGTACTATCTATTTGCATGTGTATTATCTATTTGAATGTGTACTATCTATTTGCATGTGTATTATCTATTTGAATGTGCATTATTTATTTGTATGTATATTATATATTTGAATGTGTATTATCTGTTTGTATGTGTATTATATATTTGAATTTGTATTATCTGTTTGTATGTGTATTATATATTTGAATGTGTATTATCTGTTTGTATGTGTATTATATATTTGAATGCCCTGACTCTTGTCAGATTTATATATGTGTGTACGTATTAAGGTTGGTGTTGGAAGACGATGGTGTCAACTGACTTGTTTCCCGTCCCGAGCATCAAGATGAGCGCCACAACTATAAACCACTATCACGGCTATGCTGCACGTAATTGTCATGCTTGAGACGATGATAGACTGCAGCATCTGAAACCAGTGTCGACACATGACATTTGTCTATCTGGCATAATAATAAAAACCGTCACATAGGAGGTTCCACGTCTCCATCTTTGCTCCTGGTTTGTCTTCAATTTTGACAGAATCTCATGATCTATCGAATTCGAGCCAAAATCTACCGGCAAGACACAATTCCAAGTTTAATAAAGAAACGGACCAATTGTGAACTCAAATACACCACCGAGCCTAAATCCAGCCTGTTTTTGTGTTAAAATAACTGGAGAAAATGATGCACCAGAATAAAGTAAATACACCATAAATAAAAGTCTTCCCCCATTAGAAGAACCAACACCCCGGGGGCGAGGCGTGAGATCCCTTCGCCAGATCTTCATATACCTTCGTCTTTTCATGAATAACGGTTGATCTCTCTCTTTCTGGGCAATGTTACTTGGCATCTCTGTCATCGCCTTTAGTGGATTAGTATCATCATCACGATCGTCACCATTACACTGATCTAACATCGTCTTTGTTACCATTTGTTACCATTTGTATGTCATGGTGTAAGAGTAACTACATCGAAAAGTCTTGAAAAGTATATTACCACTTTAATAAACATTACAAAGGTACGTTATTGTATAGCGTGGAATCCAGTCCTTGTGACTGTTCAAAGCGTTTTACACGTCATCACCTGGCAGACTTATTCATTCCAAAATCAACTTGACCTCTCTGACCATTCTGCAATCACTGCGCGAAGACTATTAGTTCACATATCCGCCACTCATGTGTACAGCTGCGTGAACTGAGGCAATATGAAGTGAACAAAATTGCCCAAGCTTTGAAACGGCCGCAAGAAGATTCGAATCCCGGTTAGTACTTTTGTAAAAAAATATCTTGACTTTGACCATGTGCTGAGGCAATATGAAGTGAACAAAATTGCCCAAGCTTTGAAACGGCCGCAAGAAGATTCGAATCCCGGTTAGTACTTTTGTAAAAAAATATCTTGACTTTGACCATTAGGTGGTCATAAATGCCAAGTAACATTGCCCAACTGCGAAAGTATGAATAACCTTACGTCATAGCATTTAGAGCCGGACCACTTGTGCTCCTTTGTCGCTGAATTGACAGATCCAGTCATAAGATTAATCACAAGTTTGTCTGATGAAGTGATCAAAATTTAATAACATGTTTGCACAATACTAGATAGGTTTGAGTTTTCGCGAAATGAAGCGAGCGAAAACATGAGGAAGAATCTTTAACATGATCGTCACGGTTGGTGGTGCCATCTAGGGACCACAAAGCGAAACAGACTACAATCTAGTCTAGCTTATCAGACTCGCTCGTCGAGAAGAAAGTCTGGCCGCAGATACATGGTTTGACTGTTACCGGGTGGGCGGAGTTTAGCACAATAATAACACGTAAACACGTACCACGCACGTTCACTATATTTATCTTTCAGTGCAAACTCAGTTTACATACTATTTTGCTCTGTCGATAGCACGTACGACTTGTTACGATTCCATTTGAGTATGCAACACCGTAAAGTACCAGCAGCCAATCAGCGTCATTATCGAAATTCACACCATGATTTAACTTTTTTTCTGTGTAACAGTTGTGTGAATATAATCGTTTAAAGTAAGTTGATTCGAATGCATCGTATAAACTGATAAAGTGTCTTCTTATTTGATGATGAGCTGGTCAAATCCCCGGATGAGAGCCTAATTAACCTTATTATGTATGCGACCAGAATCTGGACGCATACACCATTTCCGCCAATGAAAAGTACGGTATGAGTCCAGGCGATGATGTGTGCGACAAACGGTGGCGCCACATTACGGAACGTGGGTAATCGAGGCTAACTAGGATCTAAAAAGCGATATGCATTTGCACAATGTGGGAAACTTGCTTAGCCTCGTTTATCCAGGACAAGTTGCTTTATAACATAAGTAGTTATTTAAAAAGAAAATAAACTCACCTTGGTTGTCTGTTTGGTTTTACCCGCAGACATGACTAACAGTCCGCTCGACAAAAACTACAACCAACAATAACGGATCGCGGTGAATAATTCAACAATTAACCACAATAATGGTATCACAACTAGAACAGCGAACCCATTCCAAAGACAGCATAACTTAGGAGCTACCTATAAAGTACGTTTTTGGACGTGTTTATTATCTCCCACCCCTTGTGGCGCTTCGTAACTTGAACAAGTCTGTGCACTCACCCAGACTAAGTTCGTTTTGAGAAATACACCCCCACCTATTATAAATATATATATAAGTTTATACTATTTGCATGTCTATATTGATTCGACGATTAAACGTGCCGAATCAGTTTCAATGATTGTGCACACGGTGTTTCCCATCCCGTTGTTCGCTACTTTATTTCGGGACAAATATTCTCCTCACGACATTATTGTCTGTGCGATATATCCTATGGACACATGTAAGGGGATATTGTCCTGGGCACATTGTCTTGCAGGTATTCTTTCAGGCATAAGTTTCCTGGGTGTTATTCAGGGAAACTGTCCAATAATAAAAAAACACCATAAAATAACAATGAGATATTATTTGGGAGAAGTGTTCGGCGTGTATTGTCCTGATGGAACGTCCCTTTAGCTAACTTTGATGGAACGTCCCTTTAGCTAACTTTGATGGGACATCCCTTTAGCTAACATTGATGGGACGTCCCTTTAGCTAAATTTGATGGAACGTCCCTTTTAGCTAAATTTGATGGGACGTCCCTTTAGCTAACTTTGATGGGACGTCCCTTTAGCCAACTTTGATGCGACGTGCCTTTAGCTAACTTTGATGGGACGTCACTTTAGACAACTTTGATGGAACGTCCCTTTAGCTAACTTTGATGGGACGTCCCTTTAGTTAACTTTGATGAGACGTCGTTTTAGCTAACTTTGATGGGACGTCCCTTTAGCTAACTTTGATGGGACGTCGTTTTAGCTAACTTTGATGGGACGTCCCTTTAGCTAACTTTGATGGGACGCCCCTTTAGCTAACTTTGATGTGACGTCCCTTTAGCTAACTTTGATGGAACGTCCCTTTAGCTAACTTTGATGGGACGTCCCTTTAGCTAACTTTGATGGGACGCTCCTTTAGCTAACTTTGATGGGACGCCCCTTTAGCTAACTTTGATGGGACGTCCCTTTAGCTAACTTTGATGGAACGTCCCTCTAGCTAACTTTGATGGGACGTCCCTTTAGCTAAATTTGATGGAACGTCCATTTAGCTAACTTTGATGGAACGTCCCTTTAGCTAACTTTTATGGAACATCCCTTTAGCTAACTTTGCTGGGACGTCCCTTTAGCTAACTTTGATGGGACGTCCCTTTAGCTAACTTTGATGGCACGTCCCTTTAGCTAACTTTGATGGGACGCCCCTTTAGCTAACTTTGATGGGACGTCCCTTTAGCTAACTTTGATGGAATGTCCCTCTAGCTAACTTTGATGGGACGTCCCTTTAGCTAAATTTGATGGAACGTCCATTTAGCTAACTTTGATGGAACGTCCCTTTAGCTAACTTTTATGGAACATCCCTTTAGCTAACTTTGCTGGGACGTCCCTTTAGCTAACTTTGATGGGACGTCCCTTTAGCTAACTTTGATGGCACGTCCCTTTAGCTAACTTTGATGGGACGTTCCTTTAGCTAACTTTGATGGGACGTCCCTTTAGCTAACTTTGATGGGACGTCCCTTTAGCTAACTTTGTTGGGACGTCCCTTTAGCTAACTTTGATGCAACACTAAATCAGGGGAAGACACCGTTGTCCGTGAGAAAGCGACACTTACCAGAAAGCCGACAGGGAAACACATTAACAGACTAGACAATCGGGTACCCAGCATAGACGCGGACACCTGGATGGTGATCGTCAGCACACCTAAGGCAATGGCCACGACACCGAGCGCATTGCAGATTCTCTGAGGAAGACGTGGCCATCGCCATTCGGCGTCATCGTAACCAACCTAGGCAAAAAAAATTATTTTGAATATTCTACAAATCAACCATGTTAATAATATGTATTCCTTCATCAACCTGCTGGACAAAATTAGTCAATGTCTGTCATGTTGTTGTTTCCAGAAAAATCAACATACATAACGCTCCCCATAAAATGGCATCCAAAATAACCACACAATGTCTTCAGTGGCTAGGGATCACGCAGTCACTGACACACACACGCACGCACGCACGCACGCACGCACGCACGCACGCACGCACGCACGCACGCACGCACACACACACACACACACACACACACACACAACGCCAGCCATACACTAGCAATTTAAATTTTATGTACAGCATTGAGTGTCGAAGTCCTCAAACATGGCCACATCCCTGTACAAATATAATTTTACAGGCCATACAAATCGCCAAAACAGGGACCGTCTCAAAGTCATTGCTACGTCATTCGCCTGAGATGAACCCGGAAGTGAAATAATGCCCCCTCCCCACCTCGTCTGTATCGTGTTGCACCGCCGGCTGGTCCAGTGTCAGCGCTGGTATGATCTCTCCTAACGGCGCTAGCAACACAGACCCGGACGTCCTAGAATGTGCGTTTATGGACGACTTTGTCGGCGAGCCCGGCAGGGCGGCTTCGTCGCTGCTGTGAATACAAAACCAAGTTTCCGTGATGCCGTGAACACTTCAGGCACAGCACGGGAACCCTCCATGCAAGATTGTCATAAAAAAGCGATCGGCATTTCTGTAGTATATGTTCATGTATCATGTACCTATCTATTTGGGTGGTCTATTTACGTGGGTGGCCTAAGGTGGTGTGTGTGTGTGTGTGTGTGTGTGTGTGTGTGTGTGTGTGTGTGTGTGTGTGTGTGTGTGTGTGTGTGTGTGTGTGTGTGTGTGTGTGTGTGTGTGTGTGTGCGGGTGTGCGGGTGTGTGTGTGTGTGTGTGTGTGTGTGTGTGTGTGTGTGCGTGTGTGCGTGCATGCTTGCGTGTGTGCGTGTGTGTGCGCGTCAGAGAGTGCGTGTGTTTGCGTGCGTGCGTGCGTGCGTGCGTGTGTTTGCGTGCGTGCGTGCGTGCGTGCGTGCGTGCGTGCGTGCGTGCGTGCGTGCGTGCGTGCGTGCGTGCGTGCGTGCGTGCGTGCGTGCGTGCGTGCGTGCGTGCGTGCGTGCGTGCGTGCGTGCGTGCGTGCGTGCGTGCGTGCGTGCGTGCGTGCGTGCGTGCGTGCGTGCGTGCGTGCGTGCGTGCGTGCGTGCGTGCGTGCGTGTTTGTTTGTGTGTGCTGGCATTCGTGCTGTCAAGTTCTTTCAATTACCTTTATTTAAAATTGTTAATTCGATGATATTGTTAAAACTGTCTTAATGTTGTAATGGTGATGTTTCTACAGCACTCCGCTGCCACCTCTGTGCGATCCGTTTGGTCTATATGTGTGTGAAGTTAGAAGTCTATCATACTCCTTGTTAAGGAAACTAAACGATGAGATGGATTTGTCCATATGTCTCAGAAGTACACAGGTACCAAATGACACTGCACAAAAAGTGGTAGATCCACCGCTTTTCATTATGTCAGTTCGGTTGAGGAAGGTATGGCGCTCCGTCGTAGTTCGACCGCCATAGCTGTGTAATTGGCACCTCTGTAACACAGACGTGTAAGCCGCGCACAATGTGCCGGACAACTACTGTTATGCATCTTAAACAATTTATTGAGGCCTTAGCATAATATATAACTCACGCGGTAGACATGGCGGCTGAATCTCATAACTGATGGCGCATGCGTACTGAGTTAGGAAGACAATAGATGTATAGTTGAGTTCTTTCGCCAGATGGCGTCACGGTGTTTACGTTTGTTCACATGAATTCAATATAAGCTGCCCGTCGGTGGGCGCCATGCCGAAGTCATGTGCGAAGTTGAGAACGTTTTGAAGTGATTTAAACTCGGTTATCAAGGCTTCTTGACGAGGCGCCAGCATGTGTCGCTATCGTGATTGCTGGTAGCATAGGGCAAATCCCATAGTTACGGAAAACCCGGATGTCTGCACAGCATCTAGGCAACATCCGGGATTCTCATTCTAACTCATCAGTTGTAAGTTAAAGTTTATAATGCATGCTGAACAATGATAAAACTCACTTTATCTTGAAACAATTCACACTGGCATTGTAATCGAGGAGAGGAAGTTCGTCTCGGCCTCGTCTCGCACGAAGGGTCCTGCGTCCGACGGAATCTACCGACTGTCAACTGACTGTCCAGCAAACGACAACAACAGACTGGCTGAACAAACGGAAATCAACTAAACGACCTGCAGTTAATGTCAAGCTCGACGGACGTCTTGACAGCCGATATGTATAAAAGCCAAAATGCCTCATGTTGACAGTTGTTTGTGTGGCCTAGTGGTTATGGTGGTTAACTTTTCAAATTTTAACATTTTGGAAGCGGGTTGGACCCCCGTGACAAGTGCAGTTTGTTCGTGCTTTTTATTTTAGGGTACTTTTTATTTTGTGTGTCGTAATAATAACTTAATTTCATTTTCCAAAACATACACACATACATTAATTATGTACAAGTAAATATAGGGCGTATGCGAATCAATCCGACCAATGATGCCATCTGACAGGAACAGTCAAAACGTGGGCATGTCGTCACACTTCAGAGATTTTCCTCGTGTATTGTTGCCGTCAGTGTATAAGATTAACACTGTCGTCACACTTCAGAGATTTTCCTCGTGTATTGTTGCCGTCAGTGTATAAGATTAACACTGTCGTCACGCTTCAGAGATTTTCCTCGTGTATTGTTGCCGTCAGTGTATAAGATTAACACTGTCGTCACACTTCAGAGATTTTCCTCGTGTATTGTTGCCGTCAGTGTATAAGATTAACACTGTCGTCACGCTTCAGAGATTTGCCTCGTGTATTGTTGCCGTCAGTGTATAAGATTAACATTGTCGTCACGCTTCAGAGATTTGCCTCGTGTATTGTTGCCGTCAGTGTATAAGATTAACACTGTCGTCACACTTCAGAGATTTGCCTCGTGTATTGTTGCCGTCAGTGTATAAGATTAACACTGTCGTCACACTTCAGAGATTTTCCTCGTGTATTGTTGCCGTCAGTGTATAAGATTAACACTGTCGTCACACTTCAGAAATTTTCCTCGTGTATTGTTGCCGTCAGTGTATAAGATTAACACTGTCGTCACACTTCAGAGATTTTCCTCGTGTATTTTTGTTGCCGTCAGTGTATAAGATTAACACTGTCGTCACACTTCAGAGATTTTCCTCGTGTATTGTTGCCGTCAGTGTATAAGATTAACACTGTCGTCACACTTCAGAGATTTGCCTCGTGTATTGTTGCCGTCAGTGTATAAGATTAACACTGTCGTCACACTTCAGAGATTTGCCTCGTGTATTGTTGCCGTCAGTGTATAAGATTAACACTGTCGTCACACTTCAGAGATTTGCCTCGTGTATTGTTGCCGTCAGTGTATAAGATTAACACTGTCGTCACACTTCAGAGATTTGCCTCGTGTATTGTTGCCGTCAGTGTATAAGATTAACACTGTCGTCACGCTTCAGAGATTTTCCTCGTGTATTGTTGCCGTCAGTGTATAAGATTAACACTGTCGTCACACTTCAGAGATTTTCCTCGTGTATTGTTGCCGTCAGTGTATAAGATTAACACTGTCGTCACGCTTCAGAGATTTGCCTCGTGTATTGTTGCCGTCAGTGTATAAGATTAACACTGTCGTCACGCTTCAGAGATTTGCCTCGTGTATTGTTGCCGTCAGTGTATAAGATTAACACTGTCGTCACACTTCAGAGATTTGCCTCGTGTATTGTTGCCGTCAGTGTATAAGATTAACCCTGTCGTCACACTTCAGAGATTTGCCTCGTGTATTGTTGCCGTCAGTGTATAAGATTAACCCTGTCGTCACACTTCAGAGATTTTCCTCGTGTATTGTTGCCGTCAGTGTATAAGATTAACCCTGTCGTCACACTTCAGAGATTTGCCCGTATGATATTATCCACGTCTTTGTATGAAAAGTTACTTACCGTCGGTTTCCTCCACTTTCACCGCATCAGTTTCGCGATCCCCAACCTTCAGCTGTTTCACAGATCCCCGTTGCCATTCCAGACTGCGCAAGCAACCCACTCTTCCCCTTGTAGCAGCGATACCGTATTTATATCACGTCAGGGGTGGAGTTATAATTGGAACAACGGCTACAAATTTAATGACAAACGACTGAGACAACATTGCATTTGTCAGTCAGTTAGGCGTGTGCAATCTATATAAATGGAATTGTTTTTATCTGCAACGCCTTTTACTCGTCCTCGACGGCTGGTGGAGTAGTAACAGCTATTGGAAGATTAACATTGTGCATATTTGGAAGTTGCGAGGTTTATTTATTGATCGTTATCATTCCTGATATCACAATTATCTTCCGCCAATTCAATTATCTCACTGTTAATCGTTGACAGTATATTCTTTTAGTGATTCAAAGTCATCTTACACATACACACAAATACATCAATATCGTTTTAATCTCAGTTAATTTTCGTTTAAATGGTACACATTATCAATTGATTGTGTAAATCCTAGCAGCTTGAATATGTTTAAAAACAAAATCGACAAATATATCAGAAGGGTGGGTTACACGTAGATTAATTATCGCGTCACAAATAATCACATCTTTGATTGAACCGATTGTATTCTGAATAAAACATTATGATTCCTTTATAAACAGCTGCATGCGTCGTATCAGCCGCGGTTTATGTACCAACTCCTGGTGGATCAGAAGTGATACTGGGCTCTCGCTGTTGACATATGAACGGCATACCGTAAATGGAACAGGGAGGAGGGGTGGAACTTCCCGGAGGACAGCGAGGGATTAATATAACTTGTGCATTTAAGTCAAGTTAAGTCGTGGTTAGATTTTCTTCAAATAAACCACCGTGCAGACCTTCCACGTCTCACGTACGTCCTGTAGACACTACCGATTTTAGGGAAGAATACTACCGTATACCGTTGTAATACGGATTTGATTCAAATCGTGATAAAATACATATTTTCTGTAAAATGTATAGCATCTTGTCAAAAACGTATTGAAAACATTTGATGCTAAGCAGATTTCCGACAAAGCATAGTGGATATGGTTTGATGTAGGTAATTTTCATAGCCTAAAATATAACAACATTTGATCGGAATAGGAATGCTCTAGGCATGTTGATACGGATGTGATACGGGTTTATACTGAATTTCAGGTCGATAATGCGGATTCAAGACAAATGTCCCAGGTCTCAACTACGTTTCTACAATATGCCCGAGTTGTAATCTTGCAACATGTTGTATCACGGATATGATATATTATATATACGTAATATACTCAGTGCATTTGTGTTTCGAAACATCAAAGTCAGCTACTACTTCCCGTCTTCCGGGTGCTACTACTTCCCGTCTTCCGGGTGCGTCCGCGCAAATTCGTTGCAACCGGTTAAAAACCTGGAATTATGGAAGGAAAAAACTGTCACCAGGTTATTGACACACTGGCTTATATAATTGTTAACTCGTGTTTCGTTATATGGCGAATGATATGTCATTATGCTCATTGTCGTTTGGTATCTCAGTATGTTCATTGCCGAGTAAGATCTCATTATGTTTGAGTGTATACCAAAATACGTTCGTCTTATCCCATGCTGACTAGCGTGAGTGCATTTGTGCATTTGTGGATGCGTTGAATGTGATTTCGCTCAGTTCATCGGCGTCCGGTGTGTCAACCAGTGAATAACGAGACAGTCTTGATCATCGGCGTCCAGTGTGTCTACCAGTGAATAACGAGACAGTCTTGATATTCGGTATTCTGTAACACAAAATGGCTTTATATCTATACTATGCAGTGGCTAATTACGTGGTTGTTGCACTAGCTTGTGATTTAGCAAGGATATTTGTAACCATTATACGACCATAAAAGCAACATTACTTTGACGCATAAGAATCACTACTCATCTCGAGTGATTAATTACGCACCAAACATCACACATGTTTGTATTATTTTATCAGTTTTATTCTGTTTCGTCACATGCAAAACCGAAAGCTAATATACCGGTATACCGTGTTTGAAAATGTCCACAACTTTCAACAAACGTATTAATAACACATTTCTAGGAAATGGTCAAAAGGAAGAACGTTCAATATAAATATTCACTTTATTAATGAAGTGCTGTAATGAGATTCGGCCGATATTACGCCAGCTTGCAAAAGTAATAGAAAATATGCAAAGTGAAATCATGTTTTGTTGACTCAAGACTATATGGGTTGTGGAAAGGCGGTGTTTTGATGTTTTCATTTACTCTTTAAAAGAAATGAAAACAACCAGCGACATGATTCCTTAGCAAGCAGTAGTATCATTATATTGCGAAATCTATGGAATAGCTAACTGCGTGGTTATTGCATTAGCTTTAACTTAGCAAGGACGTTTGTAACTCATTCCGAAATTTTTTTTACAAAGAGGTGTTCATTCTGAAAAAAATATGCTTAGCAAACTAGGACAGGAAATGCAGGGCAGAGTTTAAATGTTTCTACGCCTTGATAATAGGTGTTGCCAGTCAATATCTCGATGGCTTCTTGGAATCCAAGTCTCGAAATTGTAAGGGACTTTTTAACGAGAAAAGCCAAGGCCACAGGGGCTGGACGAAACATTCACTCACAGTCTAAGACATAACAATAATAGCATGTATGATTCCATGAAGTTGTAGTCTAAATATAAATGTAGCATTTTCCCACTTTTATTACATGTTGTGCTTAAACCGGGGTGATTTGGCCCATTGAGTGACTTTGTTTTAAAATGACCACATTTTTGAATCTCCAGAGATGTGATGTAGAATTACCGGTACTCTACTACCACCATTTTGGTGACTGGAATGCATGCGCAGGTTCCAGGAGTCACGACAAATATTTTTTTTTGTGCGCTGGGCCAAAGTCACCGCACGGGCTATGGTCACCTCGGTTTGCTCCCTGCGGTTTCATATTACCATTGTAAATAGTAAAATACTTATAGCGATTTATACATTATGTGTCACGCAAACTAAATCAGTTGACATGAAAAGAAACAACATTGATTGCAGTGGTAACCACATAGCATGGAAGCCATAAGTAGATCGTCATGATTTATTTTCGACCAATTTGAAAATTCGTTTTGTCTTCACGCAGATTTTGCTCGAAGTCACTGCGGTAAGTGGACTGAAAGTTGTGATGAGATGATGTTTTTAATGATGTTATCGCCTGAAATACAATGTCCCATGTAAATACAGCCATTTATCAGTTTCACGCTATTCAAATTATGTATGGCTTGTGATAAGTGAATACGATTTAGAGGTGCCATTTCGTGTCATTCTTCGGAACGTAACCGTAAACGAGTGGCGCGGGCAGGCGTTTAAAATAATAACAAAAACTGCCCCGTTCGTTCTGTGGTTGTCCGCTAGGCACATCACGGTTGCAAAAACGTGGCCATATATGTAACTGGACTCGTTTGAAAAATGTAAAAAGAAAGTAATACATTTTTATAACAAAGTACAAGTACCTTACCTTGATGAGTGCTTGAATGAAATGGAATAATTTAATCATATTATTATTAAAGATTGTAATTTGTACTTTTACCCCCCATCTTGTAGCATTTTTATATCCAAATTGGTGGCAAGAGAAAAACATTAATAGTGTGTAATTTGTTGCTATATTAGATATATATGACAGTATATATCCAATTCCCGTTTTTAAACTTAATCATAGTTTATTTCCTCATCGAACATTGGAAATTGCATTATTTGAGTTACAATTCTACATATTTAACTTTGCCACTAGTTATCCAATTTAAATAGAATAAAACCATTTAATTCAGCATAAGAGTTGCTTGTAGCATAAGAAGAAATGCTTAGCTAATGCATTTTTTTCGGGTGGTAATACTACTTTAAGGCGATCTGACAGCCATGGAGATGTTTCACTTTATAAACTGTTGTGATACGTTCCAAGTATGATAAAATTATATTTTATTTCCAATTTTAGCAGGTGTAGTGGTCTAGCAAGAAACTATCTGGACAACTACCTGAATTTTAAAAGCATAAATGAGAGTTGTAAAACCCCAATATGTGATTTGCTACAAAGTCCTGGCAGCTGAAGTGCTGAAGCCTAGCAAGCGCTTAGATCATACCTGCAATAAACGTATCCTGATCATGCTGGAAAGAATCGTTCATTTTTTGATCGACAGCAACACCAACTGAAGAAGCAGCGACTTGATGCTGATGGCTCCATCAATTAACAGAACGCTGCATGGGTGGAGGCATCATTTCTTGTCTCCTTGGAAATAGCAAAGAAAAAGAAACCTCACACTATCGGGGAGCAGCCGATTGTACCTTGTGCCAAGACCATGTTCAAACTTGTTTTGGGGGAGAAGAGCGTGGAAACACTTTTTGTAATTTCCCTTTCGAAAGATACTCTCCGCCGCAGAATGTGTGAACTTTCTCTGGATATCACAAAAAAAATTATTGATTTGTTCAGCATCCAACTCGATGAATCTATTGATGTTCAGTCTTGCTCTTAACTAACAACGAAAATCTGTGTGGAGTGTGTACCGGTGGGGCCTCTGCAATGATTGGGTCTCGATCAGGCTTCGTGACCCTTGTCAAACGGAAAGCTCCAGATGCCTGTTTGTTTTCGTTGCATGATCCACAGGCAGGCCCTTGCATTCAATACACTGACTGCCCCAGGCACTCATAGAAACTAGATATCGGATTATGGATTATATTCACGAAACGCTGTTATTCTACACGCATGTCCGCTGGAGGCAATGTTGTCTGACGTGTTTTCGCACTCAGAGAGAAGAAATCAAGCTCTTTCTCGGTATCCAAAACAGAAAGGATCCGCTCTCAGCTTGGACAGAAGATGATTGGGAATTACGACTAGCCTATCTCGCGGACATTTTCAGACAGTTGAACTCTCTGAATGTTGAACTCCAAGGGAAAGGAAGCTTAATCATCGATTTTGTTGAGAAGATAAAAGCCTTCGTTCGGAAGTTGAAAAATTGGAGGCGCAAAATTAGCTTGGGTTCTTTTTGTTATGTTGGAAACAGTATCAGAAGTTACAGAGGAATGCGATGGCGCAACGCAGACTTTGATCACTGAGCACCTGGCAGCGTTTGAACTGGAGTTCACAAAATACTTCCCAGAAATATCGAGTCAAACATCTCGGTTACTAATGGACCCATTCACTGCCCCAGTGACATATATACCTGATGAAAATGCTGCTGCTCATACAGAGCGTTTAGGCCTCCAATGAGTTTCCGGCGCCAAGATGAAGTTCGACACTGAAATTCTCACAGTGTTCTGGTCAACGATGACAGCTACCTACCATAACTAGTGTGTGGTTTGGCCTTCCGTCACATCCTACCATTCATATCAACCTACTATTGCGAGGCTGCGTTCTCCGATCTCTTACACATCGAGAAAAAATTTCGAAACAGGCTGCAGGTGCAGCATGACCTTCGATGTGCTCTCGCAGTAACAAAACCCAGAATCGAGAAGCTTGTCAATGTTATGCAGCATCACCCATCTCATTGAACTGATTAAAACTGACATTTCTTTGCGCAACGTCTGTAAAATATGTAACGCAGAATCAAGAAGCTTTGATGTTTTGCAGCATCACCCTTCTCACTAAATTGATAACAACTCACATTTTTTGGGCAACGTCTGTAAAAGTTCAAGTAAAGGCGTATTTTTCTCCTACCGTTGATTTTACAGTAAATAGTAGTTATTTTGAAAGCATTAGGGATGGAGGGTCGTCATAAAGACAATCTGTCCACTGAGCCAGATGAACTTTGAGATCGAACAACAGCATTGCTTATTATTACACGGACGACGTCGCGAAGAACGACAGGTATTTGATATGCAAACTAAATCAAAGGGAGGTAGTGTTAACAGTTACGTTAAGAGTAAAACAAACCATTAAAAACGATATTAATAATAATGTAAAAAGTTAAGAACTGATAAAAAGACAATGTCAGTGATCTATTTGATGATTAGATATCTTGTCCCATCCATCACTTCAGTGAAGACCACAACTTACACTTCATGTGCAGATTCTGCACAACTTTATTTCATGTTGTAAACTCTTAATGTTTATTAAAACATTTCCCAATTTTAATTGCCTACACCTGTAGCTAGAATTGTTTACGTCTCTCAGGTGCTCCCCCGGCATATTGCTACATCGCATAATTAGACTGGCCTGGACAAGTTAATCAGTCATGTGATGTATGCAGAGCATCCTATTGGCCAGTGATGTGCACGGAAACAATTGCTGGAAGAAAGCGGGAGCAGGTGTTTTTCAAGCCACTTTGCTTCATTACGCCAAACGATCACCAGCTACGAATTGTTCCTGACTTCGAGAGAAATGTTTGTTCCCGCCATCCGTCCCAATATATCGGTTAACCTGTGTAGTTATACAAATTCTGGTTGATGCATTGCAATGTTATGTGGCGACATACCTTACATGATTTTTCTCTTAATATTGTACCAATAGTGGTTGAACAGCACATCTAGGGAGTTAACTACTTGTATTTGTATTTATGGATTTTTTTCCGCGTATTTCATAGGCTGGAACCTTATTGAGCAGCTACAAAGGGGTTTTTGATTAATTTAATCTTGCAAACCATTCTTGACTGTTTGCTAACGTTACTTATACAAATTAGTGACATGTACCAGCTTGTGTCTGTGCATTCATTGCTATTGTGATGTAGTTTTTGTCTGCGCACATTGTTGTAGGCGCAGTATGTTCAAGCCAGTGTGCGCAGTGGCAATCCTTGTCCTGTCATAGTCAATGAAACTAAAGTGGACAGATTGTCCATTTTTCACCCTGCATGGTAGTTGTGTTTCTCACACAAACAAAGAAAGGGCTGCACAGGCACACAACATGCAATGACGTAACAAGTCATGAACAACAATGATGACGTTGCAATGCATTCCAATCGTTAGTACCACTACACAGCTGTTTATTTTCCGTTTATTATCAAGTTGTGGCAGTGATGACCACACTCCCCACCAGTGGCGCCATTCATCATCTCAACAATGCCACAACTTGATTATAAATTCAAGATAGACTGTTGCGGAGAGGTTATCAGGGACTGGTTGGCTCGGCAACGTGATTGTTGTTCGCGAATTTACGTCATTGCAACTGGACACTTCTCTATGCGTAACATAGTTTCAAAAAAAGACGAACATTGTTTTGTTCATATTCATATTTTCGATGCAAACACGACATGTAGGCAATTTAAATTCAGAGATTTTTTTTAATTGAAATTTACCAAATGATATAAATGTGTGCAGAATCTGCACATCAAATGTAAGTTGTGGCAGTGGTGCCATTGTTGAGGAGTGTGGAAAACAGCATTACCTTACTTAAATGTCTAATCATTCCGAGAGAACTGTGGCAACGTGGGATGAACGAAATTACCAAAGCTTCGAAACGGCAGGATGAGGATTCGAACCCCGGTTCTCTCGATTGAGATGCCGTCGTTCTAATCGGTACACTTTGTTGCATATCTATTTGTAACAAATGAAATTTTACTTGTTTAGGCATGTGACGTATCATAAATTAATTGTGTTGGACTTTTATTGAAAGTGATTTAGCCTTCAGCCAGTCGCAATATTTGTGAGTTCTTTGTTGATAGCTTGACTTTGAATATCGCCACCTATCACTCGAATGAGCTATTTCATTGGTGTCTACACTGTATTATGATAAAAAGGAGAAATCCAAAGATTGACCCCTGAGGAAGACCAGTAGTCATAACTGTTTCTTCCAACCTGACATTTCCAATTTCCAAGGGGTTATAGTTGTCATTGGGATAAAGGTAATAATCCTTGCTAAGTCTTTCATAAATAAAAAAAATATGAAAATAACATGAAATACTGGTAATTAAAACACATGCTGAGAATTAGAAAAAAAATCCTTGTGGCAACTTATGAAAAAAATCACGACAATTTGAAAGTCTTGTTAACAAAGAAACTATATGTAAAGTAAAGTGACTGTATTTAAAATTACCGTGCAAAGTGAACATATGGTATAACAATACTAGCTATGAGGACATTTAGAGGAGATAAAACATACTATTTCTAAATATTGAATGGTTATTAAAATATTGATAAAAGTCTTGTTAACAAAGAAACTATATGTAAAGTAAAGTGACTGTATTTAAAATTACCGTGCAAAGTGAACATATGGTATAACAATACTAGCTATGAGGACATTTAGAGGAGATAAAACATACTATTTCTAAATATTGAATGGTTATTAAAATATTGATAAAAGTAATATATAGACGAAAGGCAAGACATAATGTGGATTTCCTGAAGGATCCAAGAACAGCAGAAGAAGATAAAGTCGCATTAGCTAATAGATTCAAAGTCCTGCAAGAGCTGTATGATGAAGATGAGGGAGTAGACATCAACAGCCAATGGAGTCACATCAAGGATGCAGTAAACACCACATGCGAAGAGATAATTGGCAGAAGGAAACCCCAACAGAAAGACTGGATTTCAGTAGAAACAATGAGGAAAATACAGACCAGAAGAGACAAGAAGGAGGCAGTCAACAGCAGCCGCACAAGGGCGGCAAAGGTAATAGCTCAGAAAGAGCACACAGCAGCAAATAGAGAGGTGAAGAAAAGTGTCAAAACAGACAAAAGGAACTTCGTGGAGGGACTTGCACAAGAGGCAGAAAAGGCAGCAGCTAGCAGGAACATGAAGCAACTCTACGATACAACAAGGAAGTTAGCTGGAAAGTTTAAGAAATCAGAGCGGCCAATCAGAGACAAACATGGGAGCATCCTGATGGGGGCAGACAAACAGCTTAACAGATGGGCAGAGCATTTTGAAGAGCTGCTCAACAGACCAGCACCGCAGGATCAACCAGACATCCAACCAGCTGAGACAGATCTCCCAATAGACTGTAACAAACCCACTAGAGAAGAGATAAAACAGGCAATCGCACATATGAAAAATGGGAAAGTAGCAGGCCCTGATGGTATCCCTGCAGAAGCACTAAAGGCAGATGTAAATACTTCAGTAGAAATGCTGTACAGTCTTTTTGAGGAGATCTGGGAAAAAGAAGAAATTCCAGCAGAATGGAAAGAAGGTTACCTAATCAAGATCCCCAAGAAAGGAGACCTGAGCCGCTGTGATAACTACAGAGGAAACACGTTGTTGTCAGTACCTGGGAAGGTTCTAAACAGAATAATCCTAGAGAGGATGAAAGGCACAATGGACCAAACTTTGCATGAACAGCAAGCAGGCTTCAGGCAGGACAGATCGTGTACTGACCAGATTGCAACACTGCGAATCATAGTGGAACAATCCATCGAATGGAACTCATCCCTATACATCAATTTTGTTGATTACGAGAAAGCCTTTGACAGTGTGGACAGGGAGACACTCTGGAAAGTGCTAAGACACTATGGGGTGCCCAAGAAACTAGTCAACATGATCAAAAACTCCTATGAGGGAATGTCATGCAGAGTTATTCATGAAGGTCAACTTACAAATAACTTTGAGGTTATGACGGGGGTGAGACAGGGATGCTTACTGTTACCATTCCTCTTCATTCTAGTCATAGACTGGGTCATGAAAACAGCAACCAAGGAGAAACGAAACGGAATCCAGTGGACGATGCTGACCCAACTTGATGACCTGGACTTTGCGGATGACCTTGCACTCCTGTCTCACAGCCATAGACAGATGCAGGACAAAACAACAGAACTGGCTGTGATTTCAGCGCAGGTTGGGTTGAAAATCAACAAAAGGAAAACAAAGATCCTGAGAACAAATGCTACTTGCGAAACACCAATCATGCTTGAGGGAGAGACACTGGAAGAGGTTAAAGATTTCAGATATCTAGGCAGCGTAGTGGATACGCATGGAGGGACAGAGGCTCTCATAAAGAAAAGGATCAGCAAAGCAAGGGTAGCTTTCCACCTGTTGAGAAATGTGTGGAAGTCAAAGGTAATTGGAGAAACCACCAAAATACGCTTGTTTAACACAAATGTAAAGTCCGTGTTGCTGTACGGAGCGGAATCGTGGCGAATAAACAAGACCACGCTGATAAGGATTCAGACATTTGTCAACCATTGCCTGAGAAGAATTCTGCAAATACACTGGATGGACAGGGTGAGCAACAAAGACCTCTGGGATAGAACACACCAAGACCAAATAGAGATAGAGATCCTTAAGAGGAGATGGGGATGGCTTGGCCACACCTTGAGAAAGCCAATCACCAACATAACCAGACAGGCCCTGATGTGGAACCCCCAAGGCAAGAGAAAGAGGGGAAAACAAAAAAACACCTGGCGGCTTGACCTCGAGGCAGACATCAAGCAAACAGGGAATGGCTGGAAACAACTGGAGAGGATTGCCCAAGACAGGAGGCGCTGGAGAAATGTTGTGGATGGCCTATGCTCTAGGAGGAGTTAAGGGCCTAAGTAAGTAAGTAAGTAAGTAATATTTGCTTAACATTAAGGAAGACAGAAAAGTTTGATGACACGAACAAGATGCAGTAAAAGGACAGTGCTTGGTGATTGGAAGTAAGACAGTATTCATTTTCATTGAGGGCGATAAATTAATGGATCAAATTACCTGATTGTGCAATTGCTAGCTGTGTGAATATGCTTTAAAAGCAAATTTACGTATCACTTATAAAGGCGGATTATATATAGATGATGCGTTGTTGGATTATCGATAAGGTGATACCTTCCTTGTCCACTTACCACATGTCTGGATGTATTTGCATACATTCTGAGATTAATAAGTCAATGTGTGTTATAACATGAATGAATTTAAGTAGGTTAGCAGGTAGGCAAGCAGATATGCAGGCCAATTGTTTACAAGCATTAGTCATAACTTAGGTATGTGACATTGACTTTTACGTACGAAGGCTAATAGATTACTAACAGCACGTGCAAGACACATCCACCGGAAAGAATCTGCCATTACTTCAAGAAAGCCTTTGTAGATAGAAACACACTGTTCCTGATTTTCCATGCGTATGGCATCCCAGAGAAGATCGTCAAAGCCATGCAGATAATGTATGTAAACACATCTGCAGTTGTATTGACTCCCGAAGGGAAAACTACAAATTTCAACATTAACACAGGAGTTCTCCAAAGAGACCCTCTTGCCCCATACCTGTTCATCATAGTCTTGGACTAAGCATTAAGAACTGCGATTGATGACAGGACTAACCCTAACCAGCCTCACATCTCTCTGACCTGGATTATGCCGATGACATCGCTCTGTTCGCTGACACGATACAAGAAGCAGAACTTTTACTTCATAAAGTGGAAAGTGCTTCCAAATATACTAGACTATTTCTCAACCCAAGCAAAACAAAGTACATGCATATCAACCCGTCTGCTAATGATAGCGTTAACTCATCAGATGGGAGTCAAATTGAGAAAGTAGAAGATTTTAAATATCTCGGATCCTAAACAAACTCACGGCATGACATTCAGTGCAGAAAAGCCCAGGCATGGGCAGCAGTTCACGCCCTTGACAAAGTTTGTAGAGCGCCCATCTGCAGACTCACTAAACTGAACATTTTCAGGACGACGGTTGAACCGATCCTGATATATGGATGCGATTCGTGGTCGCTAACACAATCAGTAAAAAATGCACTGGATAGCACCTACACAAGAATGCTGCAGAAAACTCAAAATGTGTCATGGCGCCACCACGTGACCAACCATGAACTGTACGGCTCCCTCCCACGGATCACCACCATCGTTAGACAACGGCGTCTTCGTCTGGCAGGTCATGTGATGCGCCATGACGAAGCAGCCAACAAAGTCCTGCTCTGGAAGCCCGATGGCCTCGGAAAAGAGGTCGACCAACAAATACTCTACAAAACATACTAGAGAAAGACACGAACCTCAGCGGGACAAATCTAATAGCGGCAAAGAAGAACCGAAACCACTGGAAGGAAATCATCATGTCACCACATTAAGTGTTTACCTAATTTATTTAACTCATTAATTTCATAAACTATGTATTTTAAGCATGTGCGCTATATAAGTGTACTTATTATTGCTATATATGTGTGCGTGCGTGCGTGCGTGCGTGCGTGCGTGCGTGTGTTCTGCAACTAGTAAAATGTTATAAGTTGAAGTTATTGTAAATTAAATAAATTATGATGATTACATGTATTAATATTGAGTGACGTATGGGTGTGATGCTGTTTTAATAATATATTTTTTTTATGTATAAAACATCTACATGCTGAATAAAAACACGCTACTTTTCCTTAAGAATACGTTATATGCTGCAATCTACGCGCATATGTCTTATTTTGTGTTTAACTTCATACTGATCATGGGAGGTAACAACCCCTGATCTCTAAAGAAATCAGTGGTATCAACAGAAACATACTAGTAACACATTTTGTGACAAAGTAATAATAATATTTTTTTTGGAGGTCATTTGTACTAGATTCGACAGTACGCTTTAAATTATGCGATAATACTGGTGCCAACGTAATTACTGTATTTAAAAAGCAATTGGTATTAAAATAGCGCCATAAATGTGGACAAAGTCCATTCAGAGATATTTAAAATACATCTAAAAAATATAACACAATCAGATGATAATATGAATAAAACTAATTATCTAAGAACATGACATGTCACATAGCAAAAATACAAATAATACTGAGATATACATAATTACAAACAATGAAGCACGCACGCACGCACGCACGCACGCACGCACGCACGCACGCACGCACAAATAAAACAGAAATACATAATTGTACGATGTTTGATTTGAATATCAAAGCAGCGCCCCCGCACAGGGTTTTGGTGAAACTGAACGACGCCTTGTCATATGCATCGATTTTACGGTAGCCTTGGCGCTACGCGTAGGCGCAGTAGGAGAGGACGATATTTTGGTTTAATTCTTTTGTAAATTTTTATCGTTTTGAGAAAGTAAATGTACTTTTTTGGCCACGTGACATGTGTATATGTATAGTAGATATACGAGGAGAAGTTTGGGTGCTCTAGGTAGTCATTTTCATGGTTAGGTCAGAAAGTAAAAGATCGCCGGAAGCTGTGTTGACGCCATCAATCCGCAAAACACAGGCAGCGACACGGGCGTCGACGACCACGGTCCACCTCAGATCGAAGCGAGCTGTCAGCGCGGATACAGGTGATGTCGGTGCACAGTGAATTCGGGCAACATTATTTGGAGACTTCGCAACTCTAGTGCACAACGGGCATAGTGATTTCGGCCCAAACGATTGTGTGCCGAGTACATGAAGCTTAATGTGTGTCTTACTGTGAATAAAGCATTATATTCTATATTCACTTGTTAATTTATGTTGTTCCACAATTACCCGAAATTGTTACTTTGTAACAATTGTTATAGCTTTCGCTTCCTTTTGCATAAAATAAAATACAGCGCTATATATTACCATTTTAACACGCAGTCAGCGAGATGATAATTAGAACTTATACAATTCGTTGTATCCTTAAAATTAATATCATATAACATATTACTCCAAAAACTATAATATTATGTACAGATGAATAATTTATATAAATTAAATTACAGATCAGATTACCATGCGTTACCCTTTATCAGGGGACATTCTCCTCGGAAATGTGCTCACCTAAATCAAATACAAAGCAGTGACAGTGATAAACAATTATTGTATTATGAATACAACGGAGCCACCTGCATATGGTTTATATATATATATACGTTGTTTTATGGCAGGTAATTTTAAATGTGAAACATTATCTTTTATTCACACCTGCTCACTGTACGAAACAGACATTGCAGTGTACTTCAACAGTATCTAGTTAAACTTAGCATCCCTTTGATGACAAGTACAGGGATACCAAAATTTAAAATGAAGGCTAGTACATTACTAGGTAGAACTAAGTAGATCTAACGTGTCACGTCAGCCACCGAAATCACCAAGCCGAAAAAAACATCGGCCGAAGTCATACACATCTAATTTGACTTATAGTACTTACAATATTAAACTTTGTGTACACACCAATTTGTTTTAACTAGAGCCTTGTTTTCGTTCCTTTTAAAAATAACATAGATACTATTACTGATCCATTACTCCATTCAAACCTGATTTCCAATTTGAAATCTCCCATCTACTTCTACCTATTGTCTTCCGTCGGTTAGCCATTTGGGTAGTCGATTGTTTCAGCTATACATTTTGGCTCACAATATTCAAGGACTATCTGACACGTAGCCGTAAATGGAGTTTCAGTTATACGTTTGAAGCAGTGAACTTTCTCATTAAGCGCTAATGTGATTGGGTGTGGCAAGATACGGGAAGTGGGAGTAAAGCCTCAATAATAGATGGTAGGTGGGATTGGTGGGATGTGGACTCTCAAAATTGGTGGAAGGTGGGAGATTAATCCTAAAAAAATAGATGGGACTGAGGTTGAGACCTCTGCCACGCACCCCTCAAGTATATTTCGCGGCCTTCACCATGCCATGCATCAGTGATTTTCCACCAGGGTGTCGACTTATCTTTTTTTTAAATACCGCATAAAACTGATAGCGTATTCACTGGTAGCGTATTCACAAATGGAGGTCATTCTGTCAGTATTTAATAATCCGTATGTGACCGGAAAATTCAGCTGATGTCAATGCATCTAAGTTACGGAAGTAGAGATACGTACAGCGAAAAACTTATAGCTAAAACTGTCTATTATAATACACTTTCTTCCGTAACGAGTATATATATATATATATATATATATATATATATATATATATATATATATATATATATATATATATATATATATATATATATATATATATATATATATATATGGTATATGTAAATAATAATAATACAATGGTTTCAGTGCATCTTTGCTTTATTCGTGCAAACGCTTCAAACATTTAGACAATCGTTGAATTGGCGTCGTTCACATCAACTTCTTCGACGATGATGCGCACAGTCGCGTCCCAACCGGTGTGACTGTCACCGACGCCGTAGGTTGTGGTGATGCAATCTCCTATGTTCCATCGCACCTGCACCGACCCCGCAGCTATGCCTCGGCAGTATCCCTCTACTGTAAATATAGAAACGAGAAGATGTGTACCAATTGAATACTATAGTAAGTAGATTATCATTGACGTGCACACATAAATACAAGTGTGCACAGCTTAACTTGTGTGTGCAGGATGCACTACAGTTAGGCACACTATGAAACATGGCGAAACACATGTTTGTAGTTTCACATGCATACATTGCATTGCTTAGTATCTATCTCAAATGAATATTCATATTAAGGCCGGTGTATGCACAAGCGGTTTGTATCCCAATTGCGCAGCTAAATTATGTGTGAGTTTAGAAGAACAACGTGTCTTGAACGCGACCTACTGACTCGCGCCAATCTAGACTTGAGCTTTTGTGAAAGATCACAGCGGGTGCACCTGCTGTCGTACGGCATGGTCGCTGATTGGCCACTGATTAAAAATTGCCGCCAGCTGTCAGTCAAATTGGACCCAGTGCCAATTCCACGAATACAATCGTAGCCACAAATTGGCCTGGATAATCGGTTTAGCGTGGATGTTTACACGACTGAATTTTACGTCGGCTGACAAATCGGAAAAAACATCGCTCGTGTGTACCGACCTTTACAGAACAAGAAAGTTTTATTTGACCTTGTGCTTCCGCTAATGGATTAAAATGTATCCTGACGTTGCAGGTGGAAATGAACCATAACAACAGTGATAGTCAGTGCTTAGTGAGTTTTCTGAGAAACTTGTTTTTCATTCGCTAATGATACGTCGGGAACACGCCACATAGAAATCGAGGTTCAAGCCGATCGACGTATGTTACGTTGATAATTGCTATTTGTATTGCATGGAACCGTGTGCATCGTTTACTACCATTGGTGTGCCGGTTTATGTGCTTTCCACTAATGTCGGTGTAGATTTGCGTGTCGATGGCGTTAGGTTCGCGACACTCGTTGCCGTTAAGCGTGAAGTACCAACGCCGACAGGAAGCGCTTTTGGGGCTGTTGTGGATCAATCGTAACATGCCGTTCCACACAACTCGCAGCACAGTTTCGGTTCTCATTTTTACGAAGTCGCACGACTGTAACAGCAAGACTTGGAAATGACGCGGGTGAGGACCAGAAATGACGTGGGTGAGGACCAGAAATGACGTGGGTGAGGACCAGAAATGACGTGGGTGAGGACCAGAAATGTATGTTTTTTTAATACAGAACAATTTTCTTTAGTCAATAGTTGCTAGAACTAACCAGGGGAGGAAGTATATTAGATACGTCGTTGTCCTCACAAAGAGTTAATGGAATTTTCTGAAAGTTATGATCCACTGGGTAGCAGTGAGCATAACAAAATAATATTTAAGCATAATAAGTTAAATTAGAAAGTAAAAATAAAAAGAAATACAGGAGGAACTTTCATCTCTATGCAAATAGCACAAACATATTTACCCATAGGACGCCATTTTCACGGCCGTCGTTCAATTTGTTTTTTGAACATTGCTTTAAGTTGACGCCTGCAACATTTTAATCGCACATTTGGTAACCAAACAGTTTTACTGTAAGTTGTTTATTTGGGGTAAGAATGAAGTCATCTTTTTTTCGAAGAATATATTAATTTAATATTTCCGCAAACACTAACACATGTGAGTAACGGTTTTCTTCTACACACAATCCTTGCAATTACTCACTCTCAACGTTTCGGCTGCCATCGGCAGTCTACATCGGCAGTCTACATCGGCCGTCTACATCGGCAGTCTACATCGGCAGTCTATATCGGCAGTCTACATCGGCCGTCTACATCGGCCGTCTACATCGGCAGTCTACATCGGCAGTCTACATCGGCAGTCTACATCGTGAATTCTGGGACGATTAGTGTTCTTCTTCTGCTCGCCAGTTGATTAGACGAACAGGCCGTCCCTTGCTTAAGTCGGTATCACCCCTCGTCTCGATTCATGAGTAGAGTCGTCTTTCTGATCCATATGTCCTCTTTGATCCATCTTGTGTTTATGTTGTTCTCTCCATATATCACCTTTGCTCCCTCCCTGTCAATGATGCAATTGTTTCTGTCTGCGTGGTCTGTTGTTGCAGACATAGGCTCTATCGCCGCTGTCTCTCTTTTGTTCCCTGGTAAATCGTCTGGTTGTTATATTCTCAACCTCCTTCTTGGGTTTCTCGAGTCTTGTTCTCCCTGTTTCATCAATGTACATGTGGCTACAGCTCCTCCACTTTGTTCTTTGGGTGCATTAATATTCTTCTGATGTTTTGATGAGGTCTATCAGCCGTGGCGATCCCATAGTGTTTTAATATCCGCATTACGGGTACTGTAGGCATACCGTTATGTCCTCCCCTCTCTGTACAACTTTATCTACTTTCCTAATGAATGAAACCCCACGAATACCCTGGCTTTCCTCGCCTTCCCTTGTGACACTACATCTGCGATTTAGAAGAAAATCGTAACTCATATATATCTACCAACTTGAACATTTTCACGAACTAATAAGTGTGTTTGTGAAAAGGCGGAGTAATTTCCGACATATATTAGTACAATATGAACATTGAGATACTAAACGGTCCCTGTATGCTCCCTGTAGCTATATGACTCGCACTTGCGCACATACTGTATTGCAAATGGCGAACACAACAACGTAGTTTGAACATGTTTCTTTATTGTTTGTCATGTTTATAAAGTTCAGTAAAGTGGCGTAAAACAAATGGACAGAGTTCTTATCTATAAAGAAACATACGTGACGTTAATCGTACAGCACTGACATTGGAAGCGTGTGCGTGCACTAGGACTATTTGAGCCGGAAACGCGATAGTAGGCCTACCACACCGCCAATAACATTGGACAATACAATCTTTCAAAATGAAGATGAAGTGTCCTATCGTGGGTTGTGAATTCGAGACAGCAGAAGCTGAAGACGGCGCCATCATCGCTGCCCTTCTCAACCTTCACGCCAGTTCGCATGCAGCCTCTACTCACGCTGCCACTGCCCAGGCTACTCGAGCAGAGAAACTAAAACGACCAACTATATCATCGGCCGGATCTAGCGAGGAGTGGGCATATTTCGAGACCCGCTGGGACGAGTACCGCAGGGGCACCAAGCTCACGGGTGGAGATGTAGTGGTTCAACTACTGGAATGCTGCAGTGACGAGCTCCGAAAAGATCTCATACGTGCAGCTGGGGGCAGCCTATCCGGTAAGCCAGAGCAAGATGTTTTGACGGCCATAAAGATGCTGGCCGTGCGCAAGGAGAATATCATGGTCGCCCGCGCAGCGCTGCACAATATGCGACAAGATCGTGACGAGGCTATCCGATCATTTGGAGCCAGAATAAAAGGCCAAGCAGGCATATGCAATGATGTCACACAATGTCCCTCATGCGCAGCCGACATCAACTATACGGATGCCATACTTCGAGACGTTCTCTCCCGCGGCATAGCCGACCAGGAAATACAGCTCGATGTACTCGGGGATCGGAATCAGGATATGACTCTCGAAGAGGTGCTGAAATTCGTGGAGGCCAAGGAATCTGGCAAACGCTCAGCATCCAGACTGCTGAACTCGCAAGGTGCAGAATCGGTGGGTAGCACATACCGTCGGGGAAAACAACAGGATGTCCGAGATAGGATGACTGACTCAAGCCCATGCAGCTACTGTGGTGAAAAGGGCCATGGTAGAAGTGCTCCGCTCCTCATCAGAAAAACCGAGTGCCCCGCCTACAATCGTACATGCCAGTACTGCAAATTGCATCATCACCTGGAAAAAGTATGTCGCAACAAGGAGAGGTCAAAGGCTAAGCCCCAAAGGACTGATTCAGGTGAATGTGAAGGCGCAGTATTCGATGCATTATGTGCTGCTACAGAGATTGGTCATGAACGCGGGAGGCGTTCCATAATACTTGACCAACACCTCTATAACAACATCTGTGACAGGTGGATGCAACAAGCCTCACGACCTCAACCATTCATCAAATTAGACATTTGCGTGGTTGAGGAGGACTACAAGGATCTGGGATTTGAACTGAAAATCCGTACTCGACCCCTATCCTTATCTGCCATGGCCGACACAGGCTGCCAGAGTTGCCTCATTGGAATCGGGGCAATCAGCCGCCTCGGCCTAGCACGTGAAAATCTCATCCCCGTCTCTATGAAGATGCACGCCGCGAATAACAAGGACATCAGAATCCTCGGAGCAGCCATACTTCGGTTCTCTGGCAGAGACAAGGACCAAAACAGACTAGAGACACGACAGGTCGTATACGTGACTGACAGCTCTGACAAGATGTTCCTCAGCCGTGAAGCATGCGTAGCCCTTGGCATGCTCTCTAAGACGTTCCCAACAATCGGAGAGACTCATCAGAGAGACCATGCCCATACTGTTGGCATCACTACTACGTGTGACTGTCCAAAGCGACAACTACCGCCACCGCCACCAACGAAACTACCTTTCCCGGCGACTGAATCCAACCGAGAGAAACTACACATGTACTTGGTCGACTACTATAAGGCGAGTACGTTCAATACATGCGACCATCAACCCCTCCCCATGATGAAATGCTCCCCAATGAGGCTCATGGTGGACCCAGATGCTGAACCAGTGGCCTCGCACAAACCGATACCCGTACCACTCCACTGGCAGAAGGACGTCAAAGCGGGACTAGACCAGGATATGAGGTTAGGGGTAATCGAGCCAGTCCCAGTGGGCACGCCGGTCACTTGGTGTCACAGAATGGTAGTGTGTGCAAAGAAGACGGGCAAGCCCCGCCGCACAGTGGACTTCCAACCACTGAACACCCACGCGACACGTGAGACACACCACACCCAATCACCATTCCACCAAGCCCGCGCCGTCCCACAGGGCAAACTCAAAACGGTATTTGATGCTTGGAATGGTTACCACAGCGTGCCACTTCACCCGGACGATCGCCACCTGACAACGTTCATAACGCCATGGGGCCGATATAGATACTGCGTTACTCCACAGGGGTACATTGCTTCTGGTGACGGATATTCAAGACGATATGATGAAATCGTAGCCGACATCCCCCAGAAGACAAAATGCATAGACGACACACTTCTGTGGGCAGACACAATGGAGGAAAGCTTCTTCCAGGCCATCCACTGGCTAGACGTTTGTGGCAAAAATGGCATAACATTGAACCCAGACAAGTTCACGTTCTGTAGACCAGAAGTACAATTCACAGGGTTTGTGATCACCCTGGACAATGTGCGCCCTTGTGGAAAATACCTACAAGCCATTCGCGACTTCCCCACCCCCAGAAACATTACAGACGTTCGGTCCTGGTTCGGGCTCGTCAACCAGGTGGCGTATACATTCAGCATGGCTGACCGGATGCAGCCCTTCAGACACCTGCTGAAACCCGATAACCCATTTGTGTGGGACGACGAACTAGACAAACTCTTCAAGGAATCCAAAGACATTATCACCGATGAGATAGAGAAAGGTGTCACAATCTTTGACAAGGATAAGCCGACTTGCCTTGCCACAGATTGGTCCAAAGATGGTATCGGTTTCTGGTTATTACAAAAACATTGCACTTGCACTAAGAGCATACCATTCTGCTGCCCGGATGGATGGAGAATCACTCTTGTCGGAAGCCGCTTCACCCACCCGGCCGAGTCTAGATATGCCCCCATCGAAGGCGAAGCTCTGTCTGTGGCCGACGCCCTCGATAAGGCAAGATTCTTTGTCCTCGGATGTGCAGACCTCATCGTGGCAGTGGATCATAAACCACTCTTTAAAATACTCGGTGATCGGTCACTGGACGAAATCGCAAATGCACGCCTGAGAAATCTCAAAGAAAAAACACTCAGATACAGGTTTCGCATCGTACACATCCCCGGGGTACAAAACAAAGCAGCAGATGCCATGTCTCGGCACCCATCGGGTACCCCTCATCCAGACAAACTACACCTCCAAGATGACATCACACCCAATGATGATGATCCATCGAACTTGCTTTCAACCATGATGATCCAACACGCATTCCTAGAAGGCATTCGCACGAACGAGGACACTATAGATCACGGGAACATAGATGATGCAGTCAGGAATGCGGCGACCTACGCACTCGAGTCTCTTCAATCCATCACATGGGACCGTACAAGACAAGAAACGGCTAGTGATGAGAACATGCACCTACTCATGTCCATCATCGAAAACGGTATGCCGAAGTTCCGCCACGAACTACCTATACCACTCCGTGCCTACCACCAATCTCGTGAGCACCTTCACACAATAGACGGTGTAGTCATCTACAAGGACCGGATTGTCATACCGCCAAGCCTCCGAGAGGACGTCCTATTGGCACTCCACTCTGCGCACCAAGGAATATCTGCCATGACGGCGAGGGCCGAATCATCCGTGTTCTGGCCCGGGATAACACCAGCCATTGCTGCCGTCCGCACAAACTGTAGCGACTGTAACAGAATGGCGCCATCGCAGCCCAGCGCTCCACCAACACCCCCCGTGTTACCGGTCTACCCGTTTCAATGCGTGTGCTCAGACTTCTTCACCTATAAAGGCAACAGCTACCTGGTCATAGTTGACAGGTACTCAAACTGGCCCATCATTGAAAGGACCACAGGCGGTGCAGATGGTCTAATTGACAGCCTACGCCGCTCATTCGTGACTTACGGAATCCCAGACGAACTAGCATCAGACGGCGGCCCGGAATTTACTTCAACAACTACCCGCCTCTTCCTCAAAACCTGGGGCGTACACCACCGACTTTCATCAGTTGCATTCCCGCATAGCAATTGCAGAGCTGAAATCGGTGTGAAGACCGTCGAACGCCTCATAACCAACAACACTGGTACCAATGGGGAACTCGATACAGATGGGGTCCAACGCGCGATCCTCCAATATCGGAATACACCTGACCCAGATACAAAGTTATCCCCAGCGATGTGTGTATTCGGACGACCGATCAAGGACTTCATACCTATACTACCCGGTAGGTACAAACCACACGAGACCTGGCGAGAGACACTTGTTGCTAGAGAAGAGGCTCTGAGAAACAGACACATGAAAGCGGCTGAACACTGGTCAGAACACACGAGACGACTACCACCCCTCGTCATGGGCGACCTCGTGAGAATACAAAACCAAACTGGCCCTCACCC